>CANSZD010002184.1:600000-778889 GCA_947648045.1 Beta corolliflora | reverse complement strand
TTGAATCAAATAAACTCAAATGCATTCAACAAAGCTAATTGAATCAAATGAAACTAATATGCATTCAACAAAGCATATTGAATCAAATTAAAGTCAAATGAAGTCAATCAAAGCTAATTATATCAAATGAAAGTCATATGAATTCAAATAAAGCTAATTGAATCAAATTAACTCAAATGCATTCAACAATGCTAATTGAATCAAATGAAACTCAAATGCATTCAACAAAGCTAATTGAATCAAATAAACTCAAATGCATTCAACAAAGCTAATTGAATCAAATGAAACTAATATGCATTCAACAAAGCATATTGAATCAAATTAAAGTCAAATAAAGTCAATCAAAGCTAATTATATCAAATGAAAATCATATGAATTCAAATAAAGCTAATTGAATCAAATAAACTCAAATGCATTCAACAAAGCTAATTGAATCAAATAAATCTCAAATGCATTCAACAAAGCTAATTGAATCAAATGAAACTCAAATGCATTCAACAAAGCTAATTGAATCAAATAAATCTCAAATGCATTCAACAAAGCTAATTGAATCAAATGAAAGTCATATGAAGTCAAATAAAGCTAATTGAATCAAATAAACTCAAATGCATTCAACAAAGCTAATTGAATCAAATGAAACTCAAATGCATTCAACATAGCTAATTGAATCAAATAAACTCAAATGCATTCAACAAAGCTAATTGAATCAAATGAAACTCAAATGCATTCAACAAAGCTAATTGAATCAAAAAAACTCAAATGCATTCAACAAAGCTAATTGAATCAAATGAAACTCAAATGCATTCAACAAAGCTAATTGAATCAAATAAATCTCAAATGCATTCAACAAAGCTAATTGAGTCAAATTAAAGTCAAATGAAGTCAAACAATACTTATTGAAGAAAATGAAACTCAAATGCATTCAGTAAAGCTAACTGAATCAAATGAATCTCAAATGCATTCAATAAAGCTGATTGAATCAAATAAATCTGAAATGCATTCAACAAAGCTAATTGAATCAAATTAAAGTCAAATGAAGTCAAACAAAACTTATTGAAGAAAATGAAACTCAAATGCATTTAGTAAAGCTAATTGAATCAAATGAAACTCTATTAATAACCTACATCACAAATAGAATGTTAGTAACTTCAAGAAAGTAATAAAAATAAACAAAGATATAAAATAAAGTTGATTAATTTAGTTGACCCTCAGAAATTATACCACCGTCCGGGGTCGTTGATTTGTACGGATCTTGGAAAATTGAAAGTCGTTCGAGTCTTAAAAAAAGATTTGTGTTTTGAAAAATATTGATGTTGTCGAATAAAATAAGTTGGTTTGTACTATGTATTGCGCAGATGATGAATAGTTTATAGTAGTATTAGAGTAGGGATTGGTATTAGGCGGTGAACAAGGATTAAGATGAAGGATGTGTTATGTGGCTTTAGTGATACGAATCATGAGGCGCCAAGTGTTACAAGAAGTGGTAAAGCATTTAGCAAAGCATTGTTGGCCAAGACAACCAATGACGAGTTTGACATGGGAGACTTGGGCGTATTAGGCGTTGGATTGTCACTTGGACAAGGGCCATGTTGTTCTTGTGTTACTTGGACTGGTTTAGAGTAGACATATGTGTGTGTGTTTGTTAATTACTATAATATTTCGTTCATGTTGTTTTTGTGTTAGTAGGAGTCATGGTTTTGCCTACGTTCTTAAAACGGTGGATTTTACATGATTCAAGTTGATTAGGAGTCCTTGTAACTAATCCTAGTTGGATTAGGAGTCTAGTTCTTCTAATTCTAGTTGGATTAGGGTTTTTAGGATGTACTATAAATTCGGTTGTTTTCATAATAAAGAGGGACGTTAATTATTGATTAAGAATATCGTGAGTATAGAGTATTGCTGTGCATACTTTTGCTTAAAGTTTAGAGACTAGCTTGACTAGTGGATCAAAGTCGTTGCCTTTGTTCCAAACTTGAAGTCGTTGCCTTCAAGATTCACTCCATCTTCACCTTCAAAAAACAAACCATAAGTGTTTCTTTTAATCAAGAAACCTCCACAACTATCTGGAACATCAAGTTCCACATCAAGTGGTATCAGAGCTTTGCCCAAGATCCCAGGGCGACACTTGTTTTTACTGCCCGAATTCATCCCGAATTTAAAGTAATTTTGGGGGCCTCGAACTCCCAGCATACTTTTAATTTTCTTAAGATTTTTGATCCTAAACTGGACTAAATCTTGTCTAGTTTATTGTGTCAAAATTTCACGAAGTTTCGAGGGGTTTTGATATAGTTTCGAGATCGTTCTTTGAAGGCGTGCCAGAATCGCTGGAATCAAGAACAGCGATATTAAAACGAGGATTACCAGCGTTTGAGAACGAATTTGGCTACGAAATTTTAACTGGAATCTTAAAACATACCAAGCTAGATTGTGTCCAAATTTCACAATTTTTTACCGTGTTTTGAGGAAGTTACGTATTTCCCAAGTTGAGGCGGTTTGTTGAAAACTTCTTGATCATGGGGACTCCAATTACTCGAGAAGAATTGCAGACTATGATGGCGAGTATGATGAGGGACTTTAATGAAAGCTTTGCCTCCATCAATGAAAAGATTACCAACAGCACGAATGCCATTCATATGACCAACCAAAGGGTTGAAACTTTGGCCGGAAATCTGGAAGAACAAGGGGGAGAAAGACGTCCAAATAGGGAGCCACCAATAAGACCTCCAGTAGAGAGTGATAGAGACTTCAAACTCATGGAGTTGAAGGAGTTTACTGGGGAAGGAGACGTTGAGGATCTCCAAGAATGGATTCGGCAATTTGAAAAGCTTATGGACTATAAGGGCTTCGATGAACAAAAGGCTTTCAAAGTTGCACACTTGAAGATTACTAGATATGCTAGTATATGGTTTGAAAGCTTGAGGAACAAGAGAATCGTGGATGGTGATCCACGGATTGATACTTGGTTCGAATTGAAGAGGCAACTCAAGAAAAGATTCATCCCACGTGAATATCTTCAAGAGCAGCTTCTTAAAGCTCAACCAAATTCAACAAAACTCTAAGAGTGTGGCCGAGTATACCAAGGAGTTTGAGAAGTTGTGCATATTGTGTGAGTTGGATGAGAAAGAGGAGATGAAGATTGGACGTTTCATCACCGGATTGAGGCCTTCCATAGCCAATAAGGTAGAAACGTCTAACTACATTTTTTTGATGATGTGCTTAGGTTGGCCGAGAGATTTGAGAAGCAAGAAAGGGAGGTGAGTAAGGGTAAGGAGAAAACATACTCTAGCAGCTCCTATTCCACTTCCTACAAAAATAAGCCTACCTATAACCAATCTACACTACCACCATCTTCCTCTTCCAAATTCGACCCTAAACCAAAGCCAAAAATCTTTATTAGCCCTGAACATGCTGCCTTGGCTAAGAAGCAATGTTATAAATGTCAAGGTTTTGGTCACATCTCACGTGATTGCCCACAAAAGGTTACTATTTCCCCTAAGGATCATAGGACGCTAGTTAACTTCCTTGTTCAACAAAGGGAAGAGGAGGAACGTGCATGTCTTGAGGAAGAGGAGGAAAGTAAAGAAGGGGAGTCCGACTTTGAGGATGATGAGAGATGGGATGATCAAGAGGTTCAAGAGGCCATCACGGACAAGGATACATTGATTTTGAGGAGATTGCTTAGAGTAGAATCCCACCATTGAACGAAGAAGAGGAGCAAAAGGAGAATTTGTTTTATACAAGGGCCTTAGTGAATGGTCGAGCATGCAACCTCATCATTGATAGTGGGTCGTGTGCAAACGTAGCTTCTTCTAAGATGGTGAACATCCTCAAACCGCCTACTAGAGATCATGCCAAGCCTTATGCTTTGAATTGGCTTAATGACCATGCGCCAATAAAGGTGAAGAAACAAGCACTTGTAGCCTTTTCTATTGGGGATTACAAAGATGAGTTATGGTGCGATGTTATTCCCATGGATGCTTGTTCTATTTTGTTGGGAAGGCCATGGCAATGGGCTAGGAATGTTAATCATGTTGGGAAAACGCAATATCTACTCGGTTAGGGTTGGAAACAAGCGTTATAGGTTGAAACCACTTCCTCCTAAGGTGGCGCCAACTAAGGAAATAAACAAGCCCAATCTCTTCTTAAGTGGAGCCGAGTTTGAGAAGGAGATAGAGGATGGTTGCATAGGGTACGTGTTGTATCTTAGGGAGGCAAGACCACCTAGGGATCCTCCACAAGATCCCACCTTGACCGTGCTTCTAAAAGCTTTCGAAGATGTGTTTCCGATGAACTTCCACCGGACTTCCACCTATTAGAGGCATTGAACATGCCATTGATTTGGTGCCGGGAGCCACTCTTCCAAACAAGGCGGCATATAGATGCAATCCGAAGAGTCTAAGGAGCTACAAAGGCAAGTACAAGAGCTAATTGATCGAGGGTATGTTCGTGAAAGTAAAAGCCCTTGTCTTTGTGCCGCCTTTGTTAGTACCTAAAAAGGATGGTACTTGGCGCATGTGTGTGGATAGTAGAGCCGTCAATAACATCACCATCAAGTATAGGTTCCCTATGCCTAGGCTAGATGATATGTTGGACGAGTTACATGGCGCCAAGATCTTCTCCAAGATTGATTTGAGGAGTGGATACCACCAAATGAGGGTGAGAGAAGGGATGAATGGAAGACTGCGTTCAAAACCAAGCAAGGGTTATATGAGTGGATGGTTATGCCCTTTGGGTTGTGGCAATGCACCAAGCTCTTTCATGAGGTTGATGAATGAGGTATTACGCCCCTTTATTAACTCTTTTGTTGTTGTTTATTTAGATGACATTCCGATTTATAGTCAAACAAAAGAGTTGCACTTCGATCATTTGAAACAAGTTTTTGAAGCTTTGCGTGCACAACAACTATATGGTAAGATGGAAAAGTGTACGTTTTTGGTTCCTAGTCTTGTTTTCTTGGGGTACATTGTCTCGAGTGATGGTGTACGAGTTGATCCTTCCAAGGTGGACGCCATTTCTTCTTGGCGTAACCAAAGAATGCACATGATGTGAGGAGTTTTCATGGGTTGGCAAGTTTTTATAGGCGTTTTATACGCAATTTTAGTACTATTGCGGCCCCTCTTACTGAGCTTACAAAAAAAGGTGAGTTTGTTTGGAATCACAATGCAAAGAGGGCCTTTGAAGAATTAAAAGCTAACCTATGTAATGCACCTGTTCTTGCCTTGCGCATTTTTCCAAATTATTTGAGGTTGAAACGGATGCTAGTGGTTTGGGAATAGGTGTTTGTGCTTCTACAAGAAAAACGTCCCATAGCCTTTTTTAGTGAGAAATTGAATGGGGCTAAACTTAACTATTCCACTTATGACAAGGAGTTTTATGCCATCATTCGTGCACTTGAGCATTGGGTCTCATTATCTTCGTCCTAAGCCTTTTGTGCTTCATTCGGATCATGAGAGTCTAAAACATATACATGGGCAACAAAAGCTTAATGTGAGACATGCTAAGTGGGTGGAATTTTTGCAATCCTTCACATTTTCGTCTAAGTATAAAGAAGGCAAGGAGAATGTTGTGGCGGATGCATTGTCTAGGAGGGGGTATTTGTTGGCAGCCTTGGAAGCTCGTTTACTTGGGTTTGAGATTCTCAAACAACATTATGGTGATGATGATGACTTCAAGGATTTGATTGCTACTCCCAAGGTTCCTATGTTTGTTCAAGATGGGTTCTTATTTAAGGAAAATCGGCTATGTGTGCCCAAGTGTAGTGTGCGTGAGTTGCTAGTAAGGGAGATGCATGCGGGAGGTATTGCTGGTCACTTTGGGGTACATAAGACATATGACTTGTTATGTGAACATTTCTATTGGCCTAAGATGCTCAAAGATGTTCATCAAGTAATTGAGAGATGCGCCACATGCCAAAAGGCCAAGAGCACTTTCCACAAAGGTTTGTACACTCCATTGCCGTTCCTAGTGTTCCTTGGGATAGTGTAAGCATGGACTTCATTGTGGGGTTGCCACGCACGGCGAGGGTAAGGATTCCATTATGGTAGTGGTTGATCGTTTTAGCAAGATGGCTCATTTTATACCTTGCCATAAAACGGATGATGCTAGCAATGTGGCCGATTTGTATTACAAAGAGGTAGTACGTCTTCATGGTATTCCCAAGAGTATAGTATCGTATAGAGATACTAAGTTCCTTAGTTACTTTTGGAAGACTCTTTGGAAGCTTGTGGGAACTAAACTACTATTTAGTACTTCGCATCACCCCCAAACTGATGGACAAACCGAGGTCACCAATAGAACATTAGGTACATTGCTACGAGGTTTGGTGAGTAAGACTACAAAGGATTGGGATGTGCGTTTGGCTCATGCGGAGTTTGCCTATAATAGGGCGCCTTCATCTACAACAGGTCATCTCCATTCCTTATTGTTTATGGTGCTAACCCACATATTCCTATAGATCTTGTTGATTTGCCACGAGGAGATCTTGTTAACTTTGATGCTCAAGCTCGTCAACAATCCTTCATGAAGACATGTAAAGAAGTTAAGTTGCAAATTGAGAAAATGAATGATCTTTATAAGCAACGAGCTAATAAGCACCGCAAATTCCAAGAGTTTCAAGTAGGTGATTTAGTATGGTTAAATCTACGCAAGGAGAGGTTTCCCGAGAAACGAAAGAACAAGTTTATGCCACGGGCCGATGGACCATTTCGTGTGCTAGGGCGTATTGGTGACAATGCATACAAGTTGGAACTTCCCGATTCTTATGGAGGTGTGAGTTCTACCTTTAATGTGGGTGATTTAGCTCCTTATGTACTTGACGAGAATTTGGGGACAAATTCTTTTCAAGAAGGGGAGAATGATACGGATCATGAGGCGCCAAGTGTTACAAGAAGTGGTAAAGCATTTAGCAAAGCATTGTTGGCCAAGACAACCAATGACGAGTTTGACATGGGAGACTTGGGGCGTATTAGGCGTTGGATTGTCACTTGGACAAGGGCCATGTTGTTCTTGTGTTACTTGGACTGGTTTAGAGTAGACATATGTGTGTGTGTTTGTTAATTACTATAATATTTCGTTCATGTTGTTTTTGTGTTAGTAGGAGTCATGGTTTTGCCTACGTTCTTAAAACGGTGGATTTTACATGATTCAAGTTGATTAGGAGTCCTTGTAACTAATCCTAGTTGGATTAGGAGTCTAGTTCTTCTAATTCTAGTTGGATTAGGGTTTTTAGGATGTACTATAAATTCGGTTGTTTTCATAATAAAGAGGGACGTTAATTATTGATTAAGAATATCGTGAGTATAGAGTATTGCTGTGCATACTTTTGCTTAAAGTTTAGAGACTAGCTTGACTAGTGGATCAAAGTCGTTGCCTTTGTTCCAAACTTGAAGTCGTTGCCTTCAAGATTCACTCCATCTTCACCTTCAAAAACAAACCATAAGTGTTTCTTTTAATCAAGAAACCTCCACAACTATCTGGAACATCAAGTTCCACATCATTTAGCGTAGTGATCGTGCTGATCATGCAGTATATTTTTGTGAGGATGAGTGTGATGATTAGTAAATGATGATTATGAGTGATGTGGCGTGAATATGAGGTGTGATTAGGGAGAAGAATTGGTATGAGTTTGGGCGTAAAAATTATATGAGCAGGTGATGAATATGTTTGATGAGATGATGATCAATTATAAATAGTTTGTCATTGTTGCCGTGTGAGATTTTTGGAGTGTCGAGTGTTTATTTGTGAGATGGTTGTATTATATAGTGAAGGTAGGTTTAGGAAGTAAGAGGTTTTCGAAAACTAGTAGGTCTTTAAAAGATTTTCATTAAAAAAGATTTTCACTAAAAAAGATTTTAAAAAAGAGTTAGTAAGAGATATTTAAAATCACTTTGGAAAACGATTATTTTTATTGAAAAAGATTTTAGAAAATAGTTAGATAAAGAAAAAACACTTTGGGAAAAGATTATTTTTATAAAAGATATTTTTATAAATAAAACTAATGAATATAATTAATTAATTAATAATTAAATTGGGCTAGAAAAGGGGTTTTATAAAATTGGGCTTTTAAAAAGACTATTTTTTAAAAGGTTAACTGAAACACGGGCTTTTAAAAAAAGTTACTTTAAACCGTTTTAGGAAATAAGTTAATAAAATGGGTTAGAAAACGGTTTTGGACTTAAAACTCGTTCTTTATGTTTTCCTCGATCCGGACCAATTGGAGCAGGATATTGGTCATTATAGGGTACTAAATGGGGAGACACGATTATGTGTCTACAAGTCCAGATTCGTTTTTGAATTGGGCAACGCGCATGACTCGTCTCATTGATCATAAGAACATGGGTGATAACAAGTGTTTTGATCATGCTATCTTGAGGTTGACGGAGTATGCAAGTGATTGGCTTGATAGCTATCAAAATAGGCGTAGGAGAGAAGGGAAGGATCAGTTAGCAACTTGGACAGATTCACGTGCCAAGATGAAGAAGCGATTTGTCCCTAGGACTCACAAGCAAGAACTCTTCATCAAATTGAATTCCTTGCAACAAAATCAGTTAAGTGTGGAAGCCTATATTTCGGAGTTTGAAAGGTTATGGCTGGCGTGTGATTGCAAGGATGAAGATGAGCAAAAATCCGCCATCTTCCTAATTGGACTCAAGAAGCATATTGTTGATTTTGTGGAACTCCATCCATATGAGACGTTTAATGACTTGTGTTTACTAGCCGAGAAGGTAGAAAGGCAGCAAGAGCCAAAGGCTAGGTAAGGGAGTGGTGTGATGGCGCCAAGGGTCGACGGAACAAAGGTAGGAGATGCCGCATCTAAGCCTGATAGTGAGGGTGCATCTTCATTTGCGTATGTGGCAAGGCTCATTTCTACAAGTGCTAGTTCTGTTAGGACGTTCTATGTAGTTCCCTAGTTCTGTTAGATAACTATGTATTTTAGTTGCTTTATTTTAGTGTGTTTCATTTCCTTGTTTTAGGAGTTAGAATAAGAGTAGGAGTGTTGTCTCCTCATTTGCGTGTGCTGCTAGAGTTAGGCTTGTGTTAGGATTCCTAGCTTAGATAAGATTATTCATGCTTATCTTGTTAGGCGTGTGATGCTTGTTTAGCTTAGCTAGGAGTCTTTATTATTTATCTTGTTCGTAGTTGTGCTTGTTTAGGAGTGCTTAGGCGTGTAATATATAATACACGTTCATCATTAATAAAAATCGATTGTTGTGTTTTGATTAAAACAATTCGAGTGCATTGCATTGAATTATTGGTTATGAACCAAGAACATACAAGTCGAGGTTTGTGTGCATCTCCTAATTGAGGTTAGTGAGAGGGAACCATAGACCCTATCCATCATAAAGATCCAATCTTTATGCCCTATTTCATATAAAGTTCGAACCTTTCAACAATTACAAGTGAGATTCGAGTGTTTTGAGACTTGTTCTTGATTTTACAATCCGCAAAAACATCATTTGGTATCAGAGAAAAGGCATCTAAGTCCCCTTGGTACTTAGACATTCTTGGAGAAGAAGAAAGAAGAAGAAGATAATCGCCCGCAACGGATTGATTTTTGAGGTAACTTTGAACAACTAAGTCTCCCGCCTCCAATCGAATTTTTAGGTGATTATTGATTCTCAATTGGACTGCTACTTGTCTATTTTATTGTCCAAAAATTTCATAAAATTTGAAGTTGATTTCCTATAGATTCGAGACTCGATTTTTCGAAGTGGTCTAAAACCTAGGGTAAATCTGAAACGGTTTTGGGATAAAATAAACAAATAACCGCTGGCGCGCGAATTTTTGCATTAAATTTTGGTCGAGTGTTTAATACATATAGGGCTAGGTCCTGTAAAAATTTTGTGTGGTTTGGAGACATAACGACTTCACAAAGAAGCGAAACTTTTGACAAAAGTCCTATCTCTTGTGCGAGGATGGTGAGTGAATCTTCATAGAACTTGGAGGACGAGGTTGACCTCTTAGGGAACAAGATGGTGCAGTTGAACGCTAGCCTAGATATAGTGGTTAGTGCTATTAAGGAGATGCAAATGGAGCTATTGGAGTTGAGAAACAAAACTGGTGAATGTTCCTACCACTCATAGGAACGACCACCACGTAAGGATGAGGACATCAAAGTTGGAGACCTTCCTGAGTTTAATGGCCTAATGGGTCCATATTCGTTTTTGAATTGGGCGACACGCTTGACTCATCTCTTTGATCATAAGAACATGGGTGATTACGAGCGTTTTGATCATGCTATCTTGAGGTTGACGTAGTATGAAAGTGATTGGCTTGATAGCTATTAAAATAGGCGTAGGAGAGAAGGGAAGGAGCAGTTAGCAACTTGGACAGATTCGCGTGCCAAGATGAAGAAGCAATTTGTCTCTAGGACTTACAAGCAAGAACTCTTCATCAAATTGAATTCCTTGCAATAAAATCAGTTCAGTGTGGAAGCTTATATTTCGGAGTTTGAAAAGTTATGGCTGGCGTGTGATTGTAAGGATGAAGATGAGCAAAAATTTGCCAACTTCCTAATTGGTCTCAAGAAGAATATTGCTGATTTTTTAGAACTTCATCCATGTGAGACGTTTGATGACTTGTGTTTACTAGCCGAGAAGGTAGAAAGGCAGCAATAGCCAATGGCTAGGTAAGGGAATGGTGTGATGGCGCCAAGGGTCGAAGGAACAAAGGTAGGAGATGCCGCATCTAAGCCTAATAGTGAGGGTGCATCTTCATTTGCGTATGTGGGAACGCTCATTTCTACAAGTCCTAGTTCTGTTAGGACTCTCTATATAGTTCCCTAGTTCTGTTAGGAAGCTATGTATTTTAGTTGCTTTATTTTAGTGTGTTTCATTTCCTTGTTTTATTAGTTAGAATAAGAGTAGGAGTGTTGTCTCCTCATTTGCGTGTGCTGCTAGAGTTAGGCGTGTGTTAGGAGTCCTTGCTTAGATAAGATTATTCATGCTTATCTTGATAGGCGTGTGATGCTTGTTTAGCTTAGCTAGGAGTCTTTATTATTTATCTTGTTTGTAGTTGTGCTTGTTTAGGAGTGCTTAGGCGTGTAATATATAATACACGTTCATCATTAATAAAAATCGATTGTTGTGTTTTGATTAAAACAATTCGAGTGCATTGCATTGAATTATTGGTTATGAACCAAGAACATACAAGTCGAGGTTTGTGTGCATCTCCTAATTGAGGTTAGTGAGAGGGAACCATAGACCCTATCCATCATAAAGATCCAATCTTTATGCCCTATTTCATATAAAGTTCGAACCTTTCAACAATTACAAGTGAGATTCGAGTGTTTTGAGACTTGTTCTTGATTTTACAATCCGCAAAAACATCATTTGGTATCAGAGAAAAGGCATCTAAGTCCCCTTGGTACTTAGACATTCTTGGAGAAGAAGAAAGAAGAAGAAGAAAATCGCCCGCAACGGATTGATTTTTGAGGTAACTTTGAACAACTAAGTCTCCCGCCTCCAATCGAATTTTTAGGTGATTATTGATTCTCAATTGGACTGCTACTTGTCTATTTTATTGTCCTAAAATTTCATAAAATTTGAAGTTGATTTCCTATAGATTCGAGACTGATTTTTCGAAGTGGTCTAAAACCGGGTAAATCTGAAACGGTTTTGGGATAAAATAAACAGCGAACTGCTGGCGTCGAATTTTTGCATTAAATTTTGGTCGAGTGTTTAATACATATAGGGCTAGGTCCTGTAAAAAATTTGTGTGGTTTGGAGACATAACGACTTCACAGCAAGCAGAAACTTTTGACAAAAGTCCTATCTCTTGTGCGAGGATGGTGAGTGAATCTTCATAGAACTTGGAGGACGAGGTTGACCTCTTAGGGAACAAGATGGTGCAGTTGAACGCTAGCCTAGATATAGTGGTTAGTGCTATTAAGGAGATGCAAATGGAGCTATTGGAGTTGAGAAACAAAACTGGTGAATGTTCCTACCACTCATAGGAACGACCACCACGTAAGGATGAGGACATCAAAGTTGGAGACCTTCCTGAGTTTAATGGCCTAATGGGTCCATATTCGTTTTTGAATTGGGCGACACGCTTGACTCATCTCTTTGATCATAAGAACATGGGTGATTACGAGCGTTTTGATCATGCTATCTTGAGGTTGACGGAGTATGAAAGTGATTGGCTTGATAGCTATTAAAATAGGCGTAGGAGAGAAGGGAAGGAGCAGTTAGCAACTTGGACAGATTCGCGTGCCAAGATGAAGAAGCAATTTGTCTCTAGGACTTACAAGCAAGAACTCTTCATCAAATTGAATTCCTTGCAATAAAATCAGTTCAGTGTGGAAGCTTATATTTCGGAGTTTGAAAAGTTATGGCTGGCGTGTGATTGTAAGGATGAAGATGAGCAAAAATTTGCCAACTTCCTAATTGGTCTCAAGAAGAATATTGCTGATTTTTTAGAACTTCATCCATGTGAGACGTTTGATGACTTGTGTTTACTAGCCGAGAAGGTAGAAAGGCAGCAATAGCCAATGGCTAGGTAAGGGAATGGTGTGATGGCGCCAAGGGTCGAAGGAACAAAGGTAGGAGATGCCGCATCTAAGCCTAATAGTGAGGGTGCATCTTCATTTGCGTATGTGGGAACGCTCATTTCTACAAGTCCTAGTTCTGTTAGGACTCTCTATATAGTTCCCTAGTTCTGTTAGGAAGCTATGTATTTTAGTTGCTTTATTTTAGTGTGTTTCATTTCCTTGTTTTATTAGTTAGAATAAGAGTAGGAGTGTTGTCTCCTCATTTGCGTGTGCTGCTAGAGTTAGGCGTGTGTTAGGAGTCCTTGCTTAGATAAGATTATTCATGCTTATCTTGATAGGCGTGTGATGCTTGTTTAGCTTAGCTAGGAGTCTTTATTATTTATCTTGTTCGTAGTTGTGCTTGTTTAGGAGTGCTTAGGCGTGTAATATATAATACACGTTCATCATTAATAAAAATCGATTGTTGTGTTTTGATTAAAACAATTCGAGTGCATTGCATTGAATTATTGGTTATGAACCAAGAACATACAAGTCGAGGTTTGTGTGCATCTCCTAATTGAGGTTAGTGAGAGGGAACCATAGACCCTATCCATCATAAAGATCCAATCTTTATGCCCTATTTCATATAAAGTTCGAACCTTTCAACAATTACAAGTGAGATTCGAGTGTTTTGAGACTTGTTCTTGATTTTACAATCCGCAAAAACATCATTTGGTATCAGAGAAAAGGCATCTAAGTCCCCTTGGTACTTAGACATTCTTGGAGAAGAAGAAAGAAGAAGAAGAAAATCGCCCGCAACGGATTGATTTTGAGGTAACTTTGAACAACTAAGTCTCCCGCCTCCAATCGAATTTTTAGGTGATTATTGATTCTCAATTGGACTGCTACTTGTCTATTTTATTGTCCAAAAATTTCATAAAATTTGAAGTTGATTTCCTATAGATTCGAGACTGATTTTTCGAAGTGGTCTAAAACCGGGTAAATCTGAAACGGTTTTGGGATAAAATAAACAGCGAACTGCTGGCGTCGAATTTTTGCATTAAATTTTGGTCGAGTGTTTAATACATATAGGGCTAGGTCCTGTAAAAAATTTGTGTGGTTTGGAGACATAACGACTTCACAAAGAAGCGTAAACTTTTGACAAAAGTCCTATCTCTTGTGCGAGGATGGTGAGTGAATCTTCATAGAACTTGGAGGACGAGGTTGACCTCTTAGGGAACAAGATGGTGCAGTTGAACGCTAGCCTAGATATAGTGGTTAGTGCTATTAAGGAGATGCAAATGGAGCTATTGGAGTTGAGAAACAAAACTGGTGAATGTTCCTACCACTCATAGGAACGACCACCACGTAAGGATGAGGACATCAAAGTTGGAGACCTTCCTGAGTTTAATGGCCTAATGGGTCCATATTCGTTTTTGAATTGGGCGACACGCTTGACTCATCTCTTTGATCATAAGAACATGGGTGATTACGAGCGTTTTGATCATGCTATCTTGAGGTTGACGGAGTATGAAAGTGATTGGCTTGATAGCTATTAAAATAGGCGTAGGAGAGAAGGGAAGGAGCGCTTAGCAACTTGGACGATTCGCGTGCCAAGATGAAGAAGCAATTTGTCTCTAGGACTTACAAGCAAGAACTCTTCATCAAATTGAATTCCTTGCAATAAAATCGCTTCGGTGTGGAAGCTTATATTTCGGAGTTTGAAAAGTTATGGGCCGGGCGTGTGATTGTAAGGATGAAGATGAGCAAAAATTTGCCAACTTCCTAATTGGTCTCAAGAAGAATATTGCTGATTTTTTAGAACTTCATCCATGTGAGACGTTTGATGACTTGTGTTTACTAGCCGAGAAGGTAGAAAGGCAGCAATAGCCAATGGCTAGGTAAGGGAATGGTGTGATGGCGCCAAGGGTCGAAGGAACAAAGGTAGGAGATGCCGCATCTAAGCCTAATAGTGAGGGTGCATCTTCATTTGCGTATGTGGGAACGCTCATTTCTACAAGTCCTAGTTCTGTTAGGACTCTCTATATAGTTCCCTAGTTCTGTTAGGAAGCTATGTATTTTAGTTGCTTTATTTTAGTGTGTTTCATTTCCTTGTTTTATTAGTTAGAATAAGAGTAGGAGTGTTGTCTCCTCATTTGCGTGTGCTGCTAGAGTTAGGCGTGTGTTAGGAGTCCTTGCTTAGATAAGATTATTCATGCTTATCTTGATAGGCGTGTGATGCTTGTTTAGCTTAGCTAGGAGTCTTTATTATTTATCTTGTTTGTAGTTGTGCTTGTTTAGGAGTGCTTAGGCGTGTAATATATAATACACGTTCATCATTAATAAAAATCGGTTGTTGTGTTTTGATTAAAACAATTCGAGTGCATTGCATTGAATTATTGGTTGTGAACCAAGAACATACAAGTCGAGGTTTGTGTGCATCTCCTAAATGAGGTTAGTGAGAGATCCTCTAGTTCTCGAGGGAACCATAGAGCCTATCAATCATAAAGATCCAATCTTTATGCCCTATTTTATATAAAGTTCGAACCTTTCAACAATTACAAGTGAGATTCGAGTCTTTTGTGACTTGTTCATGATTTTACTATCCGCAAAAACATCATTTGGTATCAGAAAAAAGGCATCCAAGTCCCCGTAGTACTTAGACATTCTTGGAGAAGAAGAAGAAAATCGCCCGCAACGGACAGATTTTTGAGGTAACATTAAACAACTCGGTCTCCCGCCTCCGATTAAATTTTTTGGTGATTATTGATTCTAAATTGGACTGATACTTGTCTATTTTATTGTCCTAAAATTTCATAAAATTTGAAGTTCATTTCCTATAGATTCGAGACTGATTTTGTAAAGTGGTCTAAAACCGGGTAAATCTGAAACGGTTTTGGGATAAAATAAACAGCGAACTGCTGGCTTCGAATACATATAGGGCTAAGTCTTGCAAAAATTTCGTGTAGTTTGGGGACATAACGACTTCACATCGAGCATAAACTTTTGACGAAAGTCTTGTCTCTTGTGCGAGGATGGAGAGTGAATCTTCAAAGAAGTTGGAGGACGAGGGGGACTTCTTGGGGAACAAGATGGTGCAGTTGAATGCTAGCCTAGATATAGTGGTTAGTGCTATTAGGGAGATGCGAATGGAGCTATTGGAGTTGAGAAACAAAACTGGTGAATGTTCCTACCACTCATTGGAACGACCACCAAGTAAGGATGAGGACATCAAACTTGGAGACCTTCCTAATTTTAATGGCCTAAAGGGTCTAGATTCGTTTTTGAATTGGGCGACGCGCATGAATCGTCTCTTTGATCATAAGAACATGGGTGATTACAAGCGTTTTGATCATGCTATCTTGAGGTTGACGGAGTATGCAAGTGATTGGCTTGATAGCTATCAAAATAGGCGTAGGAGATAAGGGAAGGAGCAGTTAGCAACTTGGACAAATTCGCGTGCCAAGATGAAGAAGCAATTTGTCCCTAGGACTTACAAGCAAGAACTCTTCATCAAATTGAATTCCTTGCAACAAAATCAGTTGAGTGTGGAAGCCAGTATTTCGGAGTTTGAAAGGTTATGGCTGGCGTGTGATTGCAAGGATGAAGATGAGCAAAAATCCGCCAACTTCCTAATCGGTCTCAAGAAGAATATTGCTGATTTTGTGGAACTCCATCCATATGAGACATTTGATGACTTGCGTTTACTAGCCGGGAAGGTAGAAAGGCAACAAGAGCCAAAGGCTAGGTAATGGAGTGGTGTGATGGCGCCAAGGGTCAAAGGAACAAAGGTAGGAGATGCCGCATCTAAGCCTAGTAGTGAGGGTGCATCTTCATATGCGTATGTGGGATGCCTCATTTCTACAAGTGCTAGTTCTGTGAGGACTCTCTATATAGTTCCCTAGTTCTATTAGGAAACTATGTATTATAGTTGCTTTATTTTAGTGTGTTTCATTTCCTTGTTTTAGGAGTTAGAATAAGAGTAGGAGTGTTGTCTCCTCATTTGCGTGTGCTGCTAGAGTTAGGCGTGTGCTTGGAGTCCTAGCTTAGATAAGATTATTCATGCTTATCTTGTTAGGCGTGTGATGCTTGTTTAGCTTAGCTAGGAGTCTTTATTATTTATCTTGTTCGTAGTTGTGCTTGTTTAGGAGTGCTTAGGCGTGTAATTGTAGACACCAAATTTTGAACCCCTTTTTCGGATAAATAAAGGTTTTGAAAAATAAAAATAACAAAATCGTCATGCATCGTGGAGCACGCACCCCGGAGCGCGAGTTTCATTCCGTCGCACGATTTTTCATTTTTGCGTATTTGCCATACAGTTTCGGCTTAGAAGTATAATTTTCGTGAGTCGTAGTCAATAACTACCACCACCTTTATCATTAATTGTCTTAAGTTAGTCTTTCGGAAAAATGAAAAACGAGTTGCGATTAGGCGTCGGGATTTTAGTTGTATCCCAAAACCGGCATTAATCAGTTTCCTTGATGATCAAGTCATTGTTCATTGGATAAATAATAAGAATATATTCTTTATCCACTAAACACATCCTTTATCCATTAGTTAGAGAATAAGATTCATGAAAAGATGTGAGAATAAGAATCAAATCCCATGTGTAAGAGGGGGAAATCCGGATTCTTTCCGGAAGAATCAAGTGTGCGCTAAGCACGCAATCATGCCCTAGATATAGTGCTATTATTTATAGTGGTTAGTGCTATTAAGGAGATGCAAATGGAGCTATTGGAGTTGAGAAACAAAACTGGTGAATGTTCCTTCCACTCATTGGAACGACCACCAAGTAAGGATGAGGACATCAAACTTGGAGACCTTCCTGAGTTTAATGGCCCAAAGGGTCCAGATTCGTTTATGAATTGGGCGACGCGCAAGAATCGTCTCTTTGATCATAAGAACATGGGTGATTACAAGCGTTTTGATCATGCTATCTTGAGGTTGACGGAGTATGCAAGTGATTGACTTGATAGTTATCAAAATAGGCGTAGGAGAGAAGGGAAGGAGCAGTTAGCAACTTGGACAAATTCGCGTGCCAAGATGAAGAAGCAATTTGTCCCTAGGACTTACAAGCAAGAACTCTTCATCAAATTGAATTCCTTGCAACAAAAGCAGTTGAGTGTGGAAGCCTGTATTTCGGAGTTTGAAAGGTTATGGCTGGCGTGTGATTGCAAGGATGAAGATGAGCAAAATTCGCAAACTTCCTACTCGGTCTCAAGAAGAATATTGCTGATTTTGTGTAACTCCATCCATATGAGACGTTTGATGACTTGCGTTTACTAGCCGAGAAGGTAGAAAGGCAGCACGAGCCAAAGGCTAGGTAAGGGAGTGGTGTGATGGCGCCAAGGGTAAGGAACAATGGTAGGAGATGCCTTATCTAAGCCTAATAGTGAGGGTGCATCTTCATTTGCGTATGTGGGACGCCTCATTTCTACAAGTGCTAGTTCTGTTAGGACTCTCTATATAGTTCCCTTGTTCTGTTAGGAAACTATGTATTTTAGCTGCTTTATTTTATTGTGTTTCATTTCCTTATTTTTGGAGTTAGAATAAGAGTAGGAGTGTTGTCTCCTCATTTGCGTGTGCTGCTAGAGTTAGGCGTGTGCTAGGAGTCCTAGCTTAGATAAGATTATTCATGCTTATCTTGTTAGGCGTGTGATGCTTGTTTAGCTTAGCTAGGAGTCTTTATTATTTATCTTGTTCGTAGTTGTGCTTGTGTTAGGAGTGCTGAGGCGTGTAATTGTAGACACCAAATTTTGAACCCCTTTTTCGGATAAATAAAGGTTTTGAAAAATAAAAATAACAAAATCGTCATGCATCGTGGAGCGCGCGCCCCCGAGCGCGAGTTTCATTCCGTCGCACGATTTTCCATTTTTGCGTATTAGTCATACAATTTCGGCTTAAAAGTATAATTTTCGTGAGTCGTAGTCAATAACTACCACAACCTTTATCATTAATTGTTAGTCTTTCTGAAAAATGAAAAACGAGTCGCGATTAGGCGTCGGGATTTTAGTTGTATCCCAAAACCGGCATTAATCAGTTTCCTTGAAGATCAAGTCATTGTTCATTGGATAAAGAATAAGAATATATTCTTTATCCACTAAACACATCCTTTATCCATTAGTTAGTGAATAAGAATCATGAAAAGATGTGAGAATAAGAATCAAATCCCATGTGTAAGAGGGGGAAATCCGGATTCTTTCCGGAAGAATCAAGTGTGCGCTAAGCACGCAATCATGCCCTAGATATAGTGCTAGGCGCAACATTCTGGTCAGTTTCATTTTGCACGATTTTCAATGCAAATTTTTTTTTTACATATTAGGATGTTTTAGGAAGAATATTTTCTGAAAATCTGATCTTGCCTCATTCATGAGCAAATCTAAAAAAGAATATGAATATTTGTGTTTCCAAAGAGATTTGATGATGTCATTAGGGTGAGGTCATTAGAATGATGTCATTAGGGTGATTAAGGATGAAGAAAATCAGATTTTTTGGGTGAAAAATCTGATTTTCTACCTCTTTGAAACCCTTGTTCACATTCCTCATTTCTCTATAAATACCCTCCCCTTTTCACTTCAAAACCAGGTTGAAAAGAGTTCAACTTAACTTCACTAATTCTCTCATCTTCTCTACTTCTTTCCTCAAAAGAAATCACACTTAAGAAAAGAAAGAAAAAGTTAGTATGATAATTAGTAAGTAAGGAAGTTGAAAAGAACACAATTCAACTTCACTCTCATCTTCTCTACTACTCTTCTCCTCCTTAATCTTTTCATCTAGGCAAAAGTCTTAATAAGTAAGTTAAAGAAGTTCATCAAAAGGAAAAAACATAAAAAGAGTTTAAGTTAGCAATTAAGAAGATTTAGAAACTCACTTAGAAATTAAGAAAATCACAAAAAAAGGAGAAAAATTTGCAAAAAGGAAGTGCATCATTGAGCTAGCAAGGTAAAGTTGAAGTTCTTGTTATTTTGATTATCTTCTAAATCATCTACTAACTTTCTCCTTGTTTTCTTCTTATCATTTTTTTAATCTTTGGAGTGATTTTGGTATGTGGAAGTCCTAATAATAGGTTCCCAACCTTAAATCACCCCACCTAGAATAATCACCTCTAATGGGGTGACTCTTAGGAAACAATGTGATTATGTGATTTTTCTTAATCAAGTTGTTACTCATCACAAAAAAAGTTTTCATAAAAAGATTCAAGACAAGTTGTGCATAAACATATCCACAAAAAAGAAATTGTGATGCTGTAATTATAATCAGTTTTAATTTCGTATTTCATTCCATTTTTTGTCTGTGTTATCAGAATAATTTGTAGGATTTAATGTTTTTCCTATGAATTGCAAGATGTTTCCAGCAATTGGGCTTTGGAATTTCTAAAAAAAGAATTTTGTGTAAATAATTAAAGATCATAAAACTTTGTTGTGCAAAACTGATTTTATCCAGACCACCTAGGATTGTTCTGTCAATAAAGTTTAATATTAAATCATTTAGATAAAACTAAAACATCAAGTTTGAATAAACATCAGTAGCTTTTCAAAAATATAAAAATCATGTTCATATGAATTTTATACAATTTTAAATAATTTTTACAAAATCATTCATGTAAATCACTAAATTTTAGAATACTGATTTTCTCTTCGGTTAAGAAAATAAATAAAAATGGTTTTACAAATGTCCAATTCAAGTAAAAAATTTTAGTCTAGTCTTTCAAAATGTCTAGCATGTTCATACCAAATTTCACTTCAAAATAAGTTCAAAACGTTTTTAGTCCTGTCTCTTGTGCGAGGATGGTGAGTGGATCTTCAAAGAAGTTGGAGGACGAGGGGGACCTATTGGGGAAGAAGATGGTGCAGTTGAACGCTAGCCTAGATATAGTGGTTAGTGCTATTAAGGAGATGCAAATGGAGCTATTGGAGTTGAGAAACAAAACTGGTGAATGTTCCTACCACTCATTGGAACGACCACCAAGTAAGGATGAGGACATCAAACTTAGAGACCTTCCTGAGTTTAATGGCCTAAAGGGTCCAGATTCCTTTTTGAATTGGGCGACGCGCATGAATCGTCTCTTTGATCATAAGAACATGGGTAATTACAAGCGTTTTGATCATGCTATCTTGAGGTTGACGGAGTATGCAAGTGATTAGCTTGATAGCTATCAAAATAGGCGTAGGAGAGAAGGGAAGGAGCAGTTAGCAACTTGGACAAATTCGCGTGCCAAGATGAAGAAGCAATTTGTCCCTAGGACTTACAAGCAAGAACTCTTCATCAAATTGAATTCCATGGAACAAAAGCAGTTGAGTGTGGAAGCCTGTATTTCGGAGTTTGAAAGGTTATGGCTGGCGTGTGATTGCAAGGATGAAGATGAGCAAAAATCCGCCAACTTCCTAATCGGTCTCAAGAAGAATATTGCTGATTTTGTGGAACCCCATCCATATGAGACGTTTGATGACTTTCGTTTACTAGCCGAGATGGTAGAAAGGCAGCAAGAGCCAAAGGCTAGGTAAGGGAGTAGTGTGATGGCGCCAAGGGTCGAAGGAACAAAGGTAGGAGATGCCGCATCTAAGCCTAATAGTGAGGGTGCATCTTCATTTGCGTATGTGGGACGCCTCATTTCGACAAGTGCTAGTTTTGTTAGGACTCTGTATATAGTTCCCTAGTTCTGTTAGTAAACTATGTATTTTAGTTGCTTTATTTTAGTGTGTTGCATTTCCTTGTTTTAGGAGTTAGAATAAGAGTAGGAGTGTTGTCTCCTCATTTGCGTGTGCTGCTAGAATTAGGCGTGTGCTAGGAGTCCTAGCTTAGATAAGTTTATTCATGCTTATCTTGTTAGGCGTGTAATGCTTGTTTAGCTTAGCTAGGAGTCTTTATTATTTATCTTGTTCGTAGTTGTGCTTGTTTAGGAGTGCTTAGGCGAGTAATTGTAGACACCAAATTTTGAACCCCTTTTTTCGGATAAATAAAGGCTTTGGAAAATAAAAATAACAAAATCATCATGCATCGTGGAGCGCGCGCCCCGGAGCGCGAGTTTCATTCTGTCGCACGATTTTCCATTTTCGCGTATTAGTCATACAGTTCCGGCTTAGAAGTATAATTTTCGTGAGTCGTAGTCAATAACTACCACCACCTTTATCATTAATTGTCTTAAGTTAGTCTTTCGGAAAAATGAAAAACGAGTCGCAATTAGGCGTCGTGATTTTAGGTTTATCCCAAAATCGGCATTAATCAGTTTCCTTGATGATCAAGTCATTGTTCATTGGATAAAGAATAAGAATATATTCTTTATCCACTAAACACATCCTTTATCCATTAGTTAGAGAATAAGAATCATGAAAAGATGTGAGAATAAGAATCAAATCCCATGTGTAAGAGGGGGAAATCCGGATTCTTTCCGGAAGAATCAAGTGTGCGCTAAGCACACAATCATGCCCTAGATATAGTGCTAGGCGCAACATTCTGGTCAGTTTCATTTTGCACGATATTCAATGCAATTTTTTTTTTACATATTAGGATGTTTTAGGAAGAATATTTTCTGAAAATTTGATCTTGCCTCATTCATGAGCAAATCAAAAAAAGAATAAGAATATTTGTGTTTCCAAAGAGATTTGATGATGTTATTAGGGTGAGGTCATTAGAATGATGTCATTAGGGTGATTAAGGATGAAGAAAATCAGATTTTTTGGGTGAAAAATCTGATTTTCTACCTCTTTAAAACCCTAGTTCACATTCCTCATTTCTCTATAAATACCCTCCCCTTTTCACTACAAAACCAAGTTGAAAAGTGTTCAACTTAACTTCACTAATTCTCTCATCTTCTCTACTCCTTTCCTCTAAAGAAATCACACTTAAGAAAAGAAAGAAAAAGTTAGTATGATAATTAGTAAGTAAAGAAGTTGAAAAAAACACAATTCAACTTCACTCTCATCTTTTCTACTACTCTTCTCCTCCTTAATCTTTTCATCTAAGCAAAATCTTAATAAGTAAGTAAAAGAAGTTCATCAAAAGGAAAAAACATAAAAAGAGTTTAAGTTAGCAATTAAGAAGATTTAGAAACTCACTTAGAAATTAAGAAATCACAAAAAAGGTAGAAAAATTTGCAAAAAGGAAGTGCATCATTGAGCTAGCAAGGTAAAGTTGAAGTTCTTGTTATTTTGATTATCTTCTGAATCATTTATTAACTTTCTCCTTGTTTTCTTCTTATCATTTTTTAAATTTTTGGAGTGATTTGGGTATGTGGAAGTCCTAATAGGTTCCCAACCTTAAATCACCCCACCTAGAATAATCACCTCTAATGGGGTGACTCTTAGGAAACAATGTGATTATGTGATTTTCCTTTATCAAGTTGTTATTCATCACCAAAAATGTTTTCATAAAAAGATTCAAGACAAGTTGTGCATAAACATCTCCATAAAAAAGAAAATGTGATGCTGTAATTATAATCAGTTTTAATTTCGTATTTCATTCCATTTTTCGTCTGTGTTATCAGAATAGTTTGTAGGATTTAATGTTTTTCCTATGCATTGTTTCCAGCAATTGGGCTCTGGAATTTCTAAAAAAAGAATTTTGTGTAAATAATTAAAAATCATAAAACTTTGTTGTGCAAAACTGATTTTGTCGAGACCACCTAGGATTGTTCTGTCAATAAAGTTTAAAATAAAAATCATTTAGATAAAACTAAAAACATCAAGTTTGAATAAACATCAGTAGCTTTTCAAAAATATAAAAATCATGTTCATATGAATTTTATATAATTTTACATAATTTTTACAAAATCATTCATATAAATCACTAAATTTCAGAATACTGATTTTCTCTTCGGTTAAGAAAATAAATAAAAATCTTTTTACAAATTTCCAATTCAAGTAAAAATTTCCAGTTTAGTCTTTCAAAATGTCTAGAATGTTCATACCAAATTTCACTTCCAAAAGAAGTTCAAAACGCTGGATCTTAAAGAACAAATTGAATAAAGGTCCTATTTTGACCAGTTTTGACATACAATTCACCATAATTCAAGTGTTTAATAAAAACTTGTGAAATTTTGATACAACATAAAGAACTCACTGATCTATCCATAGATGTATCATATGCTTATTTTAACACTTTTTACAGAAAGTTATGATTTTTGTAAGTCAGTACAAGAACAAAAAGGCAATCTGAAAAATGAAATAAAGTAATTAACTCAACTTTCATAAAAAAAATGTTTTCTTCATACGAAAATGTGAATAAAAAATCATGAAATTTTAAGTTTCTCTTAAAATGACTCATTTTATCATGTAAATAAAAATCAATAAAAATTGTCATAAAAAATCAAAATCAAAGAGGTTAATTACTCTCTAATTTTTCACAAGTTTATAAATAAACATGAATTCCAAAGCCCACTCAAGGAAATGAAGATCAAGGAGCATCATGGTGAAGATCAAGATTGAAGATTTTGTATAAATCATAGAGTTTGTACATTTTGTTGTAATAGTGATTCTTTGTAAATAGTTATTGCATCACTCAATTAATAAAAAAAAAAGAAAAATTCACAGGAATTATCCCAACTATTGACTGTCTTCTCAAATTAATCCCAACAATGCATTATTCTAATATAATCCCAACTTAGGGGGGGGGGTCCTTCCCATTTTACTCTGTTATGATTAATTATCTGCTGATCAGGTTACCTTCCCTCCAAAACCGTATTTGACCCTATTTAATTTTTTTATTTTTTAATCCTTAACACATTTACTCCTAACCAACACAATCATTTACTCTTCTGCTTCACTCTTCTACTTCACTGTTCTCCTTCCTCCTGATTCATCTTCTCTTCTCCTCTTTTAATTTTTTTTGTCAAATTTGCTGGAAATTGCTGGAGTATCAACGCCATCGATTTAGGTAATTCTTCTTTCTCTATTTTTAATTTTTTTTTTGTTTTACTGTAGAAAGCGTGCTGCGTTCAATTTGATATGAAATGGTGTTTGCTTAAGTTAAAAATTCAATCTTTATGGTACATTAGGGTTTCTAGTTACTCTAAATTTCGCCATTTAACTTCTAGTAATTTTTGCTTAGGTATGAGTTCTGTTGCAACCTTGAAATTGTGGCATGGGGGTAAACTTAAAAGGGATAGGAATAGGGTACTTCATTATTTTGGGGGTGAAGCAAGGACATTTGAGATGGATTGTGATGAGATTTCTTGGTTTGAGCTGGTTGCGTTTGCCAAAAAGTGTGGTGATTATGCAGACATTGACAAAAAAAATTATGTACTGCCTTGGGTTGACGATTTTGAACAAAGTTTAAGAGTTATCCCTCATGAGAAGGATGATGAGGTGAGGAAGATGATTAAAGTTGCTTAGCAGTATAGGTGTGTTGATTGTTTTGTTGTTCATGGAGTTCATGTGCCCGCCCCTGAAGTAGGAGAGGGTAATGGGGTTCCTGAAGCTGTTTTAGAGGGTGTGTGGAGTGCTCCTCTCACTTCTAGTATTTATACCTCACCTAAACCAGGGGGTGGAAGTAGGAAAAAGGCATACACACCTAGGAGGAAGAAAAAACAGTTAATTAAGGGAAAAGGTGAGGGTTGTTCTGGTAAATCTAGTGCTGGTGACTCAGCAACAATAATGGTAGGAACCACCAGGGAGGGGTCACCTGGGGAGGGGACACCTAAAAATAGGTTTTATGAAGAAAGTGGTCCAGATTTTGTACCAAATGAACCTTTTGAGCCTCTTTACATCCAAACATAATGCAGTGAAGCTCCATACACTGCTGAAACACAAACACAGACACAAAACAATCCTCTCTTAGAATCCCAAACCCAAAATCAATATACTGAATTCACTTGTTAACCCAAGTGCATGAGAACTACAATTGGATTGATCCAAGAAGTGAGAGTCCGATTGATTGGACTACTTTTTTCAGGGGATATGAAGTGAATCATCCGGATTAGATACCGATGATTCCGAGTTTAGGGCAAAAGATGATGAAGGAGATGAATCTAGTTGAGTGCGTGGCTTGGTACTAGAAGATGGGGATGGGGATGAATCGAGCCACATGGGAATGAGGATGAGCAACGGGTAGATGGTGAAGGTATTGAAGTACACCGAAATATTAGAGGAGCAAGTTTGTCCTTCGATGGAGGCACTAGTGATGAGTAATATGTTAGCACAAGAGCAAAGATCAAGGGGTGGAATGCAAGAGTGTTAGGTATAGGCCTGCACGCTTACAAAAAGAAGATGAGAAGGGTAGATTGGTCGGGACAAGAACAACCGTACACCGGTGCACATGAAACTACTAACACCGACTTCTTGAGTGAGTATGAGGCCTCCGATGAGGAAAATGATACACCCGATTCGATGAGGAAGAAAGAACACCTTGAATAGGAGAAGGAAGGTCAAAGTACTGTTGTGGACCACAACACGGACTTCAACACATTACAATGGAGGGTTGGTATGAGATTTGAGAACGAGGGAGAAGTTTAGAGATGCTTGTCATTAAGTATGCGGTAGCATAAGGGAGGAATTTGTTCTGGTCTATTAGTGACAAAAGAAGGCAACAAAGGTTAGGTGCAAAGTGCATTGGCAAGTGTCCATTCAGAATTTATGCTAGCTGGGAGAACAGGAGGGCATGCTTTGTTCTCAAGTCTGTTAAGCTAGACTATACATGCAATAGGAATATGGAAAGCAATAGGCAGATGAAATCTAGTTGGGTGGCTGAACAATTCTTGGAAGTGTTCAAGAGTAGGCCTCATTGGCCTGCAAAAGACATAAGTGAGACTGTAAGGAGGGCATACAAAGTGATTGTGAAGAAAAATTTTGCCTACAAGGTGAAATACACAAACGCAGAAATTACATGGAAGTATGAGGGAGCATTACCACAAGATTGGCGGCTACATAATGGCACCGAAAGAAACAAGTCCCAATAGTTACTTCAAACTCACCACTTGTACCGATCAAGATCCACCAACTTTTCAGAGATTCTTTGTATGCTTTGAAGGAGTGAAGAAAGGATGGGTACATGGTTGTAGAAGAGTGCTCTGTGTTGATGGCTGCTTCCTCAAGACCTTTTTAGGAGGTCAACTTTTGTCTGCAGTTGGTAGAGATGCCAATGACCAAATGTACCCACTATGCTGGGCAGTGGTAGAGGGTGAGACAAATGATAGTTGGGATTGGTTTTTCAAAGAGCTAAGAGCAGTGTTGGATGGCACAGATGGTACAGGGATGACATTCATATCAGATGAAGCTCAGGTACAATTTTTTGCCCTAGAATCTCTTGTGTATGCTCTGTTTATGTATGTTAAGTGACTATATACAACTAACCTACTCTAATTTGTGAATAACAGGCCATCTTGAATGGAGTTAAGAGTGTTTTTCCAAAGGCCGAGCATAGACATTGTGCCAGACATGTCTTTGCTCATTGGCACAGATGGTTTAGAGGGGATGAAATGAAGATGCTCTTCTGGAATGCAGCAAAAGCTTACAACCTACCTGACTACAATGATGCACTAGCAGAAATGGAGAAAGTAAGTCCTGCTGCTGTTGATGCATTTAAGTCATACAATCCCAAGTGTTTTTGTAGGGCATTTGTAAGCACAAACACAAAGTGTGATGTCATAGTTAACAATATGGCTGAAACCTTTAATGCATATATCATAAATGCAAGGACTAAGCACCTAATATTCATGCTAGAAGACATTAGGTCAACTTTGATGTCAAGAATGGTAACAAAGAAACAAGCTATGGAAAAAACAAATGACATGATTTGCCCTAAAATTAGAACAAAACTGAATTTTGATAAGATGAAAGCTGCTGAATGTGGTGTGATGCCTTCCACTGCAACTCTCTTTCAAGTGTCTTACAAACTTGACATCATGACTGTTGACATTGAAAAGAGAACATGCACATGCAACAGATGGCAGTTAACTGGAGTGCCATGTTGTCATGCATGTGCTTGTATCTTCTTTATGCACAAAGAACCTGAGGATTATGTTGACAGTTGCTACAAGAAGGACACTTATGTAAGCATTTACTCTTCTTCAAATCCCCCTTGTGTTGGGGAAAGACATTGGCCTAAGATTGATCTCCCAATAGACCCCCCCCAATCAAGGTAGGTCCAGGGAGACTTAGAAGAAATAGAAGGAAAACCCCTCATGATGACCCAAATAAACTAGGCAAATTGACCAAGCATGGGATACAAATGTCATGCAGTGTTTGCAAATCAAAACAACATAACAAAAGAAAATGCCCTGACAAAGACAAGGCAATTGAAACTCAACCAAAAAGAGGTAGGGGTAGACCAAAGAAGGTTGTACAACTGTCTATGGAAGAGGGTGAAGTGTCACATCAAAATCAACATCATGATATCACTGCTGAACCATCTGCTTTAGGAAGAAATGGGAGGACAATCATCAGGGGCAAAGGGACGGGTAGTAGAGGAGGAAGTGTTGGTGGTAGAGGCGGGGGTTACGTTGGTGGCGAGGCATTGTGGTTGGAGGTGGAGCAACAACTGAAGGTGGCAGGGAAGGGAAGGGGAAGGGGAAGGGCCAGGGGCAGGGGCAGGGGCAGAAGAGGTGGAAGAACTCAGGTAAATGTAAGCTACTGTTTGTAGAAAGTGTGTTTTTGATTTGTTGCAAACTACTGATGTCCTGTATTTTTTTGGTTCAACAGGTACCACAAGGTGTTGGTGTCTTCATTGATGAAGCAGGACACTTTGGTGGTCAACCATCAATACAAAGTGTTGTCACAGAAAATGCTTCTTAAACTAATGTTTAGGGTGAATTAAGTTAGTGATAGTTCTTAGATTTTGCTAAGCTGAACTTGATGGTTTTTTGTAACCAAAGTGATGAATTCAACTGTTGGATATATTCAAGTGTTTTGTAGTTGATGGTTTTTTGTAACTAAACTGATGGATTCAACCAATTATGATGCCAAGTAGGCTATTTTGTAAGCAACTTTATAACTGGAATTGAACTTATTGGTTTGGAAATGCAAAAAGTACTTCTTTCATTCATCATTTTTGAAGTTCATTACGTATTGCAACACTCTAATACTACTTGTCTGTATACATAGCAGCCCCTACTTTTGTTCATACATAACAGCACCTAAAATCCCACACAAAACAAAAGCAAAAAAAATCCAAGACAACACAAGAGCTCTAAGAGCAGTCCTTTCCCCCTTTTCATGCTTGTAAGCCTTCATCTTCAATTTCCCAACCTTTTCTCCAAGTCTTTTATTCAGAGCAAGGAGATCCACAAATTGCTTCTCTTTGTCAGCTTCATCATCACCAATGAACCCAAATTGATCATCAACATACCCCTCAAAAAACTTGCACTGTCAATTACAACATGAATTAGTGTTTTAGTGATTCGAAATTAAGAAACCTTAAATGAATTCGGGAAAAAAAATTTACTTACTGGTGGCCAAAGTTTGCAACTCCAATAACTCCTTCCAATGGTCTCCCCACGCTTCACAGTTTTGACAATGGCTGGGAGATTATGGCGACATTTCAAACCCCTTGACGCCATTGTTCAGGAAGAAGCTGACGCCATTGTTGAGGAAGAAGCACTGGTTTCCTTTGTCGTGGTTTTTCTCAAAAAAATGAAATAAAGATTTTAACCTAAATGAGTCATGTGACGCTCACATGATTAACTACCTCTAAGGTTACCTGCTCCAACAGGTTACAAAAGGTTAACAGAGTAAAATGGGAAGGACCCCCCCCCAGTTGGGATTATATTAGAATAATGCATTGTTGGGATTAATTTGAGAAGACAGTCAATAGTTGGGATTATTCCTGTGAATTTTTCCTAAAAAAAACATGGAGATGTTTATGCATAACTTTCATAAATAATTCCACAACTCTTTTTAACAAAATGAGCAACCAATGCTATAAATATTGCAAGTTGGGCCAATATATCATAGTATATGAATCAAATGACCCAATCTCAATTAAGAGGAAAAATTGCAAATCTAACTAAGTTAAATTGTATGATGATCCATCTTACATTTTAAAAATGTGTTCTCCATATTCAAATGGATTAATCATATAATTTAACATAATTAGATTGGTAATTATGATCCCCAAATTGATTTTAGGCCGTTTCACGTGTCTCGCTTTAAATGGCCAAGTTCCAATTAGCCAAATACAAATCTCCAAATTCGATCTCAAATTGATCATTTCTCTCCAAATGACTTTATAATAATCAATAAAGATTATTTCTCAAAAGCCTTCAATTAGGAAGCAAACCTTCTAAGACCTCTCGAAAATCATAAAAGTGATCACTATTAAGGTGGTTATTTCAATCCTCGATTAATCGCTAATTAGAGAGGTTATCTTAAACTTCTTTTAATCACTAATTAGGGTGATTATCTCCAATCATTATTTAACACTAATTAGAGTGATTATCTTAAACCCTAATAATCGTTAATTAGGACGATTATTTTTCTCATTTAATCACTAATTAGAGTGATTATCTTAAATCCTAAAAATCATTAATTAGGACGCGTATTCTTCTCATTTAATCACTAATTAGAGTGATTATCTTAAACCCTAATAATCGTTAATTAGGACGATTATTCTTCTCATTTAATCACTAATTAGAGTGATTATCTTAAACTGTAATGATCGTTAATTAGGACGATTATTTTTCTCATTTAATCACTAATTACAGTGATTATCTTAAACCTTGAATAATCATTAATTAAGGTGATTATCTTAATCCTTCATATTTAATCACTAATTAAGGTGATTATCATAATCCCATTTCAATCACTAATTGGAGTGATTACCTCATTTTAAATAGATTTGATTAATTCCAACGGAGAGTTATTCATAATCTATTCTCTCCTCTTCTTTCCCCAGTGGAATTGGCCATTTAGGGTGAGACATATGCTCGAACTACGACGATTTTGATCCATGAGTGGATTCTAATCCCGCAATGATTGGTACGTAGTGCAACTTCAGTGCTCAAACCTACCATGTACAAATGATATATTGGTCCTAAATAAAAATGGTTAATGTGTATATGTGCAAATTATGTGATTTTCTTTCTTTTTAATAGCCATGATTACTTTAAAATGAAAAATAACGCATTTAGTAAGAGCCCGTTCTTTAGAACGGAAGAGGAGACGAGTTCCAGACGTTCGCACCTCTTAACCTAAACCCCGAACCCTATCTCATGGTATGAAAGACCAATTTTCAAAAAAGCCTTATCCATATGAAGTCATCATCGTTTTAAATGATTTTTCTTGAAATTGATTTTAAAATGATTTATTAAATAAATATGTCCCTATTCAGATATTAATAGGGTGGCGACTTCCAAATTTTCTAAAACTCAAAGTCCAATGAGAGACTTTCATGGGATTTAGACCGTTAATTAAGACAGTCAAAAAATCAGATACCACAGGCTGACGACTTCACTGAGGACTATACTTCCACTAGAAGTATATGAGGTTTAAACCTGAACAATGCGTTATTTTCCATATGTATATATAATAAAAAGTTAATCATGGCTATTCCCAATTTTATTTTTGTATATAGCATGTTTATGTGAAAATTACGTGTGTTTGGTAGTTTATCGATCCATACACGTGCACTCTTTTTAACCATTTTCTTATTAGGTCTGATACCTCTGTCTATTGGCAAGGGTCAGAATTTTAGAATGACAAATTAATGAATTAAGGGCGTAAAACCTTCATCCACGAGCTATTGCGACCGGCTCTGTCAGGAGCATCCACCCTCGATGGACACAATGGAACTGACTCGAGGCCACTTTAACATAATCTCTCCTTAAATGAATCACCTTTTAGTCAACTTTTAGGACACAAGGATCAATGCACAAATGTCCTTTATTTATTTCAGTTATTGCATAATGTGGAAAATTTTCAAAAAATTTCTCAGTCCGTTTTCAGTCGGTCAATATTTCAGTAATCATTAATTGTAGCTGAATTGCTGCCGAAATGATTATTGAAATATTAAGAGTATTCTGGTTTATTTATCACAAGTGTAATGTAGAAAAAAAAATGTGTGCTCACCCATTTTCAAAAAAAAAAAAACTCACATTTACTTCATAATTCTTTTTTCAAAAACAAAATTGATTTTTTTAGAAAAAAAAGAAAAAGTCCTGTTTTGAAAATATAATCCCAAAAACAAAGAAAATTGAAAAATGAAAAAGAGTCGTAGTCCTGAGTTCAAAACATGTCATGTTTAGGAACTAGAATGTAATTAAAACATATAGTCTAAAACACGAGAAGTCTAGTCTAAAATTTTAGTGTCAAAAGGGATAATTGTTTTCAAAAAAAAAGAGAAAAAAAATTTGTGTCAAAAGGGATAATTGTTTTAAAAAAAAAGTCCAAAAAAAAAATTGTGTCAAAAGGAAAAAAAAAATTGTGTCAAAAGGGATAAATATTTTTGAAAAAAAAGAGGATTCTTCCATTTCCTGCTAAAAAAAAGAACATATAAAGAAAAATTCATCAGTCATTGACTAACATTGTTAGTGTGTACATTTCAGGTATTTCAAATTAGTCTAATCCTAAGAGGTGGAACAGACGTATTCAAACAGGAGAATACATGGTCTGGCGCCTAGTAAACTGAACTCGAAAAAGGTTGAGAAGAACCTGAGTATTTCACATCAGTCTAATCCTAAAAGGTGGAACATACGTATTCAAATAGGAGAATACATGGCATGGCGCCCGGCAAACTGAAGTACCTGAATCATTTAATTGCTTTTATATTATAGGTAGAGCTACGTGCGGCTTGATCCCCTAAAAAAAACAAAAAAAAAAATCAATGTTGTAATGCATCTATCTTAGCTTTCTCTACTATGTAAGGTACTATAAGGGGTACGTAGGTAACTCATTTCCTGAGTGCAGCTGCAAAAAAAAAATTATATAAAATTTCTTTTATCAGAACTACGTTGGGCCTGATTCTCCATTCAAAAAAAATCATCAGAAGAAAAATTTCTTCCCTAAATCCAAATCCACTTATGGAGATACGTAGGTAACCTTCGGGTACGGCCCATTTTGCATTTAATATTTTCTTCTGTGGTTTCAGCACTTAGAAGCGATCAATAGATGCAGATCACTACAAAGAAGAACGCTATATGGGGCATTATAATTTGCCAAAATGAGGACACATGCCTCGTTATACCTCATTTCTCTTATTTCTGTAGTAGCAGGTAATGGAAGGATATTATCAAATTGATTTTGAAAAATATTTGTGTATTATGCCGAAAAAAATATACTACCTCCGTCCCGGAAAGATCAATACACTTCTTGGGACACGTAGTTTAAGATGATAAGTTGTAGTGTGGTTATCAAATGTTATTTTATTTAAAAAGTAGATGTGATAGGAGTTGGTGGGGTATTTTTTATTAGAGGAGAGAGAAAGTTGTGTAACTTTTTATTAATAAAAGGTAGAGTGTGGGCCAAAGTAGTATAAAAGAAATAATATATTAATAGTGGGACCATGCCAAAAATGGAAGTGTTCAAACTAATTTGGGACAAACATAAAAGAAAAGTGTTCAGACTATTCTGGGACGGAGGGAGTATGAGTCTAAAAAGTGGAAGTTTAAAATGTAAATAAAAGTCCAAGTCTAAGAAAGAATAACAAGTCAAAGAAATCGAATGAAAAATCTCAAAACAAATGATAGAGTCAATGTCTTACACCTTTTAATAAATGATAACTGAAATTGGGGTAAAAAAAAAAAAAAGAGAGAATTTTCAAAGATATAATTTCTTTCATTCCCCGCAAAAAAACAAAAAAAAAAACAAAAAAAGAAACAAAGTCTAGACAAACTTCTGTGCTAACCCTTCATCTCATTTCACAGGAACTCTGCCTGGGCCCGCTCAGAATCTAGGCTAATTCGCCGAAATTCTGACCACAGTGAACGTTCTCTGTCAGTAACACTGTCATCCTTGTTTACACCAGCTGTATTCTCTGCTACACGTCTCAACAATATGTCTGAAATTCCGAACAATGAGCACCAACAAAACTCTACCCCTCCACCTGATCCAATTATTGAGCTCCGAGGACTTGTCCAGGCCATGCTTGACCGACGGGATAATATTGAGCAAACTGTGTTAGGTATAATACGCCAAAGCGCCCAGATGCCTCCTCCTCCTCCTCCTCCGGAGCCGGAAGTAGCTTTGCCTTTTCATCTTGAGCCTCTGAACAACGAGAGAGAAATTCCCACTAAACTCGAGGAATAAGTAGTCAAGCTTAAAGAATTCTTAAAAGGCATGACTAAGGCTGAACCATGGATGGATATTCATGGATTAACTCTTTTCCCGAAGGCACGATTACCCTATGGTTTCAAAATGCCTAATCTGACAAGGTTTGATGGGACCGGTAGTCCCACCAATTTCCTGAAAATGTATGTAGGGGCAATGAGTGTAACAACCCATAATTTTGCTCTTAGTTTTTCCGCAAAAGTTTTCCCTAAAACAATTATTTTCTCTAGATTAATGATTTATATTCTTTATACTTTGGGAGCCGAATTATTATTTTATTATTTGGTGTGTTAAATGTGTGCATTATATTTATATTTATAATATAATCGATTATAATTATTTTCATTATTAAGTATTTTCAAAGTTTAGGCGCGATTTCGGAATTTATCGATATGTCGTGTGATGGACTTTTGATGCGTGGACCTTTGATGACTTGGGCCGAAATCATCTTGGTGTACTTGGGCTTGGACAGCCGGCTATGGGGAGGGAGAAGGAAAAAGTTTCTCTTCTTTTATTTCATTTCTTTTAATTGATGACTCTTGGTAGTTTGTAACCCCCATAACCCCCCTAATCATTTCTCCTAAACCCTTCATTTTTTCCTTGCCATAAAATTCTGATTTTTATTAAAAAAAATTTCAGCATCATTCTCATTTAACCCTCACCGTTTTCAAGAAAAGAAAGAGAGAAAAGGAAGAGGAAAAGAATAGAAAGGTTCAACCCGGTTTTTCCTGTCACACCTTCACCACAATAAGCGTAGCCGGAGATCTAACCGTTGAATCGTCTTCAAATTTGGATATAACGTTAACAACATCTTGTTCTTAACTTTTACTGGAGCGATTTAGAATCCGAGCTTTTGATCACCGGTAATCATGGTCGGAACAGAGCAGTGCGAAACAAGAGTTTTCAACGTTCAAGAAGAAAATGCCTAGTGACTTGTTGCTACAATTTTCGTTCGTGGAGGACTTGGATTGCACATATTTTTCGTATCTCTTTAGACTCGCTCTCCTCCCGACGTTGCAGGTAACTAGTAGTTATCTTAGAACCATAGCGATTAGAGTATTATTCGGTATTAGATTATTACGTTAGGAATTATTTAAAATACTTTTTAAATGAAATTATTGACGAAATTTGACATGAATATACTTGATGCATGCTGTGTGAATATTGTATATAGAAAAATAATTTTCCTCTGATTTTTAGTATTTATTTTATTTAATTGGCGCTTTGTGCGTTTTTGGCTTATTTGCATGATAATTATTAAACGAATGTTAAAATTGCTGAAATTATTTTTCCTGGATCATGTTATATGTTTAATATGTATTCCATGCCTTATAATAATATTTTCCTACTGTTTACCTATTTATTTAATTGATATATCTGTTTTCGCATTATCGTTTATGTAAGTATATAAATCATGAAAATTGTTTTTGGAAGCCGAAAAATTCATTTCTTTGAATATTATGTATTTCCGTGGGTTTATTCATGTTAGGTAAAGTTTTGGTAATTTTTAGGCGATTATTTTTATTTTTAATTATTATATTGGCTTTATTAAGTAATCTGTAAATTAACGTTTAAAAATACTTTTAGAGTCCGAAAATTATAAATAAAACTTTTACCATGCCCGTAGAGCCATTAGGGTCGTATGATAATTTTTACGTGATTTTACTGATCGAACTTATTAGTTTAATAATTATTATTGCATTTTTATTGTGAAATTAAGGATACTCTTTTAAATTATTGGAGAGCTTGTTAGTCATAAATAATTTGTAATCTAATATGTTCTTGGTTGCTGATGTTTAGTAGGTTGCAGTAACTATTATTGGGTATCATTATGTTTATGTTTGATTTATGAGAAAAATGATTAATTGTTACTACTCTTTTATTGAATAAGCCTTGGAGTTAATTGGTGATGTATTTCTGATTGAACTGTTAGTGCTGTAAAAACTATTTCAATATCATTGTTGATGCTTAGTGATGTTCAAAGTATTGTGGTTGGAGATATTTGTTGTAAGTTTGTAAGTTACTACTTTGAGGATTTTTGAAAAATTACTTTTGATGAATTATGGGTATAAGGCCGGGTGGCATCCCTTTTGACGAATATTTTTGAGCTGAATGATGCTTTGATGATATTTATGAAATATGATTTTATTTTTGAGATAAGAATATCCGGTGGGATAGATGTAGTCCCCAGTGAAGAACATGCCAACCACCTGGTTTGCGAACTAGGGGTACACCGGGGTTAATTGTTGTCGTTCGAGAGGTCAGGGAGTTCTGCGTGTTCTACCCTGCATCGGAGTTTGGCCATTCTTAGACACAGGCAGTGGGGAACATAAGCCCATAGACCGACCTAGAGATTGCGATTTGACAAACCTTAGGAAGTGAATTGCAATTCACTAGCGTTCGATTTCTGACTCAATAACTTGTTTTACCTATACTTTTATTTTTATTTTTATAAAAGTACTCTTGAGATGATTTATTTATTTTTATCCAACTCACTTGCTATTTATTATTCATTTGCGTTATTTGTGAGTTATATGGAAGTGGATGCATATTGTAGTTGACTTGACTTTATTATTTCCTTTCTTATTAATCTATGTCTGAATCATGCTTTGATTTCTTTTGTTCTGGGAGAACTGCTAGTTACTCCCCACTGATTGTGGATTGTTGTTATATATTTTGCAGGTTATGTTGATGGGAATCTTCTTTGGTTTTGGGTTCGGGTTGAGTTGTGAGCATTAAAAAGCTAGATGTTTAAGGCCTAGACTTTTAATTAGTTTGAGAGTCAGTTTTCTCTTTTAGTTATTACTCTAATTAATTTAATTTATTTATACTATTTACTTATGTTGGTTTATCACTTAGTTATTTAAACGCATTTCTTGTAGTAGTGACATTCCCAGAAGACGATGTTTCCGCCATCGTCCTATTATTGCTATTATTATTTCTTTCTTTTCCGCTCTGAAATTCTGGGGTGTTACAGTTGGTATCAGAGCAAAACGCTCCTAAACTCTGAAAAAGAGTTGCTAATGATTCTTTAGAATTATTAGTTAGCCATAGGAGATAAAATTTGTTTAGAATTAAGTTTTACAGTTTCACTATAATGAGAGTGTGATGGGTCGAGTAAGTAAAAGGGAAGCCTTATGGGATTGTGGTGTGCTCTCATGGAGCATATGTTATATGTATAGTTACTTGTATTATTGGTGGAATTAGTCTACCAAGTTTGTTAATCTTATTTGCAGGGCCTCAAACATGTAATTTATTTTCTCTTTTATCAGAGTGCGCAGCGAAAGCGAAGTAATTTATAGCCTTCTCGGTTTAGTTGTGTGTTTAATTTATTTTGTGTTTTGCAATTTAAAGATAAACTTTAATTTTATTTTAATATAGTCATGTGTGTTGCATTGCATTAATTTTATTTGTTGGTTGCTTGATAATATATGTTATTATGCGCGACAATATATATATTTTCTGTTCTTTTTCAATTAAGTGTTGTTTTTATGTGAGCACTACGTATCTGTTTTATTATTTCACAAAATTTTTCTAGTTTGAGTTTATATTCCAAATTATATTTTAGATCTTTGATCTTAATAAATTTCATACTTATATAAGAGTTATATTTTGGTATTTAAATTTTGTTTTTGTTAATATTTTGACATACTCTTTTGAAAAACGTTTAATTTCAATTGTTTTATAATGGTTTGGAAAAAGAAAAGGGTTATGAAATTGTCTTTCAAGATATTCTTCAAATTTCTCTTACCATTTTTGACCATCTATATTTATAAATATTTTCCTTTTAATATTCTTATTTTTCATGCTAATCCTTGTTTAGCCTTTAATTATGGTGATAAAATCTGTAGTCTTTAAAAATAAAAGTATTTTAATGAGTTGTTTTGGTGTTAGATTGAAATGTAGACGCAAACTATTTTGTTTTAAAGGTTAGCATTCAACAACTTTTACTTTACTTACTTTTCTTATTAGCATTATTTTTCAAACTCAAATGCGTGAAAGGATCTCGTTTACTATTTGTTGTTTCTTGTTTAAATATTTAGTGCTTTCTCATTTCATAGCAAAATTTTGGTTGTTTTCATTACTTCTTATTTAATTCTCTGATTTTGACTGATCAGTTTTATATTCTTTGAAAACGAAATTTATATACTCAGTCGAAATTTTAAACTTGTTTGAGTTGATATTGAGTCATAATGGGTGATTCCTTTGACTTGTATGTCAATTTGATAAGTCTAAAATTTTAAACTTGCTTGAGTTGATATTAAGTCATAATGGGTGATTCCTTTGACTTGTATGTCAATTTGATAAGTTGACACGTGCTGACTATTTTGATTTAACTTCCTTTTTGAGTTGACATTAAGTTTGTATTGGGTGATTCCGCTAAACTTTAATGTTGATTTGATAAGAAGGCTTTCAAATATTGTTTTGTTGATACTAGGTTGCAATGGGTGGTTCCATGCACATTTGTGTCGACTTGGCAAATTTTATAATTGTTGTTAATAATTTATTACTTTATCGCCTATTTATTATTAGTGTTTCGTCGTTGTGAAATTTATTTTAAAGTTTTCAATTTATTTTGCGAACTTCAAATTTCATATATATGTTTAGGAGGCGTACGCTCTTATAACATATGTCATGACTTGTGTTCGTAAGTGCTACTTTAATAAAGCAGCTAGCTACTCTTTATTAAAGTGTTCTTATCTCTTTAAGTGGAGTATAAGCCCGTGTGGTTAGCTTTATTTAAATTGGTTTGGCTATCTATTTACGAACCTTTTCCTTCTTCGTTGCTTTTCTAAAAATATTTATGTATGGTCGGATTTATTCTTTTATAATTTTACGTAAATATTTATTCCTTCTTCTTTTACAAAATTACCTATAGTTTATTGTGCAAAAGTTTTTATCTTAAACTTTCTAATACTTGTCTTTGGTTCTTTCACATTTTATCAAATGCTGGTTGTTACCATGCTTCTTTACTATACAACTCTTTTTTGTCTTCCAAAATAAAATTTATATTAATTGAGTTATCAAATTTTATACCTGAAAAGTTGTTTAATTCTTAACTAAAATCCATCGATTTCTGTTTTCTTAATGTTCTTTATCTAGAGTATTTTTTTTTGTCTCTTGGTTGTTTTGAAGTTTCGAGGACGAAACTCTTTTAAGGAGGGGAGATTGTAACAACCCATAATTTTGCTCTTAGTTTTTCCGCAAAAGTTTTCCCTAAAACTATTATTTTCTCTAGATTAATGATTTTTATTCTTTATACTTTGGGAGTCGAATTATTATTTATTATTTGGTGTGTTAAATGTGTGCATTATATTTATATTTATAATATAATTTATTAGAATTATTTTCATTATTAAGTATTTTCAAAGTTTCGGCGCGATTTAGGAATTTATCGATATGTCGCGTGACGGACTTTTAATGTGTGGACCTTTGATGACTTGGGCCGAAATCATCTTGGTGTACTTGGGCTTGGACAGCCGGCTATGGGGAGGGAGAAGGAAGAAGTTTCTCTTCTTTTTTTTCATTTCTTTTAATTGATGACTCTTGGTAGTTTGTAACCCCCATAACCCCCCTAATCATTTCTCCTAAACCCTTCATTTTTTCCTTGCCATAAAATTCTGATTTTTATTAAAAGAAGTTCAGCATCATTCTCATTTAACCCTCACCGTTTTCAAGAAAAGAAAGAGAGAAAAGGAAGTGGAAAAGATTAGAAAGGTTCAACCCGGTTTTTCCTGTCACACCTTCACGAAAATAACCGTAGCCGGAGATCTAACCGTTGGATCGTCTTCAAATTTGGACAGAACGTTTACAACATCTTGTTCTTAAATTTGACCAGTGGGATTTAGAATCCGAGCTTTTGATCACCGGAAATCATGGTCGGAACAGAGCAGTGCGAAACAAGAGTTTTCAACGTTCAAGAAGAAAATGCCTAGTGACTTGTTGCTACAATTTTCGTTCGTGGAGGACTTGGATTGCACATATTTTTCGTATCTCTTTTGACTCGCTCTCCTCCCGACGTTCCAGGTAACTAGTAGTTATCTTAGAACCATAGCGATTAGAGTATTATTCGGTATTAGATTATTACGTTAGGAATTATTTAAAATACTTTTTAAATGAAATTATTGACAAACTTTGACATGAATATACTTTATTCATGCTGTGTGAATATTGTATATAGAAAAATAATTTTCCTCTGATTTTTAGTATTTATTTGATTTAATTGGTGTTTTGTGCGTTTTTGGCTTATTTGCATGATAATTATTAAACGAACGTTAAAATTGCTGAAATTATTTTTCCTGGATCATGTTATATGTGTACTATGTATTCCATGCCTTAGAATAATGTTTTCCTACTGTTTACCGGTTTATTTAATTGATATATCTGTTTTTGCATTATCGTTTCTGTCAGTATATAAATCATGAAAATTATTTCTGTAAGCCGAAAAATTCATTTCTTTTAAGATTATGTATTAACGTGGGTATATGCATGTTAGGTAAATTTTTGGTAATTTTTGGGCGTTTATTTTTATTTTTAATTATTATATTGGCTTTATTAAGTAATCTGTAAATTAACGTTTAAAAATACATTTAGAGTCCGAAAATTATAAATAAAATTTTACCATGCCAGTAGAGCCAGTAGGGTCATATGATAATTTTTTCGTGATTTTCCTGATCGAACTTATTAGTTTAATAATTATTATTGTATTTTTGTTGTGAAATTGAGGATACTCTTTTAAATTATTGGAGAGCTAGTTAGTCAGAAATAATTTGTAATATATTATGTTCTTGGTTGCTGATGTTAAGTAGGTTGCAGTAAGTATTATTGGGTATCATTATGTTTATGTTTGATTTATGAGAAAAATGATTAAATGTTACTACTCTTTTATTGAATAAGCCTTGGAGTTAATTGGTGATGTATTTCTGATTGAACTGTTAGTGCTGTAAAAACTATTTCAATATCATTGTTGATGCTTAGTGATGTTCAAAGTATTGTGGTTGGAGATATTTGTTGTAAGTTTGTAAGTTACTACTTTGAGGATTTTTGAAGAATTACTTTTGATGAATTATGAGTATAAGGCCGGGTGGCATCCCTTTTGACGAATATTTTTGAGCTGAATGATGCTTTGATGATATTTATGAAATATGAATTTATTTTTGAGATAAGAATACCCGGTGGGATAGATGTAGTCCCCGGTGAAGAACATGTCGACCACCTGGTTTGCGAACTAGGGGTACACCTGGGTTAATTGTTGTCGTCCGAGAGGTCAGGGAGTTCTGCGTGTTCTACCCTGCATCGGGAGTTTGTCCATTCTTAGACACAGGCAGTGGGGAACGTAAGCCCATAGACCGACCTGGAGATTGCGATCTGACAAACCTTAGGAAGTGAATTGCGATTCACTGGCGTTCGGTTTCCGACTCAATAACTTGTTTTACCTATAATTTTATTTTTATTTTTATATAAGTACTCTTGAGATGATTTATTTATTTTTATCCAACTCACTTGCTATTTATTATTCATTTGCGTTATTTGTGAGTTATATGGAAGTGGATGCATATTGTAGTTGACTTGACTTTATTATTTCCTTTCTTATTAATCTATGTCTGAATCATGCTTTGATTTCTTTTGTTCCGGGAGAACCTGCTAGTTACTCCCCACCGATCGATTGTGGATTGTTGTTATATATTTTGCGGAGTTATGTTGATGGAAATCTTCCTTGGTTTTGGGTTCGGGTTGAGTTGTGAGCATTAAAAAGCTAGATGTTTAAGGCCTAGACTTTTAATTAGTTTGAGAGTCAGTTTTCTCTTTTAGTTATTACTCTAATTAATTTAATTTATTTATACTATTTACTTATGTTGGTTTATCACTTAGTTATTTAAACGCATTTCTTGTAGTAGTGACATTCCCAGAAGACGATGTTTCCGCCATCGTCCTATTAATGCTATTATTATTTCTTTCTTTTCCGCTCTGAAATTTTGGGGTGTTACAATGAGTCCCTGGGGAGTGGAAGAATCATTGATGGCCCAACTATTTCAACAATATTTAGATGGTCTTTGCAGCACATTGGTTCCTCAACCTTGAAAATACAAAGAAATCCACTTGGGTTGACATAGTCAGAGAGTTCTCAAACCAATACATGTATAATGAAGAAATTGATGTAACTAGAAGGGATCTGGAGACCACTTCTCAAAACCTTAATGAGACATTTTCTTTATTCATCACTCGATGGAGAAACAAGGCTTCCAAAATGATGAGTAGGCCTAATGAGGAGGAACAGCTGTAAATGGTTGTGAAAGACCTTCTTCCTGTCTATCAGAAGCATATGGCATACCAGTATTTCCCGACTTTCAAAGCTTTGATTACTACGGGAACTCTAGTTGAGGATGCTGTAAAAACGGGAGACATCAAGAATGAAGAACCTATTGGCGGCACTGCTTATAATGCAAAATTTGGAAATAACAAAAGAGCGCCAAACAATGATTCAGCAGCTCCTAAGACAACTAATGCGATCCATGCCATTGGTGCATCGTCTGCATTCCAGTTGCGACCAGAAAGGAACTTTACTCCTTTGAACATGACTTAGTCCCAAGCTTTCTCCAAGTTAAAAAAGGCCAATCTCATTCAACCCTTGAATCCGCGCCCACCTCCAATAAATCCTTACCCTGGTTATGACCCAAATCAAAACTGTGAATACCATCAAAGCCCGGGGCATAATACTGAAAACTGCACGGCTCTAAAGCATCAAATTCAAAACCTTGTGGATGATGGAAAACTTTCTCTGGGATCCATCTCCAATAAACCAAATGACTCTCATACTAACATCAGAAAAAGCCCCATTCCTAATCATAAATCCTCATTCGCCATTAATGCCATCTCTGCTGCTTCGGACAGGTGCGATCCAGTTCAGTTAATCCGCAAGATAGTTCCTCAAATGTATGAAATGTCGATAGTCGTAGGTTACAAGTGTCTGGTCTATGACTATTCCACTCAAGAAAAAGTCAAAATGATGCCTTGTAAAGACCCCAGCTTCACTCTCAACAAGGATCTCTTCTCTGACATGTGTGGAACTTTGGATTATGATGGTGCGTTCTTCATTTTGGACTCTGAAGCTGATGAAGATGCCTCTTCGGTCTTAACAATTGTGGAGAAAAACACTGGAGGACATTCCACCACTCCATATACATACCGGCGCCCCATCCGCCTTGATGATTTTAGTGATGAGGAGTATGTGGATATCTCTCATTTGACTAGAAGCGAGCCGCCACTTTAAACCATCCCATTTGGAGGATGAAAATCCTTTGGAGGTATTGAGAAGGAAGGAAAAGGGCAAAGAGCCAATGACAGAGGAAAGTAACAAGGAAGAAGTAAATGCTAATGTTTCCATCCCGGAAATTGTTAATGCATTCCCGGCCTCATAGGGCAGCTGTTCTAAAACATCTTAACGAAGCCTCTGTAAGCTCTTCTATAACACCTGACCAGATGGTGGGGCTCATTTATGGGGTAGATCGAACTCTCATGTTCACAGACAATGATCTCCCTGACAATATCAACCACAACAATTCATTACACATCACTATACGCTGTAATGGATGGGAGATACCTAGGGTGTTGATCGACAATGGCTCCGCAATCAATGTTTGCCCTCTGCGTGTGCTAACAAGGCTTGGGTATTCAAAAGAGGATCTGGTACCATCCAACCAGTTGGTCAGAGCATATGATAATGCTAAGAGAGAAGTATTGGGTTTGATCAGCCTCCTCGTTGAATGTGGTCCCGTGGCAAGGAAGGTGGAATTCATGGTCATTGACATAAAAGCCTGTTTTAACTTCTTATTAGGAAGACCATGGCTGCATGAAAATAGGGCAGTAGCCTCTACTCTACATCAGAAGGAAAAACTTCTCACTGATCAGGGTGCTATGACTATTTCTGGTGATCCAGAAATTATAACCATCTCCAACGCCTAGGAAAATCGGTATTGTATCGAACGAAGTGGAGGGCACTAGGTTGGATGGTTATACTATCCACCGTATTCTAGCAAAGACCTGAAAATTCATGGATGAATGAGGTTCCAAGCAGCCACACCGGATGAAAGTGATGGAGAAACATAACCATAATATAGTGAGGATGACGAGGAAGAGGTAGGAGCTCCAAGCATCGACACACATAATACGTAATCTGGAGCACCGGAAGAATCTTGTGTCGGCAATCCTCGAGATGATGATAATGACTCGAAGAAGAGATCTAGGACAGATGATTTTGATCTAGACTTTAATGTAGTGGGTCCTATCCGAGAAGTTCACACCGAATCCCTGATTTTCTTTCCAGGATATCAACATGAAGATCACTATCGTGAATTACCCCGGTTCGAAAAATTTGATGGGAACGGTGATCCTTTTGTCCACTTAGTGGGATTTGTGAATGTCTTGCATCCATGGGGCATACCGAGAGGGAGATTACCCCATGCCGTTTGACAAGAGTTTAGAAGGACCAACTACGGGCGGTACTTATTCATCGATTGTGTAGATAGGGCTACTTGGGAAAATGCTAGCCAAGCCTTTGTTAATTGGGCTTTCGAGCATAAACAGAATGATGTCAAGAAGTTGAAGTTAGTCATTTTGCGTTAGAGTGCCTTAGAAACCTTCTCGCACTTTTGTTCGAGAAGCACTCATATCTCGCACACAACTTCGTTTCCCTATTACGATCGGGAATTCATGCTCATATTCTTTGCGGAACCCGAACGATTTCTATTATCATCATATGGTTACTATCAAATACACCTCCCTCGCCCACATGGAACAAGCATGGCTTTGACATCGATGCTCGAAATTGCAAGAAAAATGGCCCCGAGAAAATCTTGAAACTCCCAATACAAATCCAAGGGTATATGCTAAGATGAATGAACCATTGAGTATGATGTATGATCGTCTTCGGAGGCAAGGTATACTTCAAGTTCCAGCGCACGTGCACTGTTTACCCCTTCCTGGAACAGATATGAGCAAACTCTGCGCTTATTGTCGTCAATTTGGGCATGAAATTGATCGATGCCATGACCTTTACAACAAAGTGCAAAGCCTGATTGATCGAGGCATCAGTAGTCCAACCCACAAAGAAGTACCTACAAGAAGGGTGTCGTCACATCCGCGACCGCAATCCCAAGTCGATATGTTTCGCAAATTGGTTGAACAAGGTAAGATTCATCCACTTCCCAGACGCCCAGGGCCAAGTCGATACGTTAGGAATTATTTAAAATACTTTTTAAATGAAATTATTGACAAACTTTGACATGAATATACTTTATTCATGCTGTGTGAATATTGTATATAGAAAAATAATTTTCCTCTGATTTTTAGTATTTATTTGATTTAATTGGTGTTTTGTGCGTTTTTGGCTTATTTGCATGATAATTATTAAACGAACGTTAAAATTGCTGAAATTATTTTTCCTGGATCATGTTATATGTGTACTATGTATTCCATGCCTTAGAATAATGTTTTCCTACTGTTTACCGGTTTATTTAATTGATATATCTGTTTTTGCATTATCGTTTCTGTCAGTATATAAATCATGAAAATTATTTCTGTAAGCCGAAAAATTCATTTATGTTAAGATTATGTATTAACGTGGGTATATGCATGTTAGGTAAATTTTTGGTAATTTTTGGGCGTTTATTTTTATTTTTAATTATTATATTGGCTTTATTAAGTAATGTGTAAATTAACGTTTAAAAATACATTTAGAGTCCGAAAATTATAAATAAAATTTTACCATGACAGTAGAGCCATTAGGGTCATATGATAATTTTTTCGTGATTTTACTGATCGAACTTATTAGTTTAATAATTATTATTGTATTTTTGTTGTGAAATTGAGGATACTCTTTTAAATTATTGGAGAGCTTGTTAGTCAGAAATAATTTGTAATATATTATGTTCTTGGTTGCTGATGTTAAGTAGGTTGCAGTAAGTATTATTGGGTATCATTATGTTTATGTTTGATTTATGAGAAAAATGATTAAATGTTACTACTCTTTTATTGAATAAGCCTTGGAGTTAATTGGTGATGTATTTCTGATTGAACTGTTAGTGCTGTAAAAACTATTTCAATATCATTGTTGATGCTTAGTGATGTTCAAAGTATTGTGGTTGGAGATATTTGTTGTAAGTTTGTAAGTTACTACTTTGAGGATTTTTGAAGAATTACTTTTGATGAATTATGAGTATAAGGCCGGGTGGCATCCCTTTTGACGAATATTTTTGAGCTGAATGATGCTTTGATGATATTTATGAAATATGATTTTATTTTTTGAGATAAGAATACCCGGTGGGATAGATGTAGTCCCCGGTGAAGAACATGTCGACCACCTGGTTTGCGAACTAGGGGTACACACGGGTTAATTGTTGTCGTCCGAGAGGTCGGGGAGTTCGCGTGTTCTACCCCGCATCGGGGAGTTTGTCCATTCTTAGACACAGGCAGTGGGGAACGTAAGCCCATAGACCGACCTGGAGATTGCGATCTGACAAACCTTAGGAAGTGAATTGCGATTCACTGGCGTTCGGTTTCCGACTCAATAACTTGTTTTACCTATACTTTTATTTTTATTTTTATAAAAGTACTCTTGAGATGATTTATTTATTTTTATCCAACTCACTTGCTATTTATTATTCATTTGCGTTATTTGTGAGTTATATGGAAGTGGATGCATATTGTAGTTGACTTGACTTTATTATTTCCTTTCTTATTAATCTATGTCTGAATCATGCTTTGATTTCTTTTGTTCTGGGAGAACTGCTAGTTACTCCCCACTGATTGTGGATTGTTGTTATATATTTTGCAGGTTATGTTGATGGAAATCTTCCTTGGTTTTGGGTTCGGGTTGAGTTGTGAGCATTAAAAAGCTAGATGTTTAAGGCCTAGACTTTTAATTAGTTTGAGAGTCAGTTTTCTCTTTTAGTTATTACTCTAATTAATTTAATTTATTTATACTATTTACTTATGTTGGTTTATCACTTAGTTATTTAAACGCATTTCTTGTAGTAGTGACATTCCCAGAAGACGATGTTTCCGCCATCGTCCTATTAATGCTATTATTATTTCTTTCTTTTCCGCTCTGAAATTTTGGGGTGTTACAATGAGTCCCTGGGGAGTGGAAGAATCATTGATGGCCCAACTATTTCAACAATATTTAGATGGTGCTGCAGCACATTGGTTCCTCAACCTTGAAAATACAAAGAAATCCACTTGGGTTGACATAGTCAGAGAGTTCTCAAACCAATACATGTATAATGAAGAAATTGATGTAACTAGAAGGGATCTGGAGACCACTTCTCAAAACCTTAATGAGACATTTTCTTTATTCATCACTCGATGGAGAAACAAGGCTTCCAAAATGATGAGTAGGCCTAATGAGGAGGAACAGCTGTAAATGGTTGTGAAAAACCTTCTTCCTGTCTATCAGAAGCATATGGCATACCAGTATTTCCCGACTTTCAAAGCTTTGATTACTACGGGAACTCTAGTTGAGGATGCTGTAAAAATGGGAGACATCAAGAAAGATGAACCTATTGGCGGCACTGCTTATAATGCAAAATTTGGAAATAACAAAAGAGCGCCAAACAATGATTCAGCAGCTCCTAAGACAACTAATGTGATCCATGCCATTGGTGCATCGTCTGCATTCCAGTTGCGACCAGAAAGGAACTTTACTCCTTTGAACATGACTTATTCCCAAGCTTTCTCCAAGTTAAAAAAGGCCAATCTCATTCAACCCTTGAATCCGCGCCCACCTCCAATAAATCCTTACCCTGGTTATGACCCAAATCAAAACTGTGAATACCATCAAAGCCCGGGGCATAATACTGAAAACTGCACGGCTCTAAAGCATCAAATTCAAAACCTTGTGGATGATGGAAAACTTTCTCTGGGATCCATCTCCAATAAACCAAATGACTCTCATACTAACATCACAAAAAGCCCCATTCCTAATCATAAATCCTCATTCGCCATTAATGCCATCTCTGCTGCTTCGGACAGGTGCGATCCAGTTCAGTTAATCCGCAAGATAGTTCCTCAAATGTATGAAATGTCGATAGTCGTAGGTTACAAGTGCCTGGTCTATGACTATTCCACTCAAGAAAAAGTCAAAATGATGCCTTGTAAAGACCTCAGCTTCACTCTCAACAAGGATCTCTTCTCTGACATGTGTGGAACTTTGGATTATGATGGTGCCTTCTTCATTTTGGACTCTGAAGCTGATGAAGATGCCTCTTCGGTCTTAACAATTGTGGAGAAAAACACTGGAGGACATTCCACCACTCCATATACATACCGGCGCCCCATCTGCCTTGATGATTTTAGTGATGAGGAGTATGTGGATATCTCTCATTTGACTAGAGCAGGCCGCCACTTTAAACCATCCCATTTGGAGGATGAAAATCCTTTGGAGGTATTGAGAAGGAAGGAAAAGGGCAAAGAGCCAATGACAGAGGAAAGTAACAAGAAAGAAGTAAATGCTAATGTTTCCATCTGGAAATTGTTAATGCATTCCCAGCCTCATAGGGCAGCTGTTCTAAAACATCTTAACGAAGCCTCTGTAAGCTCTTCTATAACACCTGACCAGATGGTGGGGCTCATTCATGGGGTAGATCGAACTCTCATGTTCACAGACAATGATCTCCCTGACAATATCAACCACAACAATTCATTACACATCACTATACGCTGTAATGGATGGGAGATACCTAGGGTGTTGATCGACAATGGCTCCGCAATCAATGTTTGCCCTCTACGTGTGCTAACAAGGCTTGGGTATTCAAAAGAGGATCTGGTACCATCCAACCAGTTGGTCAGAGCATATGATAATGCTAAGAGAGAAGTATTGGGTTTGATCAGCCTCCTCGTTGAATGTGGTCCCGTGGCAAGGAAGGTGGAATTCATGGTCATTGACATAAAAGCCTGTTTTAACTTCTTATTAGGAAGACCATGGCTGCATGAAAATAGGGCAGTAGCCTCTACTCTACATCAGAAGGAAAAACTTCTCACTGATCAGGGTGCTATGACTATTTCTGGTGATCCAGAAATTATGACCATCTCCAACGCCGGAAAATCGGTATTGTATCTGAACGAAGTGGAGGGCACTAGGTTGGATGGTTATACTATCCACTGTATTCTAGCAGCACCTGAAAATTCATGGATGAATGAGGTTCCAGCAGCCACACCAGATGAAAGTGATGGAGAAACATAACCATAATATAGTGAGGATGACGAGGAAGAGGTAGGAGCTCCAAGCATCGACACACATAATACGTAATCTGGAGCACCGGAAGAATCTTGTGTCGGCAATCCTCGAGATGATGATAATGACTCGAAGAAGAGATCTAGGACAGATGATTTTGATCTAGACTTTAATGTAGTGGGTCCTATCCGAGAAGTTCACACCGAATCCCTGATTTTCTTTCCAGGATATCAACATGAAGATCACTATCGTGAATTACCCCAGTTCAGAAAATTTGATGGGAACGGTGATCCTTTTGTCCACTTAGTGGGATTTGTGAATGTCTTGCATCCATGGGGCATACCAGAGGGAGATTACCCCATGCTGTTTGACAAGAGTTTAGAAGGACCAGCTCTGGACTGGTACTATTCATCAGATTGTGTAGATAGGGCTACTTGGGAAAATGCTAGCCAAGCCTTTGTTAATTGGGCTTTCGAGCATAAACAGAATGATGTCAAGAAGTTGAAGTTAGTCATTTTGCGTTAGAGTGCCTTAGAAACCTTCTCGCACTTTTGTTCGAGAAGCACTCATATCTGCACACAACTTCGTTTCCCTATTACTGATCGGGAATTCATGCTCATATTGCTGCGGAACCTGAACGATTTCTATTATCATCATATGGTTACTATCAAATACACCTCCCTCAGCCACATGGAACAGCATGGCTTTGACATCGATGCTCTGAAATTGCAAGAAAAATGGCCCCGAGAAAATCTTGAAACTCCCAATACAAATCCAAGGGTATATGCTAAGATGAATGAACCATTGAGTATGATGTATGATCGTCTTCGGAGGCAAGGTATACTTCAAGTTCCAGCGCACGTGCACTGTTTACCCCTTCCTGGAACAGATATGAGCAAACTCTGCGCTTATTGTCGTCAATTTGGGCATGAAATTGATCGATGCCATGACCTTTACAACAAAGTGCAAAGCCTAATTGATCGAGGCATCAGTAGTCCAACCCACAAAGAAGTACCTACAAGAAGGGTGTCGTCACATCCGCGACCGCAATCCCAAGTCGATATGTTTCGCAAATTGGTTGAACAAGGTAAGATTCATCCACTTCCCAGACGCCCAGGGGCAAGTCCAGTAGGGTCAGATCTTCACAAGTACTGTCAATATCATCAGTTGCATGGTCACGGCACAAACCAATGTCATGCTCTCAGCCATCACATCAAGCAAATCACCAACATAGCTCTTGTCTACCGCAAAGCTACTTGATCAGCTCACAGACGAAAAAAAATCTTCGGTAAAAGTCCTGTAGGGGGTTAGCCCATATACAAAAAAAAAAAAAAAAAAAAAGAAAAAGAATCTTTCAGCTTGTTAATATTAGAGAACTACGTGCAGCTTGAATCCCCATTATCACTTACACTTGCACTGCGAGATCACTCCACCTATGTAACACCTGGGGTACGTAGGTAGCTCAATATGAGTGCAGCTGCTTTATTAAATAAATAGCTTTAGTTCTTCCTAAAATAACGAACTACGCCGAGTCTGATTCCCCATAAAATGCACTTGGAGCAATAGGGATATGTAGGCAACCTTCGGGTTCGACTCACATATAGTTACCATTGTATTTCAGGCAATATGACCAGAATTCGAGATGCCAGTCATCACAGGAGCAATTTAAGAATGCTGAATTGACGCATCAATGGGGATACAGGCCCTAATCTCTATATTTTCTGTCTTTGTTCAAATATTAAGCAGGGAATGGAAGAATGAAAAATTTGTTTTTCAACCCCAAGGACAGTAAAATCATTTAAAAAGGTCAAAATAAAGTAAAAAAAAAAGAAAGAAAAATAATAAATAATAAAAAGGGCAAAATTGCGAAGGTGGACCATTCCAGTCAAAATATGGCAAAGTTGTTTTCGAAAATTTTCTTTACTCTGCAATGCATTCTGCAATATGTAGCCTTCTTTTCTTTTCTTTTAATTCTTTTTCTCTACCTTTAGGTCCAAAAAGAAGAAATTTGTCCCTTCTCTAAGGATGACCAATTACCGTCAGAAAACAAACACCTCAGCCCTACCCACGAATGCGGTCAAAGAGCCTGTAGGGATTGCCATGCAACCTTTGTCCAAAGGATTTTAAATTATGATGAAGATGGGTTATACTCAAGGAGCCGGATTAGGGCGTGATGGTAGGGGAATGAAGCAACCAATCCCCGTAGTAGACAAGCAGAACCGACATGGATTAGGATATGATCTGGGCAACACTTCTCAAAACACCAAAAAACCTTCTTCTACCCTCAATGGTCAGTTCATCCTGCAAGGAGATACTGAGCCATACTACGAATTTCCAGAACCTTGGCTTAGTAGGAAAGAACAGAAGATTTTACCGGGATTGAAGACTTAATCAAAAGTTGGTTTGTCCGAGAACAAAACATGAAAAAAGAAAATGACTGGGTCGATAGTCTGGAACATGGAGTCCTTAAGAAGCTTTTCGCTTCTAAGTCTTCTAGGGAATGGGATTTTGACCCGGTGTCTTTGATGATACCTTTTGGCAAAAGCATTGAACATAAGTGGAGTATTGAGTGTCAGGCAAAAGACGGGCCTATAGAATTTAAAATGTTTTTAGGAAACCATCCTAACATCCATCTCATGAAAATACCTTTTCACCTCCTTCAGATGGATATCATACTGATAGCTCATCTTCCAGTCAATCTATCTTGCATACCCAGTCAGAAAACTCTGATAGTGAGGAAATTGAATGTGAACCTTTATCTAAATACATTTGCATGCAAGATGTTATTTCTGACAGTGAATTTAATAATGATGAATCACTTGATACAACTAAAACATACATAAAACCCATGGAAGAATCCATTGTAATTAATATTGGTACAGAAAATGCTGTAAAAGAAGTCAAAATAGGATCATCCCTCTCCCCAACTGAACAGTCTATGTTTATTGCATTATTAAAGAGTATGTACATGTGTTCGCATGGTCTTATGTTGATATGCCTGGTGTTAATAGAGAAATTGCGGAACATCGCATTCCGTTACATCCTGAAAGCAAACCTAAGCAGCAAAAGCTCCGCCGAATGAAGCCAGAGGTTAGTCTTAAAGTGAAAGAAGAAATCCAGAAACAGCTTGATGCCAAATTCATCCAAGCTGTAAAACATCCAAGTTGGCTCGCCAATATAGTGGTCGTACCTAAAAAGGATAGGAGAGTTCGGGTATGCATTGATTTTCGAAATTTGAATGCCGCGTCACCAAAAGATTGCTTTCCCCTACCCCACATCGATGTTCTTGTTGATAGTACGACTGGTCATGCAATGTTTTCCTTCATGGATGGATTCTCAGGGTATAATCAAATACTCATGGCTCAAGAAGACATGACAAAGACATCTTTCATCACTCCATGGGGCACTTTTTGCTACCGAGTTATGCCTTTTGGTCTCAAGAATGCCGGAGCCACATATCAAAGGGCTGCAACAACTATCCTTCATGACCTCATCCACGACATTGTGGAGGTTTATGTAGATGACATGATTGTAAAAAGTGAATATCGTGAGGGGCATATTCCTACACTAAGGTCCTTCTTTGAAAGAATCAGGAAGTACTATCTAAGGCTAAACCCTCAAAAGTGCGTGTTTGGTGTCACTTTAGGAACGCTGTTGGGATTCATTGTCAGTCAAGACGGCATCAAAGTGGACTCTGAAAAGGTGAAGGCTATTCAGGAATTACCTTGCCAAAAACAGAAAAAGAAGTAAGAGGGTTTCTCGGCAGAATTCAATATATCAACAGGTTCATCTCACAACTCACTATGAGATGTGAACCTATATTTAAGCTGCTCAGAAAAGGGGTATCCCATGAGTGGAATGAAGAATGTCAGGAATCTTTTGATTCAATGAAAGAATGCCTTTCAAATCCACCTGTTCTAATGCCACCTAAACCAGGAGAACCTCTGATTTTGTACCTCACTATCACATAAACGGCTATGGGAGCTCTCTTAGCCTAATATCAAGAGGGAACAAAAAAAGAGGTTGCCATATATACTATCTCAGCAAGAAATTCCTTGAGTATGAGACAAGATATACCCCACTGGAAAAATCATGTATCTCCCTGGTCTATGCCACGAAGAAGTTGAGGCATCACCTTCAAGCTCATACTACCTATCTGATCTCAAGACTGGATCCAATCAAGTATCTGTTTGAAAAAGCCATTCTTAGTGAAAGATTGGCAAGATGGCATGCTATGCTTTCTGAGTTTGATATTCAATGTGTCAGCCATAAATCTGTTAAAGGACAAGCCATATCTGAAGCCCTAGCAGAAGGACCAATGTTAGGAGATGAGTATGACGATGCATTCCCTGGTGAGTACTTATGCTTCATTGACAATCCACAATGGTGCATGTACTTTGATGGAGCTTCTAATAGGAGAGGTGATGGAGCAGGTGTTTTGTTAGTAGATCCTGATGGAGTCCATATTCCATTTGCTCTCAAGCTGGATTTCCCAAGAACAAACAATACAGCCGAGTATGAAGCCTGCATATATGGAGTAAAGGCCGCCTTGGTAGCAGGGGCAAGACCTCTCACTGTGTATGGAGATTCTAATCTCATCATATCTCAAACAATAGGAATTTGGAGGGTCAGAGATGAGAGTCTTCAACTCTACACAGAGTACCTTCAAGAATTGATCCCTTATTTTGATGATATCAGCTTCAAACATCTTCCTCGAGAACAAAATAGTTTCACTGATGCTTTAGCCAATCTCGCTGTTAATTTAACATGGGAAAATGGTACAAAGATCCAGTCAGTTTTAATTGAAGAAAGGAAGGGACCAACAGTGACGGTAGCACAAATTGTCTCCGTGCTGGTTCAATAAGATGATGATGATGTCTGGTATAAGGATATCAAGAATTTTCTGGAAACTATGCAATATCCAGAGGAAAGTGGCAAGAAGTACCGCATAGCTATCAGAAGGCTAGCTGCTCATTTTCTCATACTAAAAGGCAGATTGTATCACAAAGGGTTTGATGTTACTTTGCAACTCTGCGTAAATGACAGCGAAAAGCAAGTCATCATGGAAGAAGTTCATGGAGGGGAATGTGGACCCCATATGAATGGAAGAATGCGGGCTCGTAAAATTTTGCGAGCAGGTTTCTATTGGAGCACTCTAGAATGCAATTGCATCAGCTTTGTCTGCGCCTGCACGCAATGTCTAATATTTGCTAACTTGAATCATATGTCACCTGTGTCGTTACATAATATGACTTCTCCTTGGCCGTTTTCAAGTTGGGGCATAGACATAATCGGACAAATTCATTCAAAGGCTTCAAATGGGCTTCAGTATATTCTTGTAGCAATTGATTACTTTTCGAAGTGGGTTGAAGCTGCATCATTTTCGAAGCTAGGGGCAAAGCAAGTCTCGAAATTTGTGATTAACAACATCATCTGTCAGTATGGCATACCTTTCGAAATTATCTCTGATAATGGATCACAATTTGAGGGTCATCTGAAGACCACTCTCGTAAAATATGCAATCGAGCATCATCAGTCCTCACCTTATCGTCCCCAAACAAATGGAGCGGTGGAAGCAGCCAATAAGACAATCAAAACTATTGTTGCCAAGATGACTGAAAAGACTAGGGAATGACATGACAAACTACCAGATGCCCTTTGGGGATATAGGATATCAATTAGGACTCCAACAGGAACAACCCGTTATTCTTTGGTTTATGGGATGGAGCCAATCCTACCAGTTGAGGTGGAGATACAATCTCTCAGGGTCATAGCAGAAAATGAAATCTCAGAAGACCAGTGGCACAAAACTCGCTATGATGAGCTTGCATTCGCAGATGAGCGCCGACTACAAGCATTGCATAACATTCAACTTTATCAGCGGAGGATTGCTCGTGCATTTAACAAAAGGGTTCGAGATAGAGACATCCAAGAAGGTGATCTAGTCCTAAAGGAAAATAGAGCTCCACTGCATGATCCTCGAGGAAAATTCAAGCCTAACTGGTCTGGACCATTCGTGGTCAAGCATGTCACCACGGCTGGAGCAGTGAAGCAAATGGATTTTGATGGACATGAGTTCACCCATTTCACTAATCTTGATCAGTTGAAGAAATATTACGCTTAGGCATCAAAGTAATTGTAATTGTCATGATCAAGTAACCAAGCAGTTTGTGGATTTTGTATCCTATCTGGTTATTCTTAATAAACATGTCATGAGTTTCTAGATGTTCATATGATGTATGCAAAAAAAAAAAAAAAAAACGAAACACAAAAAAAAAACGGAAAAAAAAGAAAAAGAGGAAAAACGGAAAAGAGGAAAAAAGGAAAAAGGAGAAATGAAGAAACATGTCATTGACTGTTAAGGTTTATATGCTATGCTTTTATATGTCATATGATTAGTTAATTATGATTTGCATGTCATATTTAATGTTAAAGTGTGCACGTGTTTAGAATTGTGTTCACATTGAATTTCTCACAAGCAGATAATTCGCGCAAACAGATCTTTTATTCATCCCAACTGGGGTACTTCATCTCATACATAAAAAGACATAAAGCCTTCATTTTCTACAAACTTTAAAAAAAACAAAAAAAAAACAACATGAGAATTCTCTCAAACCCTTCTCCTCTTCATAGTAGGCATGTCTAAATCTTTGTCTTGACCAGAAGCCATTGAAGGTAGGCCTGGCAATCAGGTCGGGTTGGGTCAGGTTCGTGTTCGGGTCACCTATAATCAGGTTGACTACCCCCTGACGTGAACCTGATCTGTTTATATAATCAGGTCGAGAACATGAACCCTAACCTGATCTGCAACTTATCGGGTCAACCCTAACCTGATCTGTTTAACCTGAATTTTTAAATTGCTTTTTAACAGGTCAACCTGGACCTGTTTGACCTACTCTTTTCAGGTTGACCCAAACCCATGTAACCTGATTTAGAGCATAACATACATTAAAATGACAGCAGCTCAAAAATCAACCTCTTAATAGTGTTCATACAACCAAAAAATCAAACATAAACTGATTACAACCAAAGTTCCCAAAATAAAGAGACACCGAGCTCATACTTTAATTTACACCAAACACAAAGTGCTCAAACTGATTACAAGGAAAAGTTGAAACAAATTTAATTGTTCTTCAAAACAACCAGAAACTGCAGATCTTCAACATGATTCCGAGGACTATTGCCGAATGCTAAGGACTCTCAAGTTCAAAGTTGAGGCGCGTCACCCACTTCCTCTTCCCCACTTTAAGCTTAATGATGGTTCAGCGTAATGAAAACCTAATCTGCAGATCTTGAACATGATTCTCAAATGAATCAGGGAAATAGTGAATGCATAATTTGTTAAGTAAAAAGACACCAAAAGGAAAATAAAGCAGAAATTGAAAATATAAATGCATAACCTGAAAAAAAAAAAGCACAGATTATTAATAGAAGCATAACTTGAAAATTTTAATATACGCAGGCATAGAAAATAGAAATTATAGAAAATAAATATAGAAAAATAAACACATAACTAGAAAAAAGAAAAAGAAAAATTCAACATAGGAATTATGATTTCTTAAAAACAGAAATGAACCTTAAATCCACAAGATTGAACACTAACATTTTGCGAAAAGGAACGAAGAAACAGAGCAAAGATTGAACACCTGAACTACTTATTGAAGAGAAGCGACTGAATTAGACGTTTAATTTTTGTAGACCAGCAAGCTTCTTGAATTAGTTCTTGAAGAGTCGTGAAGAGGAGAGAGACTGAGAGGAGCAGCGAAGAGGAGAGCAAATGAAGAATTAGGTTTAGGTTAAGTTTATGAGTGCGAGAGATAGAAGGATTTGGGCTGGTTAGACGGTTAGCCCATTGCCCATATGCATGAGGTTAGGATTTTGGATTTTCATTCCCCCTCCTTTTGATAAAGCGGTAAATTTTGGTAAGTTTCCCCCTTTTTTTACTTTTTGTAGGATTTTCATCGTTGTAATTATTTGGGTCAATCGGATTAGGTGGGTTGACCCGACCTGAATATGACCCATTTAAAAATCTGATCAAGCGGGTCATTTTCAGGTTGGAAATTCCAACCTTAACCTAACCCATTTATCTTTCAGGTCGGGTTCGTGTCGACCCATTTAACTAATCGGGTTTAAAAACTCAACCCAAACCCGCTATTTTCAGGTCGGGTCCGGGTTGGGTTATCAGGTTGGGTCAGCTTTTGCCAGGCCTAATTGAAGGTAATCTTCATCAATCAGTGGAAAGGAAGGTTCCGGTAGCGCTAATATAATTTTTGCCCCCTGCCATATGGTAGGCATTCTCTGAATACCACTCATATCAGCCTCATAAGTGGTACAAGATGGAAGAACCTGGAGGGCAAGAATGCGCTCTTGCTTCCAACCAATTTGCCTTAGACATCTCCATGGAAGGTAGAAAGTGACTTGGCAAAGCCCAGGTAATTGTACACCTCTGCGACCAGAATTGCAATATACAATTGCACTAATGCCAAGGTGGCTTGTGACCCACTTTATGTCTTGATATAAGAAAAAATCCTCCCACCCACCATTTTTGCTAAGTTGATAGAAGAAAGGAAGAAGACCTCTCTCCCGGACATGACTAGTTTTGTAAGTAAAACTCTTGTGGGGTTTCATGAGAGAAATTTTTTCTAATAGCCATAAATGAAGGGCTAATGGACATCCCTTCACAAAGCTTTGAGGGTTTCTTTTGAATTCATCTAAGCCAAGGAACATTTCCCCCAAAATAAGTGGTCCAAGACGGCCCCCGCTAATAATTTGAGGAATAAGTGAAAGACACCGAACATGGCATACATTTAAAGACCATTTAGTGAGGGTACTTCCCAAAATCATAAGAATGCAAGCATTTTCTCTAGCAATCCTATAGTTTACATTGTTAGAAAATTCCATTGTTAGAAAATTGCCAAGTGCCAAATTGGAAAGTCAATAATAAGTTGACAAGAGATACCTCACCATATTATAGGTAGTTTCCATGATGATTTTAGGGAAGATGTAAAATCGTTGATAAATCTCCCGAGATCCTGGTAGGAGATCTAGGCGTGATAACTGGACCATAGGATGGTAAGCCAAGTAAACCTTCGACCTCTTCAACAAGGGGCACAATCTCCGAGAGTCTCCAAAGCGGAAGACATGGCGAGTTTCATTCCAAAATTTGGAAGCAACATGAATCATGTCGTAACAAATAAAAAGTGAAAGCAAAGGCATAAGCACCTTAGTGAAGCGGGAAGAGGAAAAGGATTGCCTTGGTTGCTCCAAGTTTCTTGTGATCCCCGAGAGTTGTTTTTTCTTCCCACTCCGCATTTCATTAGCTTCTTCATAAGTAAGAACCATTTTTGTGAAAGGAAAATTTAGAGAAAAGATTGGAGTAGTGGAAGTGGTGCATTTGGAAATGAAGAACCATGCCCCTTTTATAGATGGAAAAGATGATCATCCATGATTTATGCCATGGATAATGAGTTTGAGTATTGTCCATAGGATAATACGGAGCATCCTTCACAATGGTTAAGTACCAAGCATTTGTGGTATGATAATTTTTACTAAAGCCGAACATAAAAAAAAAAAAAAAAAAGTGTCAATGATGAATCAAGACCGTTGATACAATCCTTTCCAAATAATCATCCAAAATAATGACCATGATCAATCTATTTTATATAGTGATCATCATTTTCTGATAAAGCCAATAAGCATTATGCATGAAAAATTTTCTGATAGATTTCGGAAAAAACAGATAAAATTTTGCCATATCAGGTTTGGCCTACCATAGAGGGTAATAACCTTTGGTCAGCCCTTTTAGGTGATAAGATTTAACAATACATCACTCTAAAGTGACATGACCTGACAATGTCCTAATTTAAGGTGACATAATAACACATGGAGTCATAAAAAGTAAGTAATGGTGACTTGACAGCTTGTTTGTCATCAAGGCATGAAAAACTGTAAAAACTGGAGTCGACCTGTTAATTGTTGGAATTTCTCACATTAACAAAAGACAAATTCATAAGACTAAAAAAAAAGACGACAATAAAGTCGCATTTTCAAAATCTAGGAAATTAATTAGGATTTTCCATCTAAGACGACAATAAAGTCGCATTTTCAAAATCTAGGAAATTAATTGGGATTTTCTATCTAAGACGAGAATAAAGTCGCATTTTCAAAATCAAGAAAGTGAATTGGGATTTTCTATTTAAGACGACGTTAAAGTCGCATTTTCAAAATCTAGAAAATTAATTGGGATTTTCTATTTAAGACGACGTTAAAGTCGCATTTTCAAAATCTAGAAAATTAATTGGGATTTTCTATCAAAGACGACGTTAAAGTGGCATTTTCAAAATTTAAGAAAATTAATTGGGATTTTCTATTTAAGGCGACGTTAAAGTCGCATTTTCAATGTTAAGAAAATTCATTGGGATTTTCTATCTAAGACGACAATAAAGTCGCATTTTCAATTTTAGAGAATTATTTGGGATTTTCTATTTAAAGACGATGTCATAGTCGCATTTTCTATTTTAGAAAATTAACTGAAATTTTCTACTTAAAGCGGCAACAGAAGTCGCAAGTCATGTTTTCAAGATAGCACTGATGATAACTATTTTCTATGAAGAACATGTTATCTCAAAAGAAAATTTTTGTCAAAATTTTGTGTCTCTTCAAACATTGGGCATCATTTTCTCCGAAATTCGACCAATGTGGGGCATTCTGTAGACACCAAATTTTGTACCCCTTTTTTGGATAAATAAAGGTTTTGAAAAATAAAAAAAACAAAATCGTCATGCATTGTGGAGCGCGCGCCCCGGAGCACGAGTTTCATTCCGTCGCACGATTTTCCATTTTTGCGTATTAGTCATACAGTTTGGGCTTAGAAGTATAATTTTCGTGAGTCGTAGTCAATAACTACCACCACCGTTTTAATAAAATGATTCGGAGTATAATCATGCTCGTCTTTATTAATTTGACGAGTTTTCATTAATTGTCTTAAGTTAGTCTTTCAGAAAAATGAAAAACGAGTCGCGATTAGGCGTCGGGATTTTAGTCGTATCCCAAAACCGCCATTAATCAGTTTCCTTGATGATCATGTCATTGTTCATTGGATGAAGAATTAGAATATATTCTTTATCCACTAAACACATCCTTTATCCATTAGTTAGAGAATAAGAATCATGAAAAGATGTGAGAATAAGAATCAAATCCAATGTGTAAGAGGGGGAAATCCGGATTCTTTCCGGAAGAATCAAGTGTGGGCTAAGCACACAATCATGCGCTAGACGCATGATTGTGCGCCTAGCGCACAAGCATGCTCTGCGCCAGACGCAGAGCCTTGCGCCTAGCGCAAGGTGATGTGCCTAGCGCAGCTTCCTGCGCTAGGCGCATCATTCTGGTCAGTTTCGTTTTGCACGATTTTCAATGCAATTTTTTTTACGTATTAGGATGTTTTAGGAAGAATATTTTCTGAAAATCTGATCTTGCCTCATTCATGACCAAATCTAAAAAAGAATACGAATATTTGTGTTTTCAAAGAGATTTGATGATGTCATTAGGGTGAGGTCATTAGAGTGATGTCATTAGGGTGATTAAGGATGAAGAAAATCAGATTTTTTGGGTAAAAAATCTGATTTTCTACCTCTTTGAAACCCTACTTCACATTCCTCATTTCTCTATAAATACCCTCCCCTTTTCACTTCAAAACCAAGTTGAAAAGTGTTCAACTTAACTTCACTAATTCTCTCATCTTCTCTACTCCTTTCCTCTAAAGAAATCACACTTAAGAAAAGAAAGAAAAAGTTAGTAAGATAATTAGTAAGTAAAGAAGTTGAAAAAAATACAATTCAACTTCACTCTCATCTTCTCTACTACTCTTCTTCTCCTTAATCTTTTCATCTAAGAAAAAGTCTTAATAAGTAAGTAAAAGAAGTTCATCAAAAGGAAAAAAACATAAAAAGATTTTAAGTTAGCAATTAAGAAGATTTAGAAACTCACTTAGAAATTAAGAAAATCACAAAAAAAAAGGTAGAAAAATTTACAAAACGGAAGTGCATCATTGAGCTAGCAAGGTAAAGTTGAAGTTCTTGTTATTTTGATTATCTTCTTAATCATCTACTAACTTTCTCCTTGTTTTCTTCTTATCATTTTTTTAATCTTTGGAGTGATTTGGGTATGTGGTAGTCCTAATAGGTTCCCAACCTTAAATCACCCCACCTAGAATAATCACCTCTAATGGGGTGACTCTTAAGAAACAATGTGATTATGTGATTTTCCTTAATCAAGTTGTTATTCATCACCAAAAATATTTTCGTAAAAAGATTCAAGACAAGTTGTGCATAAACATCTCCATATAAAAGAAAATGTGATGCTGTAATTATAATCAGTTTTAATTTCGTATTTCATTCCATTTTTCGTCTGTGTTATCAGAATAGTTTGTAGGATTTAATGTTTTTCCTATGAATTGCAAGATGTTTCCAGCAATTGGGCTTTGGAATTTCCAAAAAAAGAATTTTGTGTAAATAATTAAAAATCATACAACTTTGTTGTGCAAAACTGATTTTGTCCAGTACCACCTAGGATTGTTCTGTCAATAAAGTTTAAAATAAAATCATTTAGATAAAACTAAAAACATCAAGTTTGAAGAAACATCAGTAGATTTTCAAAAATATAAAAATCATGTTCATATGAATTTTATACAATTTTACATCATTTGTTTCAAAATCATTCATGTAAATCACTAAATTTCAGAATACTGATTTTCTCTTCGGTTAAGCAAAATAAATAAAAATGGTTTTAAAAATGTCCAATTCAAGTAAAAATTTCCAGTATAGTTTTTGAAAATGTCTAGAATATTCATACCAAATTTCACTTTAAAATAAGTTAAATAAGTTGGATCTCAAAGAACAAATTGAATAAAGGTCCTGTTTTGACCAGTTTTGACATAAAATTCACAATAATTCAAGTGGTCACTAAAAACTTGTGAAATTTTGGTACAACATAAAGAACTCACTAATATATCCATAGATGTATCATATGCTCATTTTGACACTGTGTACAGAAAGTTATGATTTTTGTAAGTCAGTACAAGAACAAAAAGGCAATCTGGCAAATAAAATAAAGTAATTAACTCAACTTTCATTAAAAAAGATGTTTTCTTCATACGAAAATGTGAATAAAAAATCATGAAATTTTAAGTTTCTCTTAAAATGACTCATTTTATCATGTAAATAAAAATCAATAAAAATTGTCATAAAAAATCAAAATCAAAGAGGTTAATTACTCTCTAATTTTTCACAAGTTTATAAATAAACATGAATCTCAAAGCCCATTCAAGGAAATGAAGATCAAGGAGCATCATGGTGAAGATCAAGATTGAAGATTTTGTATAAATCATTGAGTTTGTACATTTTGTTGTAATAGTGATTCTTTGTATATAGTTATTGCATCACTCAATTAATAAAAAAAAACTTGGAGATGTTTATGCATAATTTTCATAAATAATTCCACAACTCTTTTTAATAAAATGAGCAACCAATGCTATAAATATTGCATGTTGGGCCAATATATCATAGTATATGAATCAAATGACCCAATCTCAATTAAGAGGAAAAATTGTAAATCAAACTAAGTTAATTTGTATGATGATCCATCTTACATTTTAAAAATGTGTTCTCCATATTCAAATGGATTAATCATATAATTTGACATAATTAGATTGGTAATTATGATCCCCGAATTGATTTTAGGTCGTTCCACGTGTCTCGGTTTAAATGGCCAAATTCCAATTAGCCAAATACAAATCTCCAAATTCGATCTCAAATTGATCATTTCTCTCCAAATGACTTTATAATCTTCAATAAATATTATTTCTCAAAAGCCTTCAATTAGGAAGCAAACCTTCTAAGACCTCTCGAAAATCATAAAAGTGATCACTATTAAGGTGGTTATTTCAATCATCGATTAATCGCTAATTAGAGCGGTTAACTCAAACTTCTTTTAATCACTAATTAGGGTGATTATCTCCAATTATTATTTAATCACTAATTAGAGTGATTATCTTAAACCCTAATAATCATTAATTAGGACGATTATTCTTCTCATTTAATCACTAATTAGAGTGATTATCTTAAACTCTAATAATCGTTAATTAGGACGATTATTCTTCTCATTTAATCACTAATTAGCGTGATTTTCTTAAACCCTAATAATCGTTAATTAGGACGATTATTCTTCTTATTTAATTACTAATTAGAGTGATTATCTTAAACTGTAATGATCGTTATTTAGGACGATTATTTTTCTCATTTAGTCACTAATTAGAGTGATTATCTTAAACCTTGAATAATCATTAATTAAGGTGATTATCTTAATCCTTCATATTTAATCACTAATTAAGGTGATTATCATAACCCCATTTCAATCACTAATTGGAGTAATTACCTCATTTTAAATAGATTTGTTTAATTCTAAAGGAGAGTTATTCATAATCTATTCCCTTCTCTTCTTTCCCCAGTGGAATTGGCCATTTAGGGTGAGACATATGCTCGAACTACGACGGTTTTGATCCATGAGTGGATCCCAATCCCGCAATGATTGGTATGTAGTGCAACTTCAGTGCTCAAACCTACCATGTACAAATGATATATTGGTCCTAAATAAAAATGGTTAATGTGTATATGTGCAAATTATGTGATTTTCTTTCTTTTTAATAGCCATGATTACTTTAAAATGGAAAATAACGCATTTAGTAAGAGCCCGTTCTTTAGAACGGAAGAGGAGATGAGTTCCATACGTTCGCACCTCTTAACCTAAACCCCGAACCCTATCTCATGGTATGAAAGACCAATATTCAAAAAAGCCTTATCCATATGAAGTCATCATCGTTTTAAATGATTTTTCTTGAAATTGATTTTAAAACGATTTATTCAATAAATCTGTCCCTATTCAGATATTAATAGTGTCGCGACTAAAACAAGTAAAACCTATCACAAGTAGGATAGTGTTAGCCTTGTAAGCAAAAGACTTCTACTACCACTAGAATTCTAACCAAACTAGAATTCTAATCTAATTAAGAATCCTACTCCAACTAGGATTTGAATTTCTTATTCCACTAGAATTAAATAAACAACTTAGGAACCGTAATAACTAAGATAATTCCGGCCCTTAACAAACAAAACTAACATTAAAACACTATTCATAATCTTGAATTGTAAGATGATCCAAACCCAATAGTTCATAAGATCCGCTAATTCAGTTATCTTGAATCTTCTCATCGGATCCATATCATTAATTTGATGTGGATGTGATTCCACCCTTTGGTGAAGTTTTAAATTTCCCAAGAATCTTGAATGAAATATTGGATCTTGATTGTTTCTTGGTTGAATTTCAATGGAACACACTCGAACAAAAGGATAGTACTATTCGATTGAACACTCCTGAACTCTCAAATAGGGTTTTGATTCAATTAAGTCACTCCTGGCCTAATTGACTAAGCACTAACTTAAAAACACTCCTGAATTGAACTTAATGGTTTGTAAGCAATTAACTCACATGCAAGTTTTAAAACTCACGAAATAAACTTTCATAAGCTCTCTTAATCTGTTTTTATTAATGATCGAAAGATGCCTTATATAGGCATTACAAATACCTAATTATACTAGGACTAGAAAACATAAAAGAAAACTAAGAAACTAAAAGATAAACTAATTAAGACTCATAACTAGCTTAAAACAAGTAAAATCTATCCCAAGTAGGATAGTGTTAACCTTGTAAGCAAAAGACTTCTATTACCACTAGAATTCTAACTAAACTAGAATTCTAATCTAATTAAGAATCCTAATCCAACTAGGATTTGAATTTCTTATTCAACTAGAATTAAATAAACAACTTAGGAACCGCAATAACTAAGATAATTCCGGCCCTTAACAAAAAAAACTAACATTAAAACATTATTCACAACCTTGAATTGTAAGATGATCCAAACCCAATAATTCATAAGATCCGCTAATTCAGTTATCTTGAATCTTCTCGTCGGATCCATATCATTATGACACTCTTGTGTCCCACTTCCTTAAAGGGAAGGTTGTGGAAGCTTTGTTGTATAGAGGGATGATTGTTTCCCGCTTATGCCTAGTTGCAAGTAGAACTGATATTGTGTTCTCTGAAGGATTGTGTTCAAGATTTCAAAGCAATTCCAAGGAGTCTCATCTAAAGGATGTTAGAAGAATACTTAGGTATTTGGTGGTAACAGATAACTTGTGCTTGTGGTAACCCAAAGAGACTTTAATTGAGCTAGTAGTGTACACATATGCAGATTATGCTGGCTTCCTTGTGGACAGAAAAAGCACATCCGGTATAGCTCGCTTTCTAGGCTCATGATTGATCTCATGGGGCTCTAAAAACATAGTTGTTGTGGATACGGAACTAGCTGAACGATTTTGGTATTGTCTATGAAAATATCCCTGTCTTGTGTGACAACACCAGTGCTATCAATATTTCAAAAAATCTTGTCCATCATTCTAAAACTAAGCACATTGAGATCAAACATCACTTTCTTAGGGATAATGTTGAGAAAAGCTTGTTTGAAGATCAAATTGATGATATCTTCACAAAACCTTTTTGTAGAGAGTCGTTTTGTAAGTTAAAAGTCTTATTAGGGTTAATTAAGTTTCATCAAGAGTCTTGTTAGGAGTAAGAAGGTTTAGGTACTTTGGCTTCAGCTGTTTTTTCCTAATGGTTAGATTTGTACTCTTTCACGTGAAATTGCATACATATATCTTTGCTTAATCCTTCAAGTTTTAATGTAGATACTTTCTACATCTCCCAAGATTTGAAAGAATCGTTGCTTGAATAAAGGTGAAATCATGCTAAGTTGCCTGAACCAAATGCAGTTGTTTCTTGTATAAAACGGCTAAGGAGACCAACAATCTTGCATAGATATGTTTTTGGGAAGTTAATTATTTTCGAAAATTAAGCGAGTATCTTAAATTCTGCAATTAAGATATTATGTTGCAATTATATTTCGTAAAAAAAAGCACATTTAATGTGAATATCTTGTATATGCCTTTATTTTCAGCAGTTGAGTTAATTATGAGAAAATATGATTACTTCCAAATTTTTGAATTGCTTTTTTATGCTTTCACTTCAAGTCACTCTCGAAGAATTCTCTCTCTCTAAAGCAGGTTCTTCAAGGTTCAAAGAAGTTCAACAATGGGGAAGAAAAGAAAGGAGGAAAATCTAAAAGTTCCTCTGAATTACCTCCTTCTCCAAAGAAAATCCCCACCGAAACTCATGCTGAAAAACAACCCTCTTCCACCACTGTTTCCAAAAATCCAACCTCTACTGCCCAAACTCAAACCACCACTACTCCACAAAATCAATCTCTTCCACCACAAAATCAGCCCCGCCATCACAACCACCTCCTTTTGTTACTTCATTTCCTACTCATCCTTCCACTCATGAACTAATCCCACTCCCTCAACCGCTAAACCTCCAACCACCTCATCAACCTAAAATCAAAATGCCTATGCTGTTTCCCATAACCAAATTTCTACTAATAAGGGTGGAGTTGTTCCTGAGGGAGAACATCATAAGGATTTGATTTGTGCCATTGAAAAGGCCGCATCCTTGTTCTTCCCCGTTTGAAAAGTGAACTTTACAAAACTTTCTTTTGTTTTCCACTAGTGGAAAAAACCTTATATGTCACAACACAACTGATCCGGTTTTAACAAAACTGGATCCGTAAATCGTCTGTTATTTGGGAGGCAAAACGCGGCAAATTTCCTGATCCGGTTTTTTAGTGAACCAGATCAGTTAATAAAAAACTGATCCCTTTTTTGTTAACTGATCCGGTTTTGAGAACCGGATCAGTAAAGTTTTGGGACGCCAAAATGTTCGTTCGGCCCAGCACGCTCAGTCTTTCCTCGCCCCATAAATTACCCGACCAAATCTTTCACCCTCTTTCACACCCAAACACAAAACCCTACCTGATCTTTCCTCCACTCTCATCCTCCCCTCTCATCCTCCAGCCTTCCCTGTCATCCTCTTCTCTCTCATCCGCCGAGTTCTAAAAATTAAAGAAAACCATTAAAAACCACCACCAACACAAATACCACGAGTCTTCGTTACTCTGCTGCTTCGATGCATTCTCCTCCTCAACCAATGCGACGCCACCCACAAGAACCAACGTCGAGCAAGAAAGGAATCGCTCCGTCACCGTCGAGGATTTCAGCCACAGATCTCTCCCTTCTCGATTTCACTATCGTACGATTTTCTCTCTCTTCTTCTCTAAATTCTTGATTTGCGAGTTTTTGTAGTGTGAGAATCGAATTCTAGGGTTTATGTTTCGTGTTTGAGTAATCATGAACTGATTAATTTGCTGAATTGCTTTGTTGGAGCCATTTTTTTATCTTAATTTCTTAGAGTTTATACTGATATTACTAGTACATCGAATTGGAAGAATGTTTAGTTTTGCAATGTTTTTGAATTTTTCGAATTAATGGAATTAGAGTATTTGAATTGATTTTTATGATATGATAGTATGACTGTGATTATGTCATTTTGTGACTGATATTCAACTAATGTCGTGATTTTGCGATTCAACTAATGTCGTGATTTTGCTGCTGTATTGCCCTATAATTCCAATTTAGTATGGTTTTGGTTTGTTGCTGGTGTTTGTTGACACTTTGAGGACTTTTTTCTTCTTGTAAAAAGCTGAATTTGCTAGTTATATGTTTTATGAGGGGTTATTGACGATAGATTTTAGAGTTTCTAGAGTGTGATTTTCACTTGGATTTGGTTATTTGATTTACGAATTGTTGGATTAGTTATTAAAGAGATTTATTTGTGTTGAAGTTATGGTTTTCGTCTGTTTGTCATTTAGGGTTTCAGAGTCTATCTACTGCCCATTTTTCATCAAATCACATTGGTTCCAAATATTAATAATTCACTCTTATTACTAATTCTTTCTCGCCAATTTTGATCTCTGTGTTTGATTCCTGTGATTCAGTTTACCGGTAAAAAATATGCTAATATGTTAAACCTAGCATTTGCTTGAACATGAATTTCAATTTCCTAATCGATTGATTTTGTGATTGTAACTGTGAAAATTTGTGTGCTACATGTGATTCATGTGATTAAGAGTTTTGATCATTTCTATGTTGTCTTGTTTCGCAATTTGTATGCTACAGTTGGTAGTGAAGTTGACCATAAGAGAATTGAGCTATTCATGTCCCAAGTGAAGGACAAGGAGGTCGCAAACTCCAGTTTTCCACGGGTCTTCAGCCGAGCATTTATGCGTTAGCGGAAAAATTTATCCTAAGGTATTCTGAAAATTAAATTCCAAATCCCAAGGAAAAAGGGTAAATTACATCATTTTTATGGTTTTTTTTATATGATTATCAATGTGGTTATTTGTTTGTGAATTTTCACTCAACTTTCATGTGATTGTTGATGATTTTTTTAAAAATGCAAATGCTACACACACTAGTTGGGTTTTGCTCTAAATCACTGCATTTTTCTTGCTTGAAATTGCTCTAAATTGCTGCGTTTTTCCTCCCAAGCACTTTAGAATCGAGAGAGCAGAAAATTTCCTTCTCATAAGTTATTGTAAACCCCGAATTTGCAATGATCTCGTATGTGCAGCTACTAATTTCACCATGTGTATGGTATTGGTTGGTTATTACTTGTTAGTTTTTGTAGTCTAGTTTATGGTTGTTAATTTTTCCTGACATCTTAGTATAACATTTGGGCTACTGTTTTGATTTTTATTAGAAGGTTAATTAGTTATCATTGACCTTGACACGTTGGTTGCCCTTGAAAGGGGTACGAACTTGGAACATTCAGCGGATGAGGATAAGGAGGAAATAGATGCCACATATCCAAGTCTTTAGTCAAATAATCTAGAGTATGTTGCTTCTCAGATCAGCCATCTAGCTCTTTCTACAACCGCGGCTGCTGGTAAGGGATCAGATACAGCTAATTCAAGTGTTGATATTTAGAAAATGATCCGAGCTTTGAAAAAGAAGGTACAATTCCCATCTTTGGAACTTTTTTTTACTGCAGAAAATGAATATGGTCACATTGAACTCCATTATCATCCTTCATTTGATTGATATGGGATTTTCCTTTCAAGTGAGCTCCTGAACTGTATCTTATGTTGTGGACTGGTGATGCTCTCTGTTCTTTGGACAATTGCTTGATCTCTCTCTTCTTTGGACATTTGCATTGATGGGTCCCTTTCATAATATGTATTCACCAAGTGCCATGATTCCTTGTGAGTAGTTCCATACATGAACCTTTAATTTACCTTATCCTCTAGTGTCATGATTCCTGGAAAATATTTATGCTAGCTCTCGACATGTTATGCTTGATCTATGTTAAGCTGAACTGAAGGTTGAACTTTTGAGTTTTATGATAAGCTTGATCTATGTTTATTTATTCCTTTTGGTGGCCTAAGTTACAGTGATATTTGATATACTACTTTCATCAGAAAGTTGGCTAGGACTTGATACTTACATAAATTTCTTTGTGATATTTGATATACTGTTTTCATCAGGAAGTTGGCTGGGACTTGAGACTTATAGAAATTTCTTTTTGTTAGCAAGAAAAATGCTGAAGCAGAATTTTGCTCTGTCTACATAATGAGCATCATATAATATTTTGTTTAGTTTCCTTTAAGTGATTTTTTTAGACATTAGTCCTAATTTGATCCTCAATTGGTTTGTTTGTGCAGATGATTTGGTAATCTTTCTTATTTATCATGGAACATGGAGTTCAGGTGGCGGTAGATAATCAGTGTTAGCCTTGTGATTTATATAGGAAGAAACTTATTTGTGTAAATTCAAATACTTGGTTAGTGTTGTCAATTGAATATTGGTGGGAAGGGGTACATTTCAGATCCAGATGTTTGATTCTTGGTACTTTGGCTGCTATGTGAGAAATTTTATTATGTATATTTTATGAATTATTCATTGAAAAGGTGTAAAAGAATTACAATACAAGTGGTAGCTTGTGGAGCTTGGACTCTGGCAAGTGGCGGCATGTGGCAAAAGGCGTCTCTGTCTGCCGCTAGCTAATTTTTTTTTTATTTTAGATTTCCACTAGCTGATCCAGTTCTTGTTGGAAACCGAATAAGTTAGTTTAATCTGTTTTTTTTTAATCAAACTTACACTTAACTGATCCGGTTTTGATGGAAAACCAGATCAGTTAATCTGATTAACTGATCCAGTTTTCCATCAAAACCGGATTGGTTAATGATTAACTGATCCGATTTAGGACAGGATCTGTTAATCATTGCTAACCGCTGCTAGCCCACCCGATCCGGACCAAAACCGGATCAGTAAGCCAGGTTTTGACAGGATCGGATGGGCTTTTTTCCACTAGTTATCAAAATAACACCATGGGAAAGAAAAGGGGCGATGAGGGTACCTTCTCGGGGCCTAAGAAAGCTAGTAAAGGGTCGTCCTCGCAGGCCCCTTCGTCTAGCTCTAATCCCCCACCCCTCTATGCTCTAAAATTCGCGAATCCATCACAAAGAGCGATTTTTACACGGCTTTCAAGCCGTGTTCTTCGTCAAATGAAGTTCTATGACTCTGGTACTTGCCTTCTTCTTCATGTCGATTCGATAGTAAAGTAAATGTCAAGTAATCTAGGTTTGTCGGACTTCCTTAACATACATGAGCCAACTTATGATCAACTGACTCTTGAATTTATGAGTTTGTTGAACCTAAGTACAGCTCTGGACTCCGGTGCTCTGACAATACAAGGTCGCCTTTTTAATCAAGTCAGAACATTGTCCTTTGATGAAGTTTGTCAGGCTTTTGTGATGGATTCCAGTGCCCCGTGCTACGCTCCCATAGGGGAGAATTGGGAGAGGTACGATGAGCAGGCGTGGTGGGCCAAGATAACTGATGGCACCACGCATTTTAGGACGAATTCGTCCAAAAGCTCTGAAATCATCTATCCCGCCCTTCGCTATTTTCATCGGATGTTGGTTTATACCATTTTCCTAAGCAAGAGGTGGCGAGATTGAGGAATGGAGAGCTTTTGGTTCTTTGGTTGGCCACTAACGGGGCCTACCATAGAGCCCGAATTAATTTTACCTATCTTTGCATTCATCGATTGCAAGAAATTCGGGATGGTACTACGGTATCCGGGGACATCGTTTGTGGTGGAATGATCACCGGGATAGCAGTGTACCTCGATTTAGGACTAGACCTGGCACGCTTAGGAGCAAGCGTGCCTTCTGTTGGTCAGCCTGACTCATTGGATGGTGCGGCTTTGCAACAAATGAAATTTCTGCGTGGTTTTAGGAGTCAATGCATCTGGCTTGTGGGCGGGAAACCCTATTGTTATAAAAAAAAGATGAGTGCATTTGGAACCCACCCGCTAATTGTCCTAACCGATGGCGTGTTCCGCCTACCCCTATTGACCCCCGGCATTGCACCGAGTTGTCCTACCTTCAGTCCACCACTGTGGAGAGGGTACCGAGGGCTCCAAGGCCCGACCTCCACACTCCCGTGAGTGAGGAGGCTGGGCCTTCTTCCTCGCAGTCCTTCGATATGGCCTCCTTCATGGCCGCCATATCCCAGATGCAGGCCACTCAAGTGGCCAATGACCAGCAGGTCATTGATACTCTTTGGGGTATCCGGACTTTCCTTGACCATATGTTTAGGGTGGCTTGGCGAACTCACCTCGCCAATGTCCAGTACGGACATGAGCCACCCTTCCCTAACCACCCCCACTACCCTCCTGCGTTTGACCCTCGTGAAGGGCCATTTGGGGAGCCCATTCCCGCCCCAACCCGTACTACCCGCCTTACTACCAAGGCGGGTATTCGGGTGAGTTCTACCCTTCTAACTCCCCTCCCGATGGGGGCGATGGTGGGTACTACTAGGTGCTCTTTTTGAAACCCCTCATGTTCCCTACTTTTGCAACTCCAAGGGCGGAGTTTTGCTTAAGCTTGAACGCCCCTTGCATGTATGCCTATGTTTTTGGGAGCTTGGGTTCCTAGGTGGTTAGTTATGTGGGCTTCTATCGGTCTTGGTTGTGAGTTGGTGATTCGTTATTTTTGCTGATTCCTAATGATTCTACTTGGTCTTACCCCCTTTAATCCAAATCACCCTTGTATAGCTTGTTTTTATTTCTTTTCTCCTTTTTTGGTAGGTTTGCATAAAAAAATAAAAAAAATTCACAAAAAAAATTTATTTTTCTTTCTTTTTCTGCATTTAGGGTAGCTTGGTTTCATGCATGATATGTTGCTAAGAGTGTTCATAACTTGATGGTTTTAGAACCTTATTGATTTTAGGTGCTTTTTGAGATCGGTAACTTTTGGTAGAGTCTTTTTGAAATTAGGCGAGTTGGTTGATTGGATTGTCTTGTCCCTTGTGCGATGAACCCCGAAGGAGGGCCACGAACCTCGTAAGACTCATTTACAACCCTCACCATTGATTGCCTAACTTGTGAATTGCATTTTAGCTCCCCAAGATTGCATATGACTGAGCTAATAGAAGGATGATTTTGGGCATTTTATTTTGCTAGAATTAGAAGTTTAAAAGCCAAAAAGCCTTTTATTCCGGCATAATTATCCGCTTGTCAACCCATTTGAGCCTTTTGATCCTATTTTAACTTAACCCTCATAATAAGCCAAATGTCTAGTTTGTGTTGAGTTGAGTTGTTTTGATACTAAGTCTTTGGTTGAAAGTAAGTTAATGTGCTTGTATAATTGAAACAGATGAAGAAAATTGCGAGAAAAGAAAAGAAAAGGAAATAAAAGAAAGAAAGAAAGGTCTTATTTTCATTTGGATTTCTATTGAAAGAAAAGAAAGAAAGAGCAAATTGATGAGAAAAATGAAAAATATGTTAAAAAAGTGAAAATCAAAGTGAAAAAAAAAGGTTGTGTTTGAGTTTTCAAATTGAATTGGTGTTAGGACTAGCCTTGGGGAGTCTTTTTCCCCTAGTTTGTACTCCGCTTTACCCTTTTTGCACCACATTCCCAAATTGATATCCTCACCCCTAACCTAGCTTCGTTACAACCTTAATAAAGTCCCTTTTGACTTCTATACTAGTCTTGGTCAATTTAGTAGTGGCGGGTGAGATTTTGTGCAAGTCATGATGAGGGTCATCAAAATGTGGTAGAGGCGAGCTATTATGGTTGAGCATCTCTAGGGGGGAGTCAAACTCGAGACTTGGAAGTGGAGAGGAGTGAGAAATCACTCTTAGAAAACCTATTTTTCAAGAAGACTCGGTTGATCGGTTGATTGGATCTCTTGACTCACTCTTGTGCTTCCTAGTCATCTTTCCTCTTGTGTTTGGTTGGTCTCCTAAATCTTGTTATGAAATCATTTAGATTGCATGTCATGTTTGTAGCTTAGCTTTTAGAGCATTTAGGCTAGTGTGTTGCATGATTTTTCCCTCTCTTCTTTTTCTCCTCTTTACTTTCTTCATTCTCTTTTTTGGCTTACTTGAGGACAAGTAAAATGCTAAGCTTGGGGGAGATTGATCATTTCTTCTTCATTTCTTTCTCTATTTCATTCACTTGATCATTTGTGATCATAGTGACATGTTGCTAAATTTTTGGTCAATTTTGACTGGAATTCTAGTACATTTGCTTTCACCGTGTTTTCCCGTGCTTTGATTGCAGGTGTGACCTTTTCTGAGGTTGAAAGTTGGGAGGTACGACATAAGGTGGGAGTTTTGAGGAGCTTGCACGCACGAAGAGAGAGAAAAGAAATTTTGAGCAGGGCCTCTGGTGCGCCCACACAGCCCTATAGGTGCCTGCACCATATTGGTGCGCCTGCACCTGCCAATATGGTGCGCCCGCACCATCCTGAATTTGGTGAAGTTCAAAGATTAGAGAGATTGGTGCGCCCGCACCAGCCATTGAGGTGCACTCGCACCACTCTCAACGGTGCGCCCACACCTTTCTACGCATAGTCCTATGAGATCTGAAAAAATGGTGCGCCCGTACCATTTAATTCCGTCAGTTAAATTATAAGGCTCGTGCCTAATTAAAACAGGGGGATGTATTATTTTCGAGACATGCTTTATGCTAGAGATTAGAGAGTTATATTAGGTTCCATATTAGAGAGAAAAACACATTGGTTTGTCTTAGATTCCAGATTTATAGATCGAAGTTTGTTGATTTCTACATATTGAAGGTACCTTTTTATTCAATCAAATTGCAAAGTTTAAGTTTTTATTCTTCCTTTTCATTGTTAATCTCTCCTCTTCCATAGTATTAGTTCTCTTTTATTATAGTTTCATATTTATTTATTTTCATCAGATTAATTATCCCTTAATCATATTTAGCCCTAGATTATTTATAAATTTCATGTTTTTATGCTTAGAATCCATGATTAATGAGTAGTCTCTTATCTAGGGTTAGGGTGAAAGTATGGATTAAGGTTTTCATGTATTGTTAATGTGATTGTGATTATCTAAAGATGATTATGCATTGATCTTGGTGTTTTGAGGCCTTAGGATAGATATTGATCACATTTATACTTTGGTATTTTGATTTCAAATGTTCTTAATCGAATTTTGAACACTTTTATCATCCCCATGAATCAACTTAAGTTCTAGGCCAAGATATTCGGTAGAAATTAAGGGGATCCTTATAGTAGGGATTTTTCGTATTCATTGAATCTCTTGATAAATGACCATTGTAACACCCCGACAATTCTCTCATTTCTAAAATACCTTTTAAAATAAAACATAGAGAATTATCAAAGTATTATCGCCCGTGTGAAAACGTATCGGCTTATTCAGAATTTTGCAGCGGAAAACAATAATAATAAACTTTATAAATAAAACTTAGTCAACAATAAAGACAACTCCAAAACCAACCAACAAAACCAAAGTCAACTTTAAAACCAAACCAAACCAACTTATGAAAAGTATAACTCAAAAGTACTGTAAATAAACTACACAAGCTCTCCAATCCTGAACCCAATGATGCATCATCTTCGAACCTATAGATGGACAATGCACTATTGATCTCTAGAGGCTGCTCACCGAAATAGGTCATCACAAGATCAATAAGGCAAAGCCATGATCAACATACACAACAAAAGCACGTAATCAGCAAAGCTGGGTACTACATACTAAATAAGTAAACAATCCTAACATGATACTAATAAATAGTAGGCAGGAATAAATAATAGTATAATAACTTGCAGATAACTTTTACTGAACTAAACTTTAACAACATTCTTACTACTTTAAATGAAATAGTCAATGGACCGAGTTGTCTAACTAAAACCAGCCTTCCCTTTGGAAGACGAAATACGGGCGCTACTCCGTATCCCCATGACCTACGATATCGAGGAACCTTTTTAAATAAAACATAACACGGTGATCAATCCGGCCCCAGAAAAAGCCATGGCACGCTCACCATGTACCCCAACTCCTATTTGTCCAACACTTCAGACGTGCACCAGTCTAAAGTTATTGCTATCCAGTTTCACTCTACATGATTTACCAGATATAATTTGTTATGACTCACAAGTAAAACAAACATCATAATCAATCAACAATCACAAACTTTCATTTTTATCTTAGGATTAGATAAGTGATCACATAACTTAACAATCCAAGATTAATACCAATTATAACTCAATCTTTCTTATTTGTTGAACCTCGCCAACAACCAAATTACCTTTCATAGGTATAAAAATATCAACTTACCAAATAAGGCCCTCGGTTCTTATAAAGCAGTGAAATACTCAAAAGGGAAGAATGATCAATTATGATCCAATACTAATAAATATATTTATTCCCCCATATGAATTAATAAAATAAAGTTCCCAACCAACATGCTTGCATCAATCTTCCATACAAACATGATATAATTCTCATAATATAAATCTCAAAATCAACATGTTTACACAACGGCAAATAATCCAATCATAATAGAAATCATATATGAACTCAACATAGTCATATACATGATACTACATAAGTTTCCTTCTTAAGATCATGATACTACATCAATCAACACATAGGTATGTACGTACCTTATGTAGACAAACTGATAGGCCACTTTAACAGTCTTAAAAATCGCCTAAAGAGAATTCTCCGCCTAAAATAACCAATATAAATTCATAATCAATCCTTCATGAATTTACAGCAATAATAAAATATTTTAAATCCTTCTTAAACATGTTTAAACCTTTTCCAATAATAAAACTTGGTTATTAAACCCCCTAGCATAATTCTTACTACACTAGTGGTTAAAATTCATCATAAAACACCATGAAAACACTCTCTTTAAATTTCCAACATTGAAACATGAGTTAAATAAAACATATTCAAACATGCTTAGAATCATAAAGGCAATAACTTTCATAACTTATAATAAACTACTAGATTTTTCTAACTGTCAAAACCCTAAAAATTCATGCTTTGATAATTAAAATCTACTTTAAACTCAAATATAATCTGAATTTTATTTCTTCAATACATAAATTATATAACTTGAATTCAATAATAAATCATCAACTTATAACTTTTAAACATAAACAAATTAAAACAAAACCTAAAAATACAATCTTTGAATAAAACTTGAGGAGGAAGAAAACAAACCAAAGCAACAAAAAGAGGGAGAAGAAACGCGCCGGCCAAGGAAGAGCAGCAGGCGGCGACAGCGGCTGGCGGCTGGTGGTCGCCGGCGAGTGGCGGTGGCCGGAGAAGAAAACTGGAAGAAGAGGAGTGCCGAAGAGAGAGAAAAACCGAGAGAAGAGAGAGAAAGGAAGGAGGGCCAAGTAAGTGGGAGGAAAGGAGGAGAGAAAAAATAGTGTGTGGGGAAAATTTGGGGTTTAGGAGGTTTATATAGTTTTCTCCTTGTGGGCTAGGAAAATGTAGTTGGGCTAGGATTATAAATCCTTTTCCAAGTCTAAGAGTGTTTGGGCTCCTCATACCCAATTATAAATCCTTTTCCAAATCCAATAAGTATTTCAAACATTTCAAATACTTTTCAAAGCATGACTTTAATAAATATTGACTTGCATAAATCATTAAAATAATTTCTTTGACTTCCAAATAGTCAACCTTTAAAGAAATAAATCGTTAAAATACTAAATTATATTTAAATATAAATAACTATATATTAAAATATATTTATAAAATCCATAAATTTACGGGGGATTACAACCATAAGAGAGAGGATTTAGTCGATTGATTAAGCGATCATTCTTAAGGACCATTTGAGAGAGGACTCGAGTATTTTAGAGGAAAACTAAACCTTGCATAATTATCACCTTTGAATAACAATTGCATTAATGATCGTTGTTCCGCTTTGATTCATACTAGTAACCCTAACTCTAGTGTCTTCCTTATTGATATTTAATCTCGTGTTTATTTGCTAGTTCTTTGATAGTAGTTAGTCATTAGTTGTCACCAAATCAATGAAAACCCACAAAAATCCTTCAATTAGGTAACTAGGCTAGTTAGACTATGAACAATCCCGATTTTCTTGAGGATCGACCCCTGATTTGTCTTTACTACGTTCTAGTAATTGCTTGTTAGGTCTTATAAATATAGTTTGAAAAGCGATTTTTGGTGCCTTAACGACACACTAAAAAGCTCTTATCAAACTCATTTGCCTACTTCCCTTGGGCTTCCTCACAACATTTCTTCAGATTTTTGACAATAATCTTGTTACTTGATTCCACCTGACCGTTACTTTTGGGGTACCTTGGCGTGTAATACCCCGAATTTTTATCTCATTTTATTATTTACTAATTACGCTTATTAGTTTAATTGCATTCTAAATTTTTCAAAATGACCATGGCCAAGTTATTTTCTACAATAAATATATTTTAGATTTCGTGTACAATTAATTGAATAGTATTTGCCCAAATGAGAAACCAAATTTCTCTCCTTCCTCGTGTCCCTCGTGGGCATTGATACCCAAACCCCCTTCTATATTTCTTCCAAACCCCAACTCCCCATTTATTTTCTTTCTCTATCCCGGTGGAAAAACCCCAAAACCCCCAACCCAGTTCTCTCTCTCTCCTCCCCGTGAGAAACCCCAAAGCCAAACCCCTCTATTTCTCTCAAACCCGATCTCCCTCCTTTTGTCTCTCGTCCTTCCTTCTCGTCCGACCCAAGCTCGCCGGAGCCGCGTTTAGTCCCCCGGTCGCGCGGCGCTGCTGCTGAGCCAGCTCCCCTGCTCGCGATTTTTCTCTCCTCCTCGAGCTGCTGCTGTTGCTGCGTGCTGTGTTGCTGCTGCCGCCGTGGCCTTTGGTTTGGCCACCGCGAGTTGGAGCTCGCCGGTGCTCAGTTGCCTCGTCGGAGCTCCAAGCTCCCTGTCGTGTGTCATCCCTGCTCAACAGAGCAGAGGTACTACACCCCTCTCTCCTAATCCTCTTGTTTTCCTCACATTAAAGGTTAATATCGAGGTTGTGGATTCTGAAATTTGAGTACTAATTCATGATGCCTAATGCTTTGATTTCTCGAATTGCTGCAAGTATCACAACTGTGTAAATTTTCTGAATTAACATATAAACTTGGTTAATATTAATCCTCAAGGAAATTGGAATTGATTGACACTTAAAGATGGATTAGGTACTACACCTCTCTTCTCCTCCTCTTGTTTCCCTCAAATTAAAAGTCATTTTTTTTGAAAATCTGAATCTGAAATACTATTGATGCTTTGATGAATTATGAATTTCTGATTTTTAATTCTGACAATTGGTTATTTATTGTTGATATTTTGAATTCATGAGTTATTGTTGATGATGTTGAATTGGTTGATGATCATGAATTAAAATCACAAATTAAACGGTTGTGTTGGAAGATGAACTAAGTATGGTGTTTTATTGGTTAGTCGGTTAGTCGGCTAGTTGGTTGAAATCAGATCTTTGGAGTAGATTGAGTTAATTGATAATCATAGTTGTTATTTTTATTGATTTTAGAAAAGAATTCTAAAATGATTTTATAAGTTAGTTTAAATAAGTTGCAAGATCAATGAAATCAGATGTGGGTTACATGTCTAAAGCATATCATAATCATTTCTTTATCAAGTGATTAGTCTATATTATGTAGCTAACACCTGAGTTAATTAGAGTTAACTTTGAGACATCCAGTTTGATTAGTTTCTAAATGATGTCTGTTAGTTGGTGCAAGAGTTGGTTTTAAGAAGGATAAGCTAAACTAAAATGCATAGCAAATTTATGGATATAATTAAAATGGAAATAAGGAGTCTGGTTATAAAATAAATGAATTGGTTAGTATGAATGAATTGAGATGAATTATTGATTTTCAGACAATCTTAGTATTATATGACATTCAAAGTATATTTGTTAACTATATCAGGTTTACCATTATATTTTAGTAAGTTGGAAAGCTAAGAAAGATGTATTAAGAACTACTGTGAGAATTGTCTAGAGTCGAGTTATGTTTAACGACGATAGTCGATTTTGGGAATTATATCACTAATAAGCTTATTATATGGATGTAGTATGAAATAAGTATGCTTTCTGTTTCTTAGGTGATCGAAAAGTGTGAAAGATTACCTTTGTTTTTATGATGGACGAGTTATGAGATTTATACTACGATATATGTTTATGTATTCCGAGTATGCCAAAATATACCTTTTAACTCTGAAACTAACTGAAAGTATGAATGACTCTAAATGATTTGAGATACGAAAATACTGTTATGTTCTGCTATGCTTCTGATATGTTTCTGTTGTTATTCTTAAATGTACTTTAAGTTATGAGACATGCTTATGATTACTTTCCATGATTAATGATATGTTTTGCATATGGATTGCGGGAAATGAAATGTTTTATGATGATTATGATGATACGATGTTATGAAATGATTATGAATCTGAAGTGATAAATGAACTCAAGTGATGGTTGTATTTATGAAATGAGGTAATGCAACCACTATGAATGGATTGAGATTATGATGGATGAAATATGTTCACACTGAACAATGATAACGTAATTATATACGTGATTTATGTGATGACGTGAATTAAAAGATGTTAATCACGTAAAGTGAAATATCGGAGGGAAATGATGAACAGGTTGCCCTGTATGAGTGGTTCAGCGGCCCCTACAGGTTCTCTGGTTACTATGCTGATTATTCTGTTACCTGTCTTCCTTCTATCTTGTTGTGATCCAAGTAGAAGGGGTGTGCACACTAGGGACTCTGTTATTATGGCCATTATGTTATCCGTAGGTGGTTACAGGGGATTGACCCCGGCCTACAATGTTATCCGTAGGTGGTTACAGGGGATTGACCCCGGCCTACAATGTTGAAGTAAGTGGTTACGGGGGATTGACCCTGCCATCGGCGTTCTCTTTCCTCTCCTTAAATAAAAAAATTGGATTAATTAAGATTAATTATGTAATTAATCATTGTATATATATCTACATGTGAACGTATGGATTATGTGAATATTGCTATGCTGTTGTGATATGGTTATGAATGATGTGAACATGTATTGATTACGTGAGAATCGTAGACACCAAAGCATGTTTTAAGAATGTTTTATGGGTTAGTACTCAGCGTTGTGCTGATGTGTATGTCAATGTTTTGTTTTGTCACTACGTGGCTGTCACTTGGTGGGTGGCGGTGTTACAATAGTTTCGGGTTGAAGTTCCGAAGCATCCGTTCCAAGAGACGAAGCGATTACGTGCTAAGAGTACAAACTATGATGTTTTATGTTTTCTTTGAGGCGAGGATGTTCCATTTTGTAATAGTTAGATAATTAATTGATTTAGTTTCATTTCTAGTTTCTGGTTGAGCAATAGTGCTCCTGATTTTCTTTAGTTGGTACTCCGCGAAAGCGTTGAGTTTTGGGATTTGGTATATATATTTTATTTGTAACAGGTTTTTCAAACATTTTCCCATTTTGGGTTGTCCAATTTACAAAGGAAACTTCTGTAGAAATTTTCGAAAATATTAATTTATTATTAAAGTATTTCTTTCAAAAAGGGACTAAATGTCCATGTAAGTTAGTGATTAATGTAGCCTTGCATTTATTTCCAAGGAGATAAGTGCGGCGGTAACACGCCCGTTGAGTCGAACCTTCGTGGATTTTCCCACATCTCGAGTTTTATTAAATGAAAAAGGGTTCGGCTTGGCGGGGGTGTTACAAGTTGGTATCAGAGCTAAGGTTAGATTTTGGTACGTTATGATCTCCATATCATGGCGTAAAGGTTTTAAATAGGTTTAATGGATTGGCTAAAAAGTTAGGTATAAATGAACCAAGCCGTTTGAGAGTTTGCGCTTTTGCGTGTGCAATGTGAATCTGTTTATGTAAAGATGTGGCGCATGTGATTTTTATGTTGATTACTAGTTTATGTGTGATGTATCGTGCATTGACTTGTATTTGTTTATGATATGTATTTATTCAAAGTATGTATTTTACAAAACTTATATGATTTGAGAAACCAACTGAATTTCAAACGAGATCTCACTGAATGAGTTAGTTGAAGTTCATTGCCAACAAGTTTGCCCCTTTTGTTTTCTTTGCTCCTCGATTTCGCGAGTTGAGTTGAAGTAGAGTTACAAAAGATGATGGCGGAATGGAGGCTGAATATCTAACGAAGCCATGAAAGCTTGAGATCTGGGTTTTGTCTAAAAGAATTTGATTTTTGTTTTCTCGATTAACTTATTGCAAGTTTCGAGGACGAAACTTATTATAAGGGTGGTAGGATGTAATACCCCGAATTTTTATCTCATTTTATTATTTACTAATTACGCTTATTAGTTTAATTGCATTCTAAATTTTTCAAAATGACCATGGCCAAGTTATTTTCTACAATAAATATATTTTAGATTTCGTGTACAATTAATTGAATAGTATTTGCCCAAATGAGAAACCAAATTTCTCTCCTTCCTCGTGTCCCTCGTGGGCATTGATACCCAAACCCCCTTCTATATTTCTTCCAAACCCCAACTCCCCATTTATTTTCTTTCTCTATCCCGGTGGAAAAACCCCAAAACCCCCAACCCAGTTCTCTCTCTCTCCTCCCCGTGAGAAACCCCAAAGCCAAACCCCTCTATTTCTCTCAAACCCGATCTCCCTCCTTTTGTCTCTCGTCCTTCCTTCTCGTCCGACCCAAGCTCGCCGGAGCCGCGTTTAGTCCCCCGGTCGCGCGGCGGCGCTTGCGCCGAGCCGCCCCCCGCTCGCGATTTTTCTCTCCTCCTCGAGCTGCTGCTGTTGCTGCGTGCTGTGTTGCTGCTGCCGCCGTGGCCTTTGGTTTGGCCACCGCGAGTTGGAGCTCGCCGGTGCTCGCTTGCCTCGTCGGAGCTCCAAGCTCCCTGTCGTGTGTCATCCCACGCTCAACAGGAGCGGAGGTACTACACCCCTCTCTCCTAATCCTCTTGTTTTCCTCACATTAAAGGTTAATATCGAGGTTGTGGATTCCGAAATTTGAGTACTAATTCATGATGCCTAATGCTTTGATTTCTCGAATTGCTGCAAGTATCACAACTGTGTAAATTTTCCGAATTAACATATAAACTTGGTTAATATTAATCCTCAAGGAAATTGGAATTGATTGACACTTAAAGATGGATTAGGTACTACACCTCTCTTCTCCTCCTCTTGTTTCCCTCAAATTAAAAGTCATTTTTTTTGAAAATCGAATCGAAATACTATTGATGCTTTGATGAATTATGAATTTCGATTTTTAATTCGACAATTGGTTATTTATTGTTGATATTTTGAATTCATGAGTTATTGTTGATGATGTTGAATTGGTTGATGATCATGAATTAAAATCACAAATTAAACGGTTGTGTTGGAAGATGAACTAAGTATGGTGTTTTATTGGTTAGTCGGTTAGTCGGCTAGTTGGTTGAAATCAGATCTTTGGAGTAGATTGAGTTAATTGATAATCATAGTTGTTATTTTTATTGATTTTAGAAAAGAATTCTAAAATGATTTTATAAGTTAGTTTAAATAAGTTGCAAGATCAATGAAATCAGATGTGGGTTACATGTCTAAAGCATATCATAATCATTTCTTTATCAAGTGATTAGTCTATATTATGTAGCTAACACCTGAGTTAATTAGAGTTAACTTTGAGACATCCAGTTTGATTAGTTTCTAAATGATGTCTGTTAGTTGGTGCAAGAGTTGGTTTTAAGAAGGATAAGCTAAACTAAAATGCATAGCAAATTTATGGATATAATTAAAATGGAAATAAGGAGTCTGGTTATAAAATAAATGAATTGGTTAGTATGAATGAATTGAGATGAATTATTGATTTTCAGACAATCTTAGTATTATATGACATTCAAAGTATATTTGTTAACTATATCAGGTTTACCATTATATTTTAGTAAGTTGGAAAGCTAAGAAAGATGTATTAAGAACTACTGTGAGAATTGTCTAGAGTCGAGTTATGTTTAACGACGATAGTCGATTTTGGGAATTATATCACTAATAAGCTTATTATATGGATGTAGTATGAAATAAGTATGCTTTCTCGTTTCTTAGGTGATCGAAAAGTGTGAAAGATTACCTTTGTTTTTATGATGGACGAGTTATGAGATTTATACTACGATATATGTTTATGTATTCCGAGTATGCCAAAATATACCTTTTAACTCTGAAACTAACTGAAAGTATGAATGACTCTAAATGATTTGAGATACGAAAATACCGTTATGTTCTCGCTATGCTTCGATATGTTTCATTGTTATTCTTAAATGTACTTTAAGTTATGAGACATGCTTATGATTACTTTCCATGATTAATGATATGTTTTGCATATGGATTGCGGGAAATGAAATGTTTTATGATGATTATGATGATACGATGTTATGAAATGATTATGAATCTGAAGTGATAAATGAACTCAAGTGATGGTTGTATTTATGAAATGAGGTAATGCAACCACTATGAATGGATTGAGATTATGATGGATGAAATATGTTCACACTGAACAATGATAACGTAATTATATACGTGATTTATGTGATGACGTGAATTAAAAGATGTTAATCACGTAAAGTGAAATATCGGAGGGAAATGATGAACGAGGTTGCCCTGTATGAGTGGTTCAATGCCCCTACGGGTTCTCTCAGTTACTATGCTTGATTATTCATTACTGTCTTCCTTCCATCTTGTTGTGATCCAAGTAGAAGGGGTGTGCACACTAGGGACTCTGTTATTATGGCCATTATGTTATCCGTAGGTGGTTACAGGGGATTGACCCCGGCCTACAATGTTATCCGTAGGTGGTTACAGGGGATTGACCCCGGCCTACAATGTTGAAGTAAGTGGTTACAGGGGATTGACCCCGGCTTACTGGCGTTCTCTTTCCTCTCCTTAAATAAAAAAATTGGATTAATTAAGATTAATTATGTAATTAATCATTGTATATATATCTACATGTGAACGTATGGATTATGTGAATATTGCTATGCTGTTGTGATATGGTTATGAATGATGTGAACATGTATTGATTACGTGAGAATCGTAGACACCAAAGCATGTTTTAAGAATGTTTTATGGGTTAGTACTCGGCGTTGTCGATGTGTATGTCAATGTTTTGTTTTGTCACTACTTGTGGCTTGTCACTTGGTGGGTGGCAAGTGTTACAATAGTTTCAGGTTGAAGTTCAAGCATCTTGTTCCAAGACGAGGCGATTACGTGCTAAGAGTACAGCTATGATGTTTTATGTTTTCTTTGAGGCGAGGATGTTCCATTTTGTAATAGTTAGATAATTAATTGATTTAGTTTCATTTCTAGTTTCTGGTTGAGCAATAGTGCTCCTGATTTTCTTTAGTTGGTACTCCGCGAAAGCGTTGAGTTTTGGGATTTGGTATATATATTTTATTTGTAACAGGTTTTTCAAACATTTTCCCATTTTGGGTTGTCCAATTTACAAAGGAAACTCTGCCGAAATTTTCAGAAAATATTAATTTATTATTAAAGTATTTCTTTCAAAAAGGGACTAAATGTCCATGTAAGTTAGTGATTAATGTAGCCTTGCATTTATTTCCAAGGAGATAAGTGCGGCGGTAACACGCCCGTTGAGTCGAACCTTCGTGGATTTTCCCACATCTCGAGTTTTATTAAATGAAAAAGGGTTCGGCTTGGCGGGGGTGTTACATGGCGTTGAAGTGTCCAAGCTTATATTCCACTTTTCGAAGAACTTCCTTGTAGGTCTACTCATAAATTGGGAACCATTATCACAAGCAATTGGAGGTCTTCAAAGGTAACTAACGTCTTCCTAGAAAGGTTAGAATTCGCGTTAGAATTATATAGGTTATAGTGGTCAAGTGGGTTAGTTTATTATAGGAGTTTGGGTATAATGTGTTGCTTGTTGTTGATTATATTTTTGAGTGAAATTATGAGAATTATGTGCATCATATTATATGAGTTTATAGCATATATAATTCTGATTTTTATGTTCATACATGATGTTGTTGAAAATCTTGAAGCATGGATGTTTATTTACTCTTTTTGTTGATATTGTTATTATTGTGAATTATTTCTTTTTGTGAGTGAAATGATGTATATTATGTGAAATCATGAGTATAGTTGATATTATGAGATGTTAGTATTGTTATTGAAGTTTTGAGACGTTTGGCTATATGCTTTACCGTGGAAGAACGAAGAAGAACTGGAAGAAGCTAAACCTGGCTGCGCGGATGTTGGAATGTTGTGATTGATAATATTGATAATATTGTGATTTTATTCTCAAGTTGGGATGTTGAATTTGGGAACCATTATCACATACGATCTCTAACATGACTCCGAATCGGGTCAATATGTTCCGCTTGATAAAGGAGATCACTTCCTTGTCTGTCACATGACCAACTGCTTGAGCTTCTATCCATTTTGGGAAATAATCCGTCATAGCTAACATGAAGACCTGATGTCTTGTGGCGCACTAGTGGAAAAAACCTCAAATGACACAAATAAACTGATCCGGTTCTGGTTCTCACAAAACCGGATCAGTAAGTTCAACTTTTTTGGGTGCAAATTTACTAAACTGATCCAGTTTGGAGGAGAACCGGATACTGATACGGTTCTCCTCTAACCGGATCAGTTTAGTGGCCCAAAACTACTAAGGCCCAATGTTGCCCGACGTCCTCTCCTGAAGTCAGACTTCAACCTACCCATATCTCTCCTCTCTTTCATTGAATCTAGCCATAAACTCTAAAGTTCTCCTCTCTCTCTCTCATTAACCCTAAAGTTCCATCCCCTCTCTCTCACCCTATGTCCTCCTCCCTCCTCCCAACTCAGCCACGAATCATGGGTTTTAAGTGAAGGTAGTACTTCAAGTCTTCTGGGTATCATCATGTTGTTAAAGATGAGACCCCCACAAAAGAAAAACCCCAATTCTCGCTTGTTCGCATTTCTTTTCTCTCTCCTCAAACGGCGTCGTATCTGCCAGCGCTGGGGCTGATGTTGTCGTCGCGCCGTCAGGCGTTGTTCACTCTCTGCCACCACTGTTCTTCTTGTAGCGAGTTGTAGGTATAACTGAATCGAACAACACATCAACCACGAATCGAAGACGAACCGCACCAACCACAAACATTTCAGATCTGAATCGAAGAAGAACCGCACCAACCACGAACGTTTCACCAACTACGAACTGCAACGGGAATCGAAGATGATGCACATAAATTTCTTTGTAATTGTTTTTTATTTTAGTTTTTTTTATGTTTATTGTTTTTTTTTTAGTTTATTTCATTTTTTTTGGTAATTTCATTTAGTTGTGTTTATTTTTTAGTTTATTTTTGTCATATATTTTCATTTACTATCTCGTCTGTTTCTTTCAATTTATATTTGTCATTTTTTTTTCATGTTTCTTTTTTTCATTTACTTTCTATACGTAATTTTGTCTCTGATTTTTCAAATTGATAATATTGTGATTTTATTATCAAGTTAGGATGTTGGAATGTTGAATTTGGGAACCATTATCACATACGATCTCTAACGTGACCCCGAATCGGGTCAATATATTCCGTTTAATAAAGGAGATCACTTCCTTGTCTGTCACATGACCAATTGCCTGAGCTTCTATCCATTTTGAGAAATAATCCGTCATAGCTAACATGAAAACCCGTTGTCCTGTGGACACTAGTGGAAAAAACCTCAAATGACAAAAATAAACTGATCTGGTTCTCACAAAAGTGGTTCAGTAATTTCAACTTTTTTGGGCACAAATTTTGGGCTACTAAACTGATCCGATTTGGAGGAGAATCGGATCATTTTTTTTGGTAAGTGATATGGTTCTCCTCTAACCGAATCAGTTTAGTGGCCCAAAACTACTAAGGCCCAATGTTCCCCCACTTCCTCTCCTTAAATCAGACTTCAGCCTACCAATATCTCTCCTCTCTCTCATTAAATCGAGCCACAAACTTTAAAGTTCTCCTCTCTCTCTCTCATTTACCATAAAGTTCCCTCCCCTCTCTCTTACCCTTTGTCCTCCTCCCTCCTCCCAACTCAACCACGAATCATGGGTTTTAAGTCAAGGTAGTACTTCAAGTCTTCTGGGTATCATCAGTGTTGTTGAAGATGAGACCCCCACAAAAGAAAAACCCTAATTCTCGCTTGTTCGCATTTCTTTTCTCTCTCCTCAAGCGGGGTCGTATATGTCGGCGTCGGGGCTGACGTTGTCGCCGAGCCATCATGTGTTGTTCACTCTCTACCACCACTATTCTTCTTGTATAGCGAGCTGTAGGCAGATCTGAATCGAATCACACACCAACCGCGAACCACACCAACCACAAATCGAAGACAAACCGCACCAACCACGAACGTTTTAGATCTGAATCGAAGACGACCCACACCAACTACGAACGACAATGAGAATCGAAGACGAACGATCCACAACACTTTTTGTGTAATTGTTTAAGTTTATTGTGTCGTTTATTGTGTAATTTTTTTCGGTTTTTTAGTTTATTTCACTTTTTTTCATAATTTCATTTAGTGGTCTATATTTTTTTGTTTATTTTTGTCATATATTTTCATTTACTTTCTCGTCTGTTTCTTTAAGATTATTTTTGTTAAATTTTTTTCATGTTTATTTTTTGTCAAATTCTCCATATACCCCTGAGTTTCCGAAAAAGTTCACCATATGTCCTTTTTCTTACGGACGTTAACTCGCCGTTTGCTATTATTTACGACTTTGCCACTATTAACCTAATTACCTATAATCTTTTAAAAAATAAAAATCCCGATCTCGCCTCCACTATCAACATTGACTAATTACTGTCCTTTTTGTACTCGTTTTGATGGGCTTCTCGAGGTTCGTGCCCTTTAAGGGTCGTAGGTGACGTTATTTTTTTTTAGAAAAAAGTCGTTTTGGCGATGAAATCGGTCGTTTACGATCACCTTAGAAAGTCTGCCCATAACACCGTCGTATTAGTACTCGTTTTGATGGGCTTCTCGCAATTCGTATCTTTTAAGGGTCGTCGGTGGCGTCGGTTTTTTAAAAAAAAGTCGTTTTGGCGGTGATATCGGTCGTTTAAGATCACCTCGGGAAACTTGCCCAGAATACCATCGTATTAGTACTCGTTTTGATGGGCTTCTCGAAGTTTGTGTTCTTAAAGGATCGTCGATGGCGTCCGTTTTTTCAAAAAAAAGTCGTTTTGGCGGTGAGATTGGCCGTTTAAGATTGCTTCAAGAAGCGTGCCCAGAATATTGTCGTATTGGTACTCGTTTTGATGGGCTTCTCGAAGTTTTTGCCCCATAAGGGTCGTCGGTGGCGTCTGTTTTTCAGAAAAAGTCGTTTTGGCGGTGAGATATAAAGTTTCATTTATTAAGGTTAATTAGTTAGGGTTAAGGGCATTAGGGTTAAGGGGTTAGGTTAATTAGGGCATTGGGGTTAGGGGGTTAGGGTGGAGGGAGGGTTGATTTGGTTAATAATGGCAAAGTTGTAAATACCCCAAACAGTGACTTAACGTCCGTTAGGAAAAAGGGTAGTTGGTGCACATTTTTAAAAACTCAGAGGTATATGGTGAATATCTGAAACATTGGGGGTATATGGTTAATTTTCCAATTTATCAGGGTGTATGGTGAATAAACCGTTACATTTTTCATTTACTTTCCATATGTAATTTTGTATCGGATTTTTCACATTGATAATATCGTGATTTTATTATCAAGTTGGAATGTTGGAATGTTGAATTTGGGAAATGACCCCGAATCGGGTTAATGTCTTCCGCTTGGTAAAGCATATCACTTCCTTGTCTGTCACATGACGAATTGCCTGAGCTTCTATCCATTTTGAAAAATAATCCGTCATAACTAACATGAAGACCCGCTGCCTTATGGTGCACTAGTGGAGAAAACCTCAAATGACACAAATAAACTGATCCAGTTCTCAAAAAACTGAATCAGTAAGTTCAACTTGTTTGGGCCCTAATTTTTGGGCCACTTAACTGACCCAGTTTGGAGGAGAACCAGATCCGTTGGTTTTTAACGGATCCGGTTCTCCTCTAACGGGATCAGTGTAGTGGCCCAAAACTACTAAGGCCTAATTTGCCCCACTTCCTCTCCTCAAATCAGACTTCAGCCTACCCATATCTCTTCTCTCTCTCACTAAATCAAGCCACAAACCCTATAGTTCTCCTCTCTCTCTCTCATTAACCCTAAAGTTCCGTCCTCTCACTCACCCTATGTCCTCCTCCCTCCTCCCAGCTCAGCCACGAATCATGGGTTATAAGTCACGGTAGTATTTTAATTCTTCTGGGTATCATCAGTGTTGTTGAAGTTGAGACCCCCACAAAAGAAAAACCCCATTCTCGCTTGCTCGCATTTCTTTTCTCTCTCCTTAAGCGACGTCGTATCTATATGCGTTTGGGCTGATGTTGTCACTGCGTGGTCAAGCATAGTTAACTCTCTGCCACCTTGTTCTTCTTGCAGCGAGCTGTAGGTAGATCTGAATCGAACCACACATCAACCACGAATCGAAGACGAGCCGCACCACCACGAACGTTTCAGATATGAATCGAAGACGTACCGCACCAACCACGAACGTTTTAGACGAACTGCACCAACTACGAACCGCAACGAGAATCGAAGACGAACTTCATCAATTTTTGTGTAAATGTCTTAAATTTTAGTTTATTTTTTTTAGTTCATTGTGTTGTTTTTTTGTGTAATTTTTTTCGTTTTTTAGCTTATTTCATATTTTTTGGTAATTTCATTTAGTTGTCTGTATTTTTAAGTTTATTTTTGTCATATATTTTCATTTACTTTCTCGTCTGTTTCTTTAGTTTATTTTTTTCAATTTTTTTTTTCATGTTTATTTTTTTCATTTACTTTCCATATGTAATTTTGTATCTGATATTTCACATTTATAATATCGTGATTTTATTATCAAGTTGATGTTGGAATGTTGAATTTGGGAACCATTATCACATACGTTCTTTGATGTGACCCCGAATCGGGTCAATATGTTCCGTTTGATAAAGGAGATCAGTTCCTTGTTTGTCACATCACGAATTGCATGAGCTTATATCCATTTTCAGAAATAATCCGTCATAGCTAACATGAAGACACGTTGCTTTGTGGTGCATTAGTAGAAAAAACCTTAAATGACACAAAAAAATGATTCGGTTCTCACAAAACCGGATCAGTAAGTTCGACTTTTTTGGACGCTAATTTTTGGGCCACTAAAATGATTCATTTTGAAGGAGAACGAAATCATATTTTTGTTAATTGATCCGGTTCTACTCTAACCGGATCAGTTTAGTGCCCAAAACTACTAAGTCCCAATGTTACCCACTTCCTCTCCTTAAATCAGACTCCATCCCACCCATATCTCTCCTCTCCCTCATTAAATCGAGCCAAAAACCCTAAAGTTCTCCTCTCTCTCTCATTAACCCTAAAGTTCCCTCTCCTCTCTCACCCCCTGTCCTCCTCCCTCCTCCCAACTGAGCCACGAATCATGGGTTTTAAGTCAAGGTAGTATTTCAAATCTTCTAAATATCATCAGCGTTGTTGAAGATGAGACCCCCACAAAAGAAAAACCCCAATTTTCTCTTGCTCACATTTCTTTTCTCTCTCCTCAAGCGACCCTGTATGTGTCGGCGTTGGGGCTAACATTGTCACCGCGCCGTTGTGGTATCCGATTTTTTACTGTCTTGAATAACAGTCTGAATCCCACTAAAATCTCTCATTGGACTATGATTTTTAGAAAACTTTGAAGTCGCCACCCTATTAATATCTCAATTGAGACAGATTTATATAATAAATCGTTTTAAAATCAATTTAAAAAATATCATTTAACACGATGACGAGTTCATACGGATAACGCTTTTTGAAAATTGGTATTTCATACCATGAGATAGAGTTCGGGGTTTAGGTCAAGAGGTGTGAACGTCTGGAACTCGTCTCCTCTTCCGTTCTACAGAACGGGGTCTTTCTAAATGCATTATTTTCCATTTCAAGTAATCATGGCTATTCAAAAGAAAGAAAATCACTTAATTTACACATACACACATCAATCATTTTTATTTTAGAGGGCCGATATATCATTTGTACATGGTAGGTTTGAGCACTGAAGTTGCACTACGTACCAATCATTGCGGGATTTGAATCCACTCATGGATCAAAACCATCGTAGTTCGATCTTATGTTTCACCCTAAATGGCCAATTCCATTGGGGATGAAAAGGAAAAAAAAGAAAATAGATTATGAATAACTCACCTTTAGAATTAGACAAATCTATTAGAAATGAGACACTCACTTCAGTTAGTGATTGAAATGGGCTTGAAATAATCACTAATTAGTGAATAAACTAGTATATGGGCCCGGGTGTTGCCCCGGGTGGTTTTTTTTCCGAACCTGATGTGCTTTTTTTTTTCCATTCGCATTAAAATATAATCTAGAAAACTCCACATTTAAAAGGTACAAATATAATAATGTGGACAATTAAAGCATGATTAAAAGTTGGTTGAGATGGTAATTATGCAATGTATAATAACAAGATGTCACGGGTTCAAATCTTGTTGCAAGTCAATTTACCTTTGTTAGTTGACATGACATATATACACATTGGACAATTCTAGTGGGGTAAGAGAGGTGCCACGTGGCTTGTATATGTTGTCATACACGGCTTTTAATATATTAGTATAGATATGAAAGTTATGGTAAATCACCCTAATTAGTGATTAACCAAGGGTTAAGAAAATCACCCTAATTAGTGATTAAATAATGATAATCACTCCAATTAGTGATATTTAATAAAGATTGAGGAAATCACTCTAATTAGTGATACCAAATAAAGGATTAAGGTTGAGGTAATCACTCCAATTAATGTTACCAAAGAAAGGATTAAAGTTGAGGTAATCACTCCAATTAATGTTACCAAAGAAAGGATTAAAGTTGAGGTAATGACTTCAACTTATGATACCAAAGAAAGGATTAAGGTTGAGGTAATCACTCCAATTAGTAATACCAAAGAAAGGATTAAAGTTGAGATAATTACTCCAATTAGTGATAACAAAGAAAAGATTAAGCTAATCACTCTAATTAGTGATATCCATTAAGGTAATAATTACCACTTCAATTAGTGATATGAATTAAAGATTTCAAGAGGGGTCTTAAAAGGAGAGATTTGCTTCCTAATTGAAGGCTTTTTAGGATTGATAAGAAATAATATTATTTCAAGATTATTAATCCATTTTGAATATTTGAAATGGAGTTTGGAGATTATGTATGTGTTTGGTTTATAGGAATTTGGCCATTTAAAATGAGACACGTAAAACGGTCTAAAATCAATTAGGAGATCATAATTACCTTTCTAATTATGTCAAATTATATGATTGATCCATTTGAAGATTATGGAGAATAATTTTAAAATATAAGATGGATGATCATGCCATTTAACTTAGCTAGATTTGCAATTTTTCCTCTTAATTGAGATTGGGTCATTTAATTCATATACTATGATATATTAGCCCCAACATGTAATATTTATAACATTGGTTTCTCATTTTATTCAAAAAAAATTGTAAAATTCTTTATGAAAATCATGCATAAATATCTTCGTATTTTTTCACTAATTGAGTGATGTAATAACTATTCATAAAGAAATTTGTATTACAACAAAAATGTACAAACTCTATGATCTATACAAGTCTTCAATCTTGATCTTCACCGTTTAACCTCTTTTGATTTGATTAATCATGATAATTTTTATTTTTTTAAGTAAATAATGAAAATGAATTAGAAAATTCATGTGAGCTCATTATACCTTTTCATGTGAAGGAATTATTTTCTTTGTTCATGTTTTATGAAAATAACTTTGATTTGAGCTATGTGAAGCAAAACTTTTCATGATAACAATTTTTTGACCAATGATTTTGTATGATTTCCAATTTATCAATGAAAACTCATTTTTGCAAAATTATAGCACAATTTCTTATTTGGAGGCATTTATGCACGATTTCTTATTAAATTTTTGGAAAATGGTTTTCCATGATTAACAGTGTAAATCACATAAACTAACATTACATATTTTCCTACTTACTCAAACAAAAATTTCTAAGAGCCTCCCCAATAGAGTTGGCTATCTAGGTGAGTGATTTTAAGGTTGGGAACCCATTGTTACTTCCACATACCCAAATCACTGCAAAGTATAAAAAAAATGGATAAGAGAAAATAAGAAAGGATTAGTATATGATAATGAATAATCTACAAATGTTTCATATAGTAACAGTTATTATGTTTCAAGAAAAATAGTTTTAACCAAAATATTATCATAACTATACTCCAATAGTTGTCATTGACTCAACTAATATAAAGGCATTTATACAAGTTTGAGTATTCCTAAAAACTAATCACAAATTTCAAATTACAAGAGTAAGTGAAACATGACCAAGTTAGTTTAGTTTTTATTCAACATAAGCCCAACAAGTTGTAAAAGTAATAAATTAACCAAATGGCTCATTTGAAAATCAGTTTAGGCCCAACAATAAAACAATTCATTGGGCTTGAGCTTAAAAACTAAATCAATCTTTTAAGAAAACAAGAGGTATACGCCATATCTGCTCCCAAGGAGCAGTGAGAGAGAGGAAGAACTTGGGCGGAGGTCAGAACTTCGACAGGGACAGAGTACACCTGAGAAGGAGTGGTGCGTTGGGGGGGCAATATATAGTAGTAGCTAGGCGAAAGACACGCGAGTTGTAGCCAAGGAAATAGAGGGCTTCGATAGAGAGGAAGAACTTAAGGCTACATGGGGTTGCAACGGTAGGTCGCCCGCGCATATTGGTGGTCGGAGGAAGGTGATGCGCCGAGTAGCCGACTATGGGATGTGTAGGTGGTAATCTGAGCTGTCGACAGCACGAAACAGAGGAAAAAAACAGAGTAAGGGCAGGAGAATTATAACAAGAGAGAGGAAGAGAAAAACAGGTTGGGGTGTGGCTGCAGCGATGGGTCGCCGGCGAGAGAGAGCTCGGAGCTGTAAGTGGAAGGTGGTGGTGCACAGTGGTAGTGCCAAGAATGAAGGATAGCAAGGAAGGGAGCTTTTTTTATTTTGATGGTTTCTTTGTCTTCCCCCTTTTTGGTTTTGATGTTAAGGTTATTGATAAGTGTCTCCACACCTTAATACTTAAGCTTTAAGATATAAACTTAAGCTTTAAGGAAAGGAAATGAGAGAAGAGACTTAACCATTATGGAAGAAGGAAGTAAACAAGAAAACTTAAGAAAGAAGAGAAGGAAGGAAACTTAAGAAAGAATAAAACTTAAAGAAGAAGAAAACTTAAAAAAGAAGAGAAGGAAGGAAGGAAACAAGAAAAGGGGCGTGGGTTTTTCCTTTTTTTCTTTTTTTTTGTTAATTTTCTTTTCTGTTTGCAGAAATTAATCCTTGACCCGAAGTCAAATAAGAAAAATATTAAAACTATAAACTACCCCTGAAAAAATTATCACGCAACTTGATAAAGTGATACTAACAACCATTGTCAAGCTGATATTGGCGATCATCACCAACACGTATTTTTCGTACTCGAAACTTTCCTTTTTATTGATTAATAAAAAAAAAGTGGTTCAAAATTTAGTGTCTACAGAATGCCCCACTTTGGTCGAATTTTGTAGCAAATGATTACCATTGTTTGAAAAGACATAAAATTTTGACAGATTTTTTTTTGTTTTTATTTTGTTTCGGTGTTTTGAGATAGCATATTCTCCATAAGAAAATACTTATAGATGGTATACTTTTGAAACCGTGATTCGCAACTTCTATTGGTGCCTTAGTTAGAAAATCCCAATTAATTTTCAAAAATTGGAAATGCAACTTTTCGTTGGCTTGGTAGGAAAATCTCCTTCATAAGAAATGCGACGTTGTTGTCGTCTTCATAGAAAATATCAATTAATTTCTTAAGTTGAAAACGCGACTTTATTGTCGTCTTAGATAGAAAATCCCAATTAATTTTCTAAAGTTGAAAATGCGACTTTATTGCCTTCTTAGATAGAAAATCCCAATTAATTTCCTTAAATTGAAAATGCGACTTTATCATCATCTTAGATAGAAAATTCCAATTAATTTCTTAAATTAAAAATGTTACTTTATCCTCGTCTTAGATAGAAAATCATGATTAATCTTCTAAAATTGAAAATACGACTTTATCGTCGTCTTGGATAGAAAATCACGATTAATCTTCTAAAATTGAAAATGCGACTTTATTGCCATCTTAGATAGAAAATCCCAATTAACTTTCTTAAATTGAAAATGAGACTTTATTGACGTCTTAGATAGAAAATCCCGATTAATCTTCTAAAATTAAAAATGAAATTTTATCATCGTCTTAAATAGAAAATCCCATTTCATTTTATAAAATTGAAAATGTGACTTTATCGTCGTCTTAGGTATAAAACCTTTTTTATTAAAGAAACGTGACCATATTGTTGTCTCGACAGGGAATCCCGATTAATTTTCTGAAGATGTGACTTTGTCTTAGTAGAAAATCTCTTTTAATTTTCTAAAAATAAAAAGCGACCTTATTGTCAATTACATATAAAAGTTTTTCAAAGTTGTAACTCTACTGTCGTCGTGGTAGAAAATCCCAATTAATTCTCTGAAAAATGTGACCTTATTATTGTCTTGCGTTTCGGGGTCATCCCGTGATAAACGTGATCCCTCGATGCAAAATCTGAACAACAATGTTTTGCCAAAGGGGAAGATGACAAGAGTCATCATAGAAGATAAAACACCTAAACCTAATGTAAAGGCTTGCAATGGCAATACTGAAGCAATAAGTGTTCATGAGGAAAACTTGTACCCCACAGTTGATTCATCATCAGCTAAAAGATAGGAAACAAATGGTTCTTCATTGCCCGTATGCTTTTTCTGTATCATCAAAAGACAATGATCTATTAAATTGTGAATCCTTTGATGCAAAATAACCCTATAAAGAATGCGAATAAGGAGTGGGGTTTTTCAAGTCATGAACTTTTATGAGTTGTCAATCTTAAAGAAAAGGACAAACTTAGATAAACATTTGAAAAATTGTGACTTTATCGTCATCTCAATAGAGAATCCCAATTAATTTTCTATAATTGTCACTTTATCGTCATCTCGATAGAAAATCCCTTTTAATTTCCTAAAGTTGTGAGTTTATTGTCCTTTTGATAGAAAATCCTTTTTAATTTCCTAAAGTTGTGACTTTATTGTCATCTTGATAGAAAATGCATTTTAATTTCCAAAAGTTGTGACTTTATTGTCATCTTGATAGAAAATCTCTTTTAATTTTCTAAAATTATGACCTTACCGTCATCATGATAGAAAATCCCAATTGATTTTCTAAAACTGCGACTCTATTGTCGTCTTGGTAGAAAATCCCTTTTAATTTTCTAAAATTGTGACTTTATTGTTGTCTTGATAGAAAATAACTTTTAACTTTCTAAAATGCGACTTTATTGTTGTTTTGGTAGAAAATATCTTTTAATTTTCTAAAGTTATGACTTTATTGTCATCTTGATATAAAATCCCAATTAATTTTCTAAAGTTATGACTTTATTGTCATCATGATAGAAAATCTCTTTTCAATTTGACAAAAATTGCGACTTTTTGGCATCTTGATAGAAAACCGCAATTAGTTTTCTAAGGTTATGACTTTATTGTCATCATGATAGAAATTCTCTCTTATTTTCTAAAAATTGCGACTCTATTGTCGTCTTAGTAGAAAATCTATTTTAATTTTCTAAAACTGTAATTATATTGTCATCTTGGTGAAAGGTTCTTTTAATTTTTTGAATTGCGACCTTGTTGTTGTCTCATTTGAAAATTCCTTTTAATCGCGACCTTGTTGTCGTCTTAGCAAAAAGTTCCTTAAAATTTTCTATGATTGCAACCTTGGTGTCGTCTTCGTATGGTTTAGAAAAATGTGACCCCATTGTCACAGTGTTAAAAGAATTTTTTTTTTAATTTTGTAGGATTGCGACCTTGTTGTCGTCTTTAAATGGTTTAGAAAAAAAATCTGACCCTATTATCACAGTGTTAGAAGAAAATTCATTTTAATTATCGAGGATTGCAACATTGTTGTCGTCTTAATGGAATGACTTTGAAAAAAAAATCAACCCTCTTGTCACAATCTTTGAAGAAATTTTTTCAATATTCTGAAGTTGCGACATTGCTGTCGTCTTGATGGACAATTCTCTTTTTTTTAACGCTGCTATCTTTTTATCGTACTAGTAGAAAATCAATTTTAGTTCCAAATTTGTTACCTTATATGGTTAGAAGAATTTTTGTCAATTTTATGAAAATACGACCTTATTGTCGCCTTTGCTGAAAATTAATTTAAAATTCCTAAAAGTTGCGACCTTATTGTCGTCTTGAAATTGTTTAAAGATTGTGACTCTATTTCGTCTTCAAGGCTTCAATGCCATTTTTGAAATTTTAGTTTTACCCATTGTGTATGAGGGGGGATTTCGACTTATTAAAGGGTTGATGAGGTTCTTTTTTCCTTTTTTTTAAATATCAACAGAGAAGTTTAACGAGCCCAATAAAGTCGTGTTGGCTCTATGCTAGATCCAATTATATATTTGATTAGATCTCGACTTTCAAAAGTGAATGGGAAAGATCATCGCCATGCTGCTAAATAAAGTATCTTGAGAGTCTTATCTTGAAATATTTTTACTGGTTCACATTCCAAGGAAAGCTCTTTTTTTCAAATCGAATCACAAAATGATATTGGGAGTTTTGACCATGCAAGTGAATAGTGGTTATGAATAACCAAATAATTTCGAGGACCAAGTGATAGAGAATGTTCACAAATTACAAGGACAATAAGAAGTTGTGCCTCAAACTATGCATGTGCAAGTGCTACACTTTTTTTTTGTTTATTATGCAAGTACATGAGTAATACGAATGCCTTTATGAATTAATATGAAAATGACAATGCATACTTAGTACAAATATGTAGGTGCCATGGATTAGGTATTAGGGAGTACTTACCCTATCAATGTGCATCATGCTTTGAAAGGATGCACAACATGCTAGATGGTCTTTAGACGACTGTATTTTCACAACATGCCCCTTGAATGGTTTAATGTTCCAGCTTCATTATTCCTTGCCATGGTATTTCAGAATGGACATCATCATCTTCCATTGCAATTCCGAGCCAGATTTTTAAATGATAATTTTGAAAAAATGCCTGAGGTGCTCACCTAACATGGACTTCGAAAGGTCTCAAGAAGAAATAAATCTTTACTCATAGATTTACACAATATGATTAGAGGCAATGAATTGTAGGCTTTATTTCGTAGAAGAAACTTTGCACTCTAATAGAGGTTTGCTCATATGCAAGTTACTGGATAATTATGTAATTCTTCTTTCAAATTGACACATTGGGTCATAAGAAATGTTAAAGGTTGAGTTACTGAAAAATATAATTAACAGAATCACATATTCATTGAAAAACAATTGACATACATTTTCGAAGTCGTAATAAAAGAAGGTGGGTGCTTGAGGGACCCGAGTAAGGATTTTTTTTTTTTTTTTGTAATAAGCGAACAGATCACAAGTGGAATGGTCCAGGTCAGGCAAGAAACAGAAGAATTATAATTAGTTTTGGTTCCAACATGCGATGAGCGTACTTAAACTCCTTGTCAAGAACTTTTAGTGTCTATATTATCTTAGCCACTTTTGGAAAGAAAGAGATTCCTGTAATGTGATGAACTTTCGTAACCTGGACAGTGGATGCCCTCATTCTTGAATCAAAAATTTGCCCCTACTGCAATGTGTTATGCTCTCAGCCATTTAAATCTCAAATCTCAGTCTACTGATATTCATTGTTGATTTTCTACTCCTGAATGTTGCATAATTATGAAGATATTGTACAATACATGTCTTCATACAATGAGAGTAATCAATTTTCTCTTTTTCTTTTTTTTTTTTTCTTTTTTTTCTTCTTTTTTGTTTTCTTTTTTTTGGGGTCTCTTTATATTTTTTTCTTCTGATCCTAAGTTTTGCTTAACTTTTGTTTAGGCGAATATCTCTCTTTTTATTTTTTTATCCCTCTCCTTTTATGACTCATTTTTTTTGCCTAACAGATCGTAGGAGTTTAGTGGCATATGTTTAATTTGAGATATTAGAATACTCAATTTATAACACATTGGCCTCCTTAATGACTGGGCTAAAAGCCTTTTCAGTCTTCTCTTTTTATTTTTATTTTTATTTTTAATATATATGGGTGAACAATAAGGGGTGTTCACTTTATTTGGACCGAATTCGTGCGGATTGCCTACGTATCCCTTGAGAGGAATCAGGTCATGCGTAGTTCAACCTTTTGTAAAGTTTGACCCAGTCGTTGATGGGCACTTTTTCTGCAAATTTCTGCTAGCATTTCTTCATCTTTAAATTTCCCAGCTTTGATGAGACCTTTGATTATGTCCCTTAGAGTCAACAATCATTGTTGTAATGACCCATGACTTGATCAAAACAATAACGAAAAGGTATTGGCCCATCGGCTTCACATTTTCTACTAGAGTCGGGAACATCGGTTTGAATAATCCTTTCGTCACGAGCTCAACTGATTTTATACACAAAAGTTGGAGTGAATTTCCTCTTTTTTGACTTGTTATCATACTTTTTCAAAGATCTTGTTGTCTGGTTTTCCTTTTTCTCTATTCCATTTTCCGTCATGCTGACCATCTCTATGAAAAGAAATAAAATATCTTTCTGTTTCAAAATTTCCTCTTTTTTGACTTGTTATCATACTTTTTCATTGTGAAATAAAATGATTTATACTATTATCAACGTTCTAATAAACATGTTCAAGTTTGTATAGTAATATGAAAATTATACTCATATATTAATAATTGCTAATCATAACTTAGTAATACTTATAGACTAATCTATAATTACTTATCACATACAAAACAACATAATCATCACAATTACATGGGTAAACCGTCTTACAACGGAATTTTGAGTTTGATGGACATCGAAATTACCTCGAGTAGCGCATATACGAATAATAAAGTTGCCCCTAGAAACTTCCTTCTACAAAATCTCCGTCTATAATAATAAGTTAACGAACGAAAGTAGTCACCTATGTAATACCCGATGTAATTTAAAATTGTTAAGTTGAAGGTAGTAGGTACTAGGGGTGAAAGTTATTCGGATAAAATCCAAAATCCAATCCAATCCAATCCGAATTAGTAATTCGGATCGGATTCGAACTGTGTTCGGATTGGATTTGGATTGAGATTTTTTGAAAAAATGGATTTTCGGATCGGATTGGATTGAGGGTAATTGGATCCAAAAATCCGATATAACCAAATAGTAATATGCCTTGTATTATGTATCTGGATTGGGCTTAAGTTCTTAACTGATTTTTTTTTTTGAAAAAGCCTAGTCCATAGTCCAGTAGGCGTAACACTTCGACCCTTCCCCTAAAACCCTAACATCACTTAATTCCTCATTTCCTAAATCTACTAGGCTGCTGTTGTGCTTAATTTATTTCATCGAAAAATTAGAGTTTCAAAAAATCGGATTTTCGGATCGGATCCAATCTAGAGTATGAAATTCGGATTGGATTGGATCGGATTCAAACTCTAATTGGTTTGGATTCGGATTGGAAAATTAAAATCCAAATTTTATTCGGATCGGATTGGATTAGGCCCAAATCCAAACCGTACACCGAATTTTCACCCCTAGTAGGTACTATAAACTTTTCCATTAAAATACTAGTTAAGTGTCAAAGTTGTACATGGGCTATATTATTTTTTGAAAAATAAAGAGAAGGAAAATGGAAAAGAGCCAGGTAAGACAAGTAGTAAGGAAAAAAAAAAGGAAAAAAAAGGAAAAGAAAATTCAAAGCAAACAATAGTTTCTGTAACATTGGTGAAAACAGGAGGAAAACAAGAAAAGAAACAAAAAAGGAATAATATGTAAAAATAGACAATAATATAAAGCAAGGAAAAGTAAAATAAGGTAACAAACCCAAAGAACTGGAACCCACTTCCTTCAAAAAAATAAAGAAACAGAAAAGGTCAAAAGAAGAAGAAGCAGGTGGTCGACCGGCCATCTAGCGGTATCGGCGGTGGCAGTGGCGGCACGACGCAATGGTTGTCTCTCTCCTTTTTTATAGATTTCGTTTAACAGAAATATGGTGTTTGAATTTGGATTCTTACCTACTGAAATTTGAAGTGAAATGGTGCTTGAAAGGGAGTAGAAGTACGGTATTTATAGTCACAGAAGAGAGAGAGGAACAGCTCAAGAAGGAAGGAGGAGGATTTCATGGTTAATTGAAAGGTTTGATTGAATCAAAGGAGGAATTCCATAACTTGATTGAGAGAAACTTGGGTGATAATTGATTATGTAATAAATTGACAGATTTTTGATCTAATTGATAGATTTTGGGAAACTAAAATCTCGCAAATTGATGCTTTGCTTCAAAATAGATTTCTTTTTTTTCCGAATTTCATATTTCGAAAAAGATAATTCAAGTGTATACATATACATATATAAAATATATATTTAAGAAGTAATAATATAAAGTACCTTAAATAATATTTATAATTTGGTATAGATAAAATCATGAGTTTTATAATTTGAACAAAATAATTATTTAGGAATTTATAAAATTTCGGGATATTACAAGCTTTGCTAAACTCAGGGATTTGGGACGTTGAGGACTTAGGGAGGACTAGCTTCTCTAATCTCAAAGCTCTTTGGCGATTATGGACTTACGGAGGACTAGCTCGCTAGAATTAAGGATTTGGGTTGTTTTGGACTTAAGGAAGACTAGATTCGCTAAACTCAAGGATTTTGGCCATATATGGACTTAAGGAAGACTATGTTCGCTAGTGTAGGCGTGGATTTTATTTCGCCTACACGGTGTGAGCGCGTATTAGATTTGACTACCCCACTATTAAGGTTTTATTGAAAATTATTTTGTATTGAAAGAAGTCGCCAACAATTCTTTTTAGGAAGAATCATAAACCTATTTGGATATGGGAAAAACGGAGGGACACATTATCCAATGTAAATTTCCCAATCATGACTCCATAGATAGTCAAAATGAACCAAAGATTGTGTTCGGGGGTGAGGGTACAAATATAGTCATAATGAACCACATTCGCCCAAAGTTGGCCTCTACTAAATATCGATTCATTACAGATTTTAAGCCAGAGAATAATCATATAACATTTTTTGTACACCCTAAAAATGATTATTCTAAGTAGGTTCAAGAAACACATAAAAAGACTATTTTTTTAGTGATATGTTATTATGCAATCAATATTACAGGGAACCTAACAGGTTGTCCAAATTAATCTGATTAATATTAGAACAGTTCTTTAGGTCTTTATTAGCAATAATAACATGTGGGTGATAAAAATATTAATGCAGGACAATCATATAATATGCATAGAATGATCAGGCAAACATATGATATACAAAGGCATGAATAATAATAAAATAAAATAAAAGAAAGTAGAGAAAAAGGGTTAGAATATACAGTATAGCGATTTTACATTAAAGATCTACATCAGGAAAGAAAACTGTTAGTAACTTCAATATAAAAATGATTTATTTAAGGATCCTCAGGATTATACCGTGGCTTGGGCCTGCGAAGCCTGCGAGATTAACAACCTTCGGGACGAGCAATCGTGAAGCATGAAAATCTGAATGTATGTAGATTGAATGTATTTGTGTTTGAAAGTATGAATTTTGTAGGGAGATTTTGTAGTTCGTCGAGAGGATTCGTAATTGTGTTCGTAAAGTATTCGTCGAGTGTTATGTGAAAAATTCGTTCCTTTAATCTGTACGGAAAACAGGCCTATTTACAGGGAAAACGACACTGCGCCTCACGCGCTAGTTGCGCTAGGCGCAACATACATGCCAAGCGCATGACGCGGCATGACCAGTAAAAAGCGTACACGTGGTACGCGCTTTTGAAAAAGATAAGAAAAAATTCCGCGTCTCAAGCAGAGAACTGCGCTTGACGCAGGACTCTACATGAAACAGAAGTCTATGTGGTTGTTCTGTTGCGCTTAGCACAGCCTTTGCGCTTGGCGCAGCTTACGTGGAAGTCCACGTGGCAGGACACGTGCGCTTGGCGCAGCAACTGCGCTCAGCGCAGCACTTGTTTTTGACATGTTTTTATAGTTTTTTTGATAAAAACGCGTTCTAAAAGATTTTCTTCTATCTTTTAACTACGAATATTCGATTTTACGGGATAAAATCTGATTTTGACTTATAAAAAATATCTGTTGAAAATATTTAGTTATTAAAATAAATCAATTAATTATCAATTAATTGGGCTTTTCAAAGAATTGGGCTCAAATTCAATTAATTATGATGAATAATTAATTGGGCTTTAAAATAGGACTTTAACAGTTTTCGAAATGGTTTTGAATAGCTTTTTAGACTGCTCTGCCCTTGGATCGGACCAATTAAGACCACGGTATGTTTCATCATCGGATCCTTAAATGGGGAGATACGATTATGTGTCTACAGAAGCCCCCATTGACAGAGGTTCAGGAAACCGAAAGTCAAAGTGTACGGTGTCGGGACGGAGAACAATTCTAAACGCTCTGCAGTTTAGAACTGATCTATAACCGTCGGTCTCTGCAAAACAAAGTTAGTATGCATGACAACTCAGACAAAGCACATAGTGATGTAAACTTAGACTCTCTAAGGATGCGTGAGACGCAATGCAAGGATTAAGGTTATGCAAAGCTAAGGATTGACAAGTCATGCAAGGTCAGGGTTATGCAATGCTGTAATGCAAGGTCAGGATTTTGCAAGGCTAGAAGATGTGTAGAATGATAGCATGAGTAGAAATAGATAGACTAATTTTCGAAAATTGTTTTTAGTAAATGATCGGGTTTCGTAAACGAGGTCCGCGGATTACAACTTTTCGGGAGTTTGATTTGAATTGGAGGAACCACCACACATAAGAAGCCCCCACTTTGGGTGAGCTTGCCTGAATTAGGCTCCTTGAGCCTTAATTGAAATGTACTTGATCTGATATTGCAATGTAGTTGATCTGATATTGAAATGTAGTTGCTATGTCTTGAACATTGAAAATTTTCACTGGGGATTCTCCTTTGGGTGGTTGACATAGGCGAAGTCAAATATCGCCAGAAACCATGGAATTGTCGGAGACTCCTTCGGGGAAAAGGAGAGTTTGGATTGAAAAATAAAAGGTTTAAATTTGTGACTCAAATGAATATAGGTGGGAAAAGGCTTTAACGAGGCTAGGTGCAGACTCGAGTCTATGTCGGGATCTACAAAGAGTATGCTCCTGAAATCTAGAAAGTCAAATCATTAGACCATGACTAATTTTTATTTTATTGAAGCGGTCGGACCTCGAAATGAGGATTCCTACTTATCCTTGCGAAATCAGACCATTCGTAATTCCCGATCTGATTTCTTTTTATTATTATATTTTTTTGTGCCCTAACTTTTGCCTAGGCCTTTTCGGGTTTTCAACCTAGCGGGCTTGGACATACCTTGAAAATGGAGTTAGGGTTGATGAAAAGTTGAAAGGTTTAAGGCTTGAGGTGTAGGTGAAAGTCGAATTGGTTGGGCTAATGGAGGATCATGGATTTGGATTGTATGGATTAAAGGTTTGATGAACCTAAGGGATCTGAATGAGGGGTAGAACTTGTGTGCAAGCCCCCTAACTTGACTTTTTATTTCTTTGCCTTTGCCTTTGGCTCTTTCTTTTTTCTTTTTTTTTTTGCACTTTGAATTTTTTTCACTTTTTTGTTTTTTTTGCCAGGCATTGATTTTTTTGTAATGTAGTGAGGCTTGCACACGAGTTTGGTTTAGGGTCTTGGAAGGCTTGAAGGCTATTTGTGGAGCTTTGGTGTTGAAGGGATTGTTTGGTTTAGTATCATGGAGATGATGGTTTAAAGGATTTTTGTTTTTTCTTAGTTGTATGAGGATGGCTTATGAAAGGTAATGGAGGGGAGAAGGGAATAACTTCTGATCCAAAGTATGTCCTCTTTTCTTTTTCTTTTTTTATTTCAGATCTCTTATTATTATTATTATTATTAGTCAAGTTCATTAGGTGATTTAAGTTTCATCATTGAATTAGAAGCATAAGTAAAATGATGGAAGGCCAATAAAAATGAAAATGCAATTCTTTTATTAATCAGAAATAAATAGAACAAGGCTTATTAGAAATTAAAACCTAGATGACATAGACTCGACAAGAACGGAAATGAAGGAGCTAGGGGAGGGACTCTCCGACTCAACCTAGAAAACTAGCGTTAAATGACTAAGCCCCGCCGTTATTTAGGTGCTGCCCAAGGGGTTGCTACTATTGCTGACTTTTGCTGCAGGCGGAATTGACAATCTACCGTCTTCAACCATATCCTGCAGGTGATTCTTTAAGGTCCAACACGCAGATGTTGGGTGTCCATTCCCTTGGTGGTACTTGCAGTAAGCATTAGGATCCCACCTCTTGGATCTATTCTCAGGAGCAGGATCTGGAGTAGGGCCAATAGGCTGAAGTGCTCCCTTTGCATGAAGTCTAGTGAAGGCATCTTCTAAGGACATTCCTAAAGATGTGAATGTTCTTTGAGGCTTTTGATAACCTCTCTTTTCAGCAGCTATGGCATTGACCTCATTACTTTTGGAGCTAGAAGGGCTATTGTTACTCTTCTTGAAAGAGTTGTTGTTGTTGTTGGAACCCTTATTTTTGTTGGCTTGTATCTCTTCTTCAATCAGCAGACCTACCTTATAGAGCTTCGTGAAAGACTCTATAGGCTGGAACTTGATATGATCCCCATACTTCGGCTGTAGGTTATGAATCACCAATCAGACTTGATCCTCCTGAGATGGCCTGTTAATCATTTGTGCAGCTTTATCCCTCCATCTATTAAGGAAGGTGACGAAGTCTTCGTTGGAGTTTTGTTTAGTTAACTCCAACTCACGAAGGCCAATGGGAAGCTGAGTATTGTACATGTATTGTTTATGGAACTCTTCTCTGATGTAGTCCCAGTCATTCAGCTTGGCCTTATTCAGTGACCTGAACCACTTGGATGGATGTGCATCCAAGGTTAAAGGAAAGACATAAGCAAACAGGTCCTTGCTCATGCCCTTGAGAGCCATAGAGATGGAAAATGCTCTCAAGTGATCATCTGGGTCTTCGACCCCTTTAATTTTGGGAGGTCACCTAATGTTACCTTTTTAGGGAGTTTTTCCCTTAGTTCAGGATCAATAATGTCATGGCCATGAGCCTGACTCACGAGTGCAGGAATTGAATGGATCGATTGCTCGAGTTTTTCAAACCTCATTTATGTGTTGGTTTCGATCGGTGGTGGAGTGTCGCCTTGCTCGTCTTCCTCAGTGAGCTTCTCCCTTAGTGCCTTGATCTCTTTGTCTTGTTCCTCAAGACGAGAGTTCATCAGCGTGAGTTGAGCCATAATAGCACTAAGCTGTTCATTAGTATCCCCCTTTTCGGATGATGATTCAGAAGAGTCAAAGGATTCGTCTGAAAATGTGAGGATGCGTTTGACGAGTCTAGGAGTAGGTCGACCTTGTTGCCTCGCTGTTGGACGTTCCCAAGTTATAATCTCACGGTCCGTCCTGAACAGAAATAGAATGGACCTCGTAAATTTTAGAAATGACACTTTCGAAATGAGAAATGGAGATGAGAAATGAGAAGTGGAAATGGCAATGGGGATTGAAGATGGGAAATGAAAATGAAAAATGATTTTGAAATGGAAATGGTTATAGGTTTTAGACTAGTATAGACTTGACCATGATGGAGACATGGGCCTAACTATATGCAAATGCAGACATGGACTGGACTGGACTGGACTGTGCAAGTAGACTGGACTATACGATTGAGTTTAGGAGAGACTAGACTTTGAACTTACGGGTGAGCAAGCAGGCTAGACTTTAAGGAAGGTTTGACAATAAGCGAGACTAGACTCTTAACTTAAGGCAAGTAGGCTAGGCACCTAGACTTTGAACTTACGGGTGAGCAAGCAGACTAGACAACTAGGCTTCGGAACTTACATTAGACTAAGCAGGCTAGACTCAAAAATTGCCTATGGACTTATGGGATGCTAGACTTTGAACTTACGGGTGAGCAAGCAAGCTAGACAACTAGGAAGGCCAAACTCTTAACTTAAGGCAAGCAGGCTAGGCAACTAGACTTTGAACTTACGGGTGAGCAACCAAGCTAGACAACTAGACTTCGGAACTTACATTAAACTAAGTAGGCTAGACTCAAAAATTGCCTATGGACTTAAGAAATGCTAGACCTTGAACTTACGGGTGAGCAAGCAGGCTAGACACAACAATTGCCTATAGACTTAAGGAATGCTAGACCTTGAACTTACGGGTGAGCAAGCAGGCTAGACTTTAAGGGATGAACTTTTATAGTCCTAAGACTGGATTTTTATAGTCCGAAGACTGACTAGGGCCTACATGGAGATGCAAACTAGACCTAGGATATGAATTGGGCCTAAATGGACCTAAGATTTGGATTGGACTAGACTTAGACTTAGATTGGAATTGATTAGGGATAGACTTGGACGGACCTTCACATAAAGATGCAGATGGGCCTAGATTTTGAGATGAACTAGATTTATATGGGCCTAAGATCAACTCAATGCTATAGAATGTATGGACTGAAATGCACATGGGCCTAAATGAATGCAAAATGGATTCTAATACATATGGGCCTAGAATGAATGCAAATGAATTGGATTGAATTTGGTTGATTGGATTGGATCGGATTGAAGGTGTTTAGACTGGGCTAAGAATTTTCGAAATTCATTTCTGAAAGGAACCCCTTGTTTTATCTTTTGTTAGGAAAAGATGATGGAGGTGCAGGATTGATTTTTTTTTTTTTAAATGTAAGTTTTTGAAATTGATGAATATGAAAAGGTAAGATTGACAGGGATAGCAGGGATGAAATGGGAAGAGGCAGACATGCATGACAACTCTAACTCTACAATGACCCCTTAGATGCATTTTTTAGGGCAGACTTAACCTTGCATGAAAAGACTGTTTTTTATATGTTGAATTAGGTGATACTCCTAAATGACCAAATTACGCGAATGCAGACAGACATACGCACATAGGACTGAATATAGGATCGACAATTACGACGACTAAATTGACGAAAAGCATGCGATGCACAGACTGCGTGCCGCGCAGCATTGCTGCGCGCGGCGCACAGCCCTGCGTCTGGCGCGGGAGTGGTGCGCCAGGTGCAACTCAATGCGCTTGGCGCACTATTCCCCGACACGTTTTTCGGGGATTTAGGCGACGAATTGGCCGATTGACGAATTTTTCTTGTTTGTTAGACGCGATTTTAGGAACGCATAATAATGACAATTTGACAAGACAATAACAGGCAAAAATTGCAATCAGAGGCAAATGTCATATAACATGGATGTAAAAGTTCCCACCTAAAGTCCAGTTCTATGTTTGAAATTATTGGTCAGGTTTAGGTTCAGTCTGAAAAGGGTCCATGACTAAGAGATTGATCCCACGCTTCGTACCCCTGCTTAAAGAGGTGGCCACGTGTAAGACGCACTCCAGTCTCAAGTCAGGAACAAGAGAACAATGCCATGGTTGGGTAGGTTTGCTTATGACTAAGATCCAACACTATCGCTCAGGAAGCTTTTTGGAAGGACAAAGCGCAAACCCCCCGGGGGTGACCTCACACATAAAACATGTGCTAATGAGGCAAGGTAGATTGTCCTTATGGTGGCTGAACAGTAGCCAAGCATATGCAAAACTGTATATTATTCAAAGGCATAAAAATAAGAATGAATCGTATTTTTTAAGTTTCACCCACTCATTTAAAAAAATTAATTTTTTTAAATCCTCCCCAGTGAAGTCGCCAAATTGTTGGCGTGGATTTTATTTCGCCTACGAGGTGTGAGCGCGTATTAGATTTGACTACCCCACTATTAAGGTTTTATTGAAAATTGTTTTGTATTGAAAGAAATCGCCAATAATTCTTTTTAGGAAGAATTATAAACCTAATTGGATATGGGAAAAACGGATGGACAAATTATCCTATGTAGATTTCCCCGTCATGACTTCATAGATGGTCAAAATGAACCAAAGATAAAGTTCGGGGGTGAGGGTACGAATATAGTCATAATGAACCACATTCGCCCAAAGTTGGCCTCTACTAAATATCGATTCATTACAGATTTTATGCCAGAGAATAATCATATAACGTTTTTTGTACACCCTAAAAATAATTAGTCTAAGTAGGTTCAGGAAACACATAGAAAAACTATTTTTTTAGTGATATGTTATTATGCAATCAATATTACAAGGAACCTAACAGGTTGTCCAAATTAATCTGATTAATATTAGAACAGTTCTTTAGGTCTTTATTAGCAATAATAACATGTGGGTGATTAAAATATTAATGCAGGACAATCATATAATATGCATAAAATGATCAGGCAAGCATATAATATACAAAGGCATGAATAATAATAAAATAAAATAAAATAAAATAAAGTATAGAAAAAGGGTTAGAATATACAGTATAGTGATTTTACATTAAAGATCTACATCAGGAAAGAAAACTGCTAGTAACTTCAATATAAAAATGATTTATTTAAGGACCCTCAAGATTATACCATGGCTTGGGTCTGCGAGATTGACAACCTTCGGGACGAGCAATCGTGAAGCTTGAAAATCTGAATGTATGTAGATTGAATGTATTTGTGTTTGAAAGTATGAATTTTGTAGGGAGATTTTGTAGTTCGTCGAGAGGATTCGTAATTTTGTTTGTAAAGTATTCGTCGAGTGTTATGTGAAAAATCCGTTCCTTTAATCTGTACGGAAAACAGGCCTATTTATAAGGAAAACGACACTGCGCCTCACGCGCTAGTTGCGCTAGGTGCAGCTGACATGGCAAGCGCATGACACGGCATGACCAGTAAAAAGCGTACACGTGGTACGCGCTTTTGAAAAAGATAAGAAAGAAATTCCGCGTCTTAAGCAGAAAACTACGCTTGACGCAGGACTCTACATGAAACAGAAGTCTACGTGGCTGTTCTGTTGCCCTTAGCACAGCCTTTGCGCTTGGTGCAGCTTAAGTGGAAGTCCACATGGCAGGACACGTGCGCTCGGCGCAGCAACTGCGCTCAGCGCAGCTCTTGTTTTTGACATGTTTTGATAGTTTTTTTGATAAAAACGTGTTCTAAAAGATTTTCTTTTATCTTTTAACTACGAATATCCGATTTTACGGGATAAAATCTGATTTTGACTTATAAAAAATATCTTTTGAAAATATTTATTTATTAAGATAAATCAATTAATTATCAATTAATTGGGCTTTTCAAAGAATTGGGCTCAAATACAATTAATTATCCCGAATAATTAATTGGGCTTTAAAATAGGACTTTAACACTTTTCGAAATGGTTTTGAATAGCTTTTCAGACTGCTCTGCCCTTCGATCGGACCAATTAAGACCACGGTATGTTTCATCATCGGATCCTTAAATGGGGAGACACGATTATGTGTCTACAGCTAGTTTCAAGGGTTGCCATTATAGTCTTAACGGTGACTAGCTATGCTAGGTTCAAAGGGTTGCCATTTTGGTCTTAAGGATGACTAGTTTCGCTTGGTCAAAGGGTTGTCGTTATGGTATTAAGGATGATTAGCTTTGCTAGCTTCAAAGGTGTCGCTATGGTCTTAAGGTTGACTATATTCGCTAGTTTTAAAGGTTGTCGTTTTGTTCCTAAGGATGATTATCTTCACTAGATTCAAAGGTTGTCGTTATGTTCTTAAGCATGACTAGCTTCACTAGGTTCAAAGGTTGTCGTTATAGTCTTAAGGATATCGTTGACTAGCTTCGCTAGGTTGAGAAGTATTAGACTTTGGACTTTGTCCTATACGGGTTTGAAATTGGGATTGAGTAGGGCTTACATGATGATTCAAACTAGACCTAGGGTATGAATTGGGCCTTTATGGGCTTAAGTTTGCAATTAGACTTGACCAAACCTTACATGGAGATACAAATTAGATTTATGATTTGAATTGGGCCTTTATGGACTAAATTTGGAATTAGACTTAACCAGGGTTTACATGGAGATGTAAATTAGACCTAGGTTATGACTTGGGCCTTTATGGGCTTAAACTTTGGACTTGGTCCTATATATTGATTTGAAATTAGACTTGGCTAAGGCTTACATGGAGATGCAAACTAGACTTAGGATTTAAATTGGGCCTTTATGCGCTTAACTTTTGAATGGACTAGGGTTAGCATAAGGCTTGACTCTCGACCAGACTAGGATTAGACTTAGATTGGGCCTACATGGGCTTGACATAGACTATGGCTCACATAAAGATGCAAATGGGCCTAGATTTTGACAAGAGATAGACTTACATGGGTCTACGATGTACTCTAATGCAAGTAGGCCTATTATGAATGCATGGACTCAAATTTGAATGGGCCTAATATGAATACAGATAGACCGAGATTGGATTGTTTGGATTGTAGTTGTTTGTACGAGGTTGATTCGATTGACTGGGTTTAAAATTTTCGAAATTCATTTTTATTTTGAAAAAAGCCCCTTTGTTTTTATCTTTTATTGGTAAAGATGATGATAATTTTGAAAGATAATTTTTTTAGCATGTGGTAGGATGATGATAAACAAATATTTTTGAAAAAGATAGAATTAAAAAGGGTAGGGTTGATTTTGAAGATGATTTAAAAAAAAAGACATGATAGGATAGGATAGATGTGTTGGAGAAGATAGGTTGGATGGAAGAGATAAGATGGGATAGTATGAGATGCATGACGACTTGAACTCTATCATGACCACTTATTTAGATCCACATTTAAGGATAAACTTAATCCTAGATGATACGCATGGAAAAGATCTATTTTCATCTTTGAATTAGGTGAGTGTTGTTTGAAAAAATAAACTAAAAGTGATCATGAATGATAATGCAAAGATGAATCGAAAACCGGCAAATAAGCCGTCAAAAATGAACCGCGGGAGTGACGCACACCTTACGTGATACGCAAGGGCCTTACGTGCCATGCAAGCATCTTGCACCAGACGCAAGCTACTTGGGTGTGATGTAAGCTTCTTGTGTTTAGCGAATGATGTTTGCCATGTGTTTTTCGAAGTTCGACGATTTATTAGTCATTTTTCGATGTTTTTAGACTACTTCGAGGGGAAAGTAAGAGGAAAGCATGATGAACATAGCAAACAAGCAATCAGTAATGTCAAATACGCAAGAAATAGTATGCAGTTTAAACCTAAAGTCAAGATCAATGTTTGATACTATGGTCATGCTTAGGTTTAAGCTTAAAAAGGGTCCATGATTATTATATTTGTCCCACACTTCGTATCTTTGCTTAAAAATATGGCCACGTGTAGGACGCACTCTAGTATGTCGTCAAGATCAAGAGAGCAATGCCATGATTGGGTAGGTTTGCTTATGACTAAGATTCAACACTATCGCTCAGGAAGTTTTTTGAAAGGACAAAGCGCAAACCTCCCATGGGTGGCTTTACGTATAGAACATGCGCTAATAAGGCAAGGACAAACACCTTATGGTGGCCTTGAAGAAAAATAGCCATGCAATATGCCAAAAAAATTAACAATATGCAATTAATATGTCATTAAACTTTTTCGAGTTTCACCCAATAAATTCATTTTGAAAACATTTAATTTTTGAAGCACATAAATATTTTAAATAAAAAAAATCCCTAATAGGCATATTAAATCATGTGGCCTACACAATTTATTTTTGTAAAAAAAGAGTCGCCAATCAATTTTCAGGCAAAACTAATAAAAGAAAAATAAAGAGATTTGGATTCGGAAATCAGTTATCTTTATGAATAAAAATATAATTTTCATAATATCTTTGAATTTAGAAAATATTTATTAAAATTAGTTATTAGGAATAATTAATATTTATTAAAAATACAATTAATTATCAAGAATAATTAATTCGTTTTTTTTTTTCAATAATCGGCTTTAAAAATGCACTTAATTATCATGAATGATTAATTGGACTTTAAAATTGGGTTTGGAATAAATAAATAGACTTTGAGTTGTTAAAAAAATTTTGGCCTTAGCTTGTTGGAATGGTTTCCTTTGGACTAGACCAATTAGGACAGTGGTATGCTTCATCACTGGGTGCTGAATGGAGATACACGATTATGTGTCTATAATTGGGTTATTCTAAAATAGGGTTTACAAATGCAATTAATAATCATAAATAATCAATTGGGCGCTTAAAACTGGGCTTGGAATCAATAAATAGACTTTGTGTTCTTAAAACGATTTTGGGCTTAGCTTGTTGGATTGTTCTTCCTTTGGACCGGACTAATTAGGACGACCGTATGTTTCATCATTGGGTACTTATTGGGGAGACACGATTATGTGTCTAAAATTATTAATTTGAGAAGAGTGTTATTGTGAATTGAATTTCTTGGGTTGCGATGCTAGAATTCTGCTGATTTGGTGCAAGGCCTTGAGGGCATTTGTATGATTTGATTGTTGAAGTACAATTTTATTATTATTGTTTGAGAGCAAGATTATCCGGAGGGAGGTGATCCGATCCCAAGGTGAACAACATGCAAACCATGTAGGATGTAATCCTAGGTATACCTTGATTTTGTTGTCATCCGAGAGGTCGATGGGGACGTAATCCTACACCACATTTGGAGTATGGTCATTCTTAGATAGTGTAAATAAGAAACGTAGCTCATTGGTTGTCCTGGAGGTTGCAGTCTGACATTACCATAAGAATTAAGTGGGTTATCCACTAGGATTCAGTTCTGTCTCAAACTACTTATTATATTTTAAACTTATTTTTTTATTTGATTTCTTTGTTGTTCCTTAAATTATATTAATATATATTTACATTTTGTTACTTCCATGTTATTCTATGTTAAACATGTTGTATTATGCATTTTTTAAGTGATTTGTATTACTACTTAAGTTTATTTTTGAATTGTTGTTTTTATGACTAATCTATTAAGTCTCTTACAACTCTTATATGGATCTTAATTGAAATGGGAGAGTTGTTAATTACTCCTCAATAATTGTCGATGTTGTTATATTTTGCGGGTAATAATGAAGAGTAGTTGTTTTATGATGTGGGATGTGAGGGAAAAACTTATTAAGCTTATAAGACATTATGTTTTAATTCTTATTCATGTTTGTTAAATTGGGTTTATGAGGTTGTTTTGCCTCATTTTGAATATTTTTGGTCTAATTTAATTTGGGATTTAAATTTCAAGTTTGACTAGTTTATTATCAACCGTAGAGTGACATCTCCATCTTGACGATATTTCCGCTATAGTCTTTTCTTTAATAAAATGCCTATCTTTTCTTTCTTTTGTCTTATCAAAGTACGGAGTGTTACACGACTTCCCCTGAGCCACCAATAGCACAGCCGAGTCAGCGACGGGTTCTCTGTCCTTGCGGGGATGGAGCGACAGAAGTTTTGAGAATTCAGGAAAAAGGTCACGGCGATATGAGCCGTTTATCACTACCATAGGTGTCTAGTGGAAGTGCAGTGATGTATGCAGCCGAGGCCTCCTAACAGAATGATAAACTTGATCCTTGTTCCTATATGGCTGGATCAATTCGATCAGGTACTTGCCATCCATTTTCATTGTTCAATTCTTTGACAACACGAAAAAATCATTGTTCAACTTTTTGACAACATGAAAAAACCAAGAGCCCTGCCCTCCCTCTCTATCTATATCTATCCAAGAGATAGAAGGGCAGAGGCCTTTGGTGTCCCCTTAACAGGCTAAAGTCGTATCACCTAATAAAAAATAACCTAAGGTCCACAAACTAGTAGTCACGGAAGTCAGGATCGAATCCACAAGAAGATAGCTATACTATTGTATCTGAACTCTAATATTATAATAACTAAATCAGATGAAAAACGGTGGTTTACTGAACTAAGAAAATAATCAAATCACAAAAATCAATTAAGAGAAAGACTAGGGCACGGTTCACCATTTATGCAATTCAGGATATCAAGAATGATTGAAGAACTCAATGAAATAATCTTACTAGGGCACATGTAATTTCTCTCGAATATTACCTCCCACAAAGCTCACTAAACCGCTCTCGCATGGTCATAGATCGCTAAGCCTACTATTGAGAGCCTATACAAAATCCTACCTCTCGGTCTATGACTTTGTATTGCAACAATAATCAACATAGTTGAAGTTTGTAGATTAACTTAAATAACTCAGTAGCAAGAATCAAACAAATCAATGAATTAAATAATCATTCAATCAATGGCTCATATGCATACATAGATCCACAAATCCCTAGAAAATAAACTACTCACACATAATTAGGGAAAACATAATCACAATTAAATAAGAAAGCAACATGATGGAATAGCAATGAAGAATTGAAAAGGGAATAGTAAGCTAGGGATGAGAAACCATACCAATTGAAGAACGAATATTGAAAACGATTACTCTATTGAATCTTGAATGTGCTTGCAAAGTAGAATAAACTAGGGTTCCTGAGAGAATAAAAGTGCTTAGAAAACTAATAACTGAAATAATCATCTGAAAACGTTGTCTTTTTCCTCTAAAATGAGACTTATTTATACTAAAGTAACAAACAGCGCAACACGAGCTTCAAAATGTCTAAAATTCGCTCCGCCTGGATTGCCGGGGGGGGGGTTGTTAGGTCATAACCCGTAGAATAAAGTGAAACAGCGATCCGCCCGGCCGGGCGAGATCCTGCCCTTTCAAAACTTCATAACTTTCTCGTCTCTCATCGAAATTTAGCGTGTGACTAGTCGTTGAAAAGCTCTTCAAGTATACTTTCCAACCCAATTAGAATCACCCAATTATCTTTTGTATATCAAAAGTTATGATTAAAGAGTGGACAAGAGTCAGTTTTGGCACTTCTTTCAGCAATATTTTGCTTCATCTTAGCCCAAATTCGTCCCAGAGAGATGTTGTTTGATCCTCATGCAATCAACCTTCTTTATTCATGTTTGTTTAACTTAATTTTAGCCAACCATAGTCTATTTGATTTAATTTCACCTGACATTCATCAAAACAAGCAAACAAAGAGCAGTAGAGCCAAACTTGAGTAAATCATGCAAATATGCACCTAAATGCTCTAATATGAACTAGAAATGCGACCTAAATGCACCTACAATCTATGTATAAATATGACACATCAAACTCCCTCAAGCTAAACCATTGCTTGTACTCAAGAAATAAGACATAGACATTAGAGAAGAAAGACACCTACAATGTGTTACTACAATAGGGCCAAACACTCAACTGAAACTACGAGAGATATAATCACTACATAAAACAAGCATCGAAACAATCTCGAACAAAGCCGCATAGCATATTATGTATTGCAATCGACTCTCCAATCATACCATAAACCATCTCCCCCAAGCTAGATTTAACCAAACCTGACATACCTCACTATGGTCATATGCACTCAAATCTCTCATGTGTTTTAGGGATAATTAATAACACTCAACCTAAATTTAGTCGACTCAGATGAAGCATATACTCTTTAACTTTGACCCTTTGACTCACTTCCTATTAAATAATATGACACATAAAGATCAAGAGGACTTTAAAGGGTAGTAATGAAGCTGAGGTTAAATGTATGGAAAATGATTTAGAAATTGTGGTGGAAAAACCAAGAAGGGGGAGCATCATGTAACTGAAAACTTGACCAAGAAAGGTCACAACAACTCTACGCAACAACCAACAATCTCCAAATATAACCAACACTTTTTTCATTCAAGAAATTCAGGAATAACCCATTTTTCTTTCACTTTATTCACAACTCTTTTTTCGCTTTTTTTATTTAATTTTGAACAAACTTTCTTTTGATTTCTTTTTGTTTTTTTTTTCAAACTTTCAATTCAATTTCCAAGCTCACTAAACATACTTTCCATCCAACTACACCACAAATCGAGCTTTATCATTTAATACATCCAAATCAAAACTAATACTCGCTCACCCAAGTAAGGCTTGGGACAAGAATCAAATGAGGTCAAAGGTTTATAATGTAGATATCAATTAAACGCTGTCCAAAAGGCTCAATGGGGATAGAGAAAGGATAATATGAAGACAAGAATAACTTTGGAGCTAAAATCATGAAAAAAAAATGCCTCAATCATTTCAAAATATCTATACTATCAAATATCAAAGAATACTAAGTCAAAATCAAGATCAATACGACAACTGAGGAACTAATCACACATGAAAGAACAAAACTAACACTGATACGTTAATTTATAGGCACAAAAGCTCACTTGGGTTAAGTTGTCTGCACAGATAGTTATATCGAGTGAGAGAGAGATCAAATAATCTTACCACAAACAATCAACTGCAAAACAATCGTGCTATGAAGAATCATGAACAAGATGAATGAAGCTTAGGATTTGTAGTGAAATATCAACAAGGTTCTCAAAAAGTTCTAGCAATAGTCCCATAGATGCAAACTAACATGATATGAAATCTAATATGAAAGAAAAAATTATAATGCAACTAAGTAAGCAGTACATTTTTTTCCATTACATGTAAACTCCCACCCCAAATTAGCGGTGCAAACCATGTAACAATCCTACTAAAGCAATAAATCTAAACTAGTATGCAACTAACATGCACGAAGTGACATCCTTCCCCAAGCCAAACTTCACATTGTCCTCAATGTGAACACTGAGAAGAACAACGAAGCAAAAGAAAAGGGAAGGGTACAACTCACAGAAAAGGTGGGTAATGAACATAGAGTGTGCCAAACAGTATTTACACTTCCTCCACAACCAAGAGCATGTTACTGGAACACACGTTAGCAAAGTTAGTCATAAAGTAGAAATAAAGATAAGATCTAAAGGTTAGAAAGTCAGGTTGCCTCCGGATAAGCACTATTTTTTAGGGTCCCGCACGACCGAAATACTTTTTACATTATGAAGAATCCAATGCCTTCAGTAACTTATCAAATTCCCCTCCAAACATGTTATTGAACACTCGATATGGCTTGACAACAAGCATATATATGTTCACTAATTAATAAGGGTTTAGAAGTATCAAAAGAAAAAGAATCATAAGTAATAAAAGAAGAAAAAGAAAAAAATGTACAACTATCTTGCAATTCCTCAGGTCTCACAAGATGACCATGAATATTTACTTGGTCAAAATTATCATGCAACAATAGCTCTTTAAGAAAACAAGGAGGATATAACACAGGGGATGAAGGTACAAGATTAAGCTTCCGTGAAAACAGGATATAAGGGTTATGTAGGTTACGCTCAACATCAAATTTGTGTACGCTTTCAGCATATTCAAACTCTTTGCCTAAAACTTCACTCTCATCAATAAGCTTGTCGACAAAGGAGTTTTCATTCAAAAGTTCAATAACCAATGGTTTTTCAATCACTGATTCTATAACTAATGATTGTTCCTCCTCAAAACATCCATTAAATCCATCTTTTCCTTATTTAAAATACCATCAAGAGTCAAATGATAACGTTCTTCTAATGAACTAGCATTCTCAACCAACACATCATCATAACACAAATGTTGCTCAATAGGTTGGCTAATAGTTTTTAGTTTAGATGCTATTGATCTTTGACTTTCTGCACTTTTTGCTAGTTGCAACATGTAATCCTCCTGAACCTTATTTAATTCATTCATGAAATCATAAGGAAATTCTTTGATATTATCAGATTCAGATGGAGCATTAGACAAATGAAACTCATGGATAGGGTTATTGACATGCATATATAACTCATTATGTGGACAAAGAGAAATATCATGATCATAAGAGTGACAACAAGAACAAAAATCAGATGGAGAAGTAAGAGTTTGAGAATCATAGATAGATGAATTTTCTAGAGCTGGAGTAACATATATTGTCATCTCCCACTCAAAGGTTTCCTAGCTAATTGCTCAAATAAATTACAACCCACTTCAAGTGTCACATCCATGAATTTACCATCACTCATGGAATCTACAACCACCCTCATATCATCATTCAAACCCTCTAGATCACTAAACCAATTTCCCATTATTCAAATAACTGGTAGGGACCAAGAAAGTTTCAAATTTAAGCTTATATCTCCAAAACACTTCATGCTCAAATTGGGGAAAAGAGATAGACGTCATTAAAAAAAAATACAAAAATTATATATATATATATATATATATATATATATATATATATATATATATATATATATATATATATATATATATATATATATATATATATATATATATATATATAGTCTAATATTAACAGTTCATATATAATAGTAATAAGTCGTCTCCCCGGTAAGGGCGCCAAAATTTGACAGGCTAAAGTCGTATCACCTAATCAAAAATAACCTAAGGCACTAACTAGTAGTCAGGGAAGTCAGGAACGAATCCACATACAGGGAGATAGCTATACTATTGTATCTGAACTCTAATATGATACTAACTAAATCATATGAAAAAGGGTGGTTTACTAAACTAAGCAAATAATCAAATCACAAAAATCAATTAAGAGAAAGACTAGGGAACGGTTCACCATGTATGCAATATAGGATATCAAGAATGATTGAAGAACTCAATGAAATAATCTTACTAGGACACATGTAATTTCTCTCGAACATTACCTCCCTCGAAGCTCACTAAGCCGCTCTCGCATGGTCATAGATAGCTAAGCCTACTATTGAGAGCCTATACAAAATCTTACCTCTCGGTCTATAACTTTGTATTATTGCAACAATATTCAACATAGTTGGCCAAACTTGTAGATTAACTTAAATAACTCAATAGCAAGAATCAAACAAATCAATGAATTAAATAATCATTCAATCAATCCCTCATATGTATACATAGATCCCCAAATCCCTAGAAAATAAACTACTCACACATAATTAGGGAAAACATAATCACAATTAGATAAGAAAGCAACATGATGGAATAACAAGGAAGAATTGAAAAGGGAATAGTAAGGGATGAGAAACAATACCAATTGAAGAACGAATATTGAAAACGATTACTCTATTAAATCTTGAATGTACTTGCAAAGTAGAATAAACTAGGTTTCTGAGAGAATAAAAGTGCTTAGAAAACTAATGACTGAAACAATCATATGAAAACGTGGTCTTTTTTCCTCTAAAAGGAGAATTATTTATACTAAAGTAACAGACAGCGCAACACGCGCTTCAAAATGCCTAAAACCCGTGTTTTTCTAGATCTGGCGCAGACATATTGCTGTGGTTTCTGGCAAGAACCGCATCAATATAATAAAATATTATTTTTTTATATTATTTTAATATATTGATGCGGTTCTTGCCAGAAACCGCAGCAATATGTCTGGTCAAATAGTCAATTTTTTTTCAAAAGTTTTCCCGTTGAAGCAATATTGCTGCGGTTTTCGACCGAAACTGCAGCAATATCCATATTTTATATTTTACCTTTTCTTTTTACGTGATATATTACTGCGTATGGGTATCACCGCAGCAATAAGCAATTATTCTACTAGTGACTCCAATCGTGAGGACAGAGAACCTTTAGGATTTTAATGGTTTCTTTTAAAACAAAAAGGAAATCAAAAATTTAAACATAACATAAAGTAAATTTATATCTATTAGGTGCCTTCTTTCAAGGAGCAATGCGTTGTTTCTCAATTGCATACTTACAGTACGAGAAACTTTAACTAAAACCAACTCGTTCTGCTTCACATTATTCATGAGTTTTCGACATCTTATTTCTAGGGGGTAGCTGTCTCTAATTTCGTACTTAGATGGAATGACTTTCTGAAGTTAATGATTGAGCGAAAGATTCAATAATGTTTTTCTTAATTTCATGAATATTTTACTCAAATTTCATGATAAATTTCTATTTATAGCCCTGATTTTACCAGTCACAGCCCTACTTAGACAATATTGCCCCTCCTACTTTCTTCAATCTTCCCTCTTCACTCTCCCAATTCTCTCTACTTTCATCTTTCATCTCTTTCCACTACCATAAAACTTAGTCAGCAGAGAATGGAACAAGCGCAAAATAGACGCAACCCTAAGTTGGTATTACCTTTTCTTTTTCTTTTGTTTCGGCATGATACACAAACGTCGGAAAGACTGTTGCGATAATAACAATGGAGGTCCACAACCGTATTCATTAATATTATTATACAAGATCATCCCTGCTCATCAACTTACAGAAAGAAAAAATCGGCACCAAAACTAACAATCATTACATTTTTATATGAAGGATTTTTGAGTAATAATAAACAATAAATTACAAATAAGTTGGGTGATAGAAGCTACAATCCTACAGAACCATAAAAAGGGCCTCATTATATATACAAAATTCATTTTGGGATGTCGGCGGTAATCTATCCACGACCTCATTTAAGGACAACCTTCCGTATATCTCCATTTTCAGAAGGAAGTTGTAGGGACATACATTTTGAGATTTAAGTTTAGAGGACGGGTAGGAATATCATAGCTGATGAAAAGTCTTTTATTTGCACAAGCCAGCCACGAGGTGAAAATAAAATGTAAAAATAATGCTTATGACATAGGATTCTGGACAAGCTTTGGATGAGTGGAAGCATAGATGGAAGTGTTTACATCTGTTGATAGGTGAGATAGAAGATGTTGTACGTCTGGTCGCAAACTTTCCAGTGCTCGACTAAAGAGTACCAAAACCTCTGGTCTAGGCTTACTCGTAGGCTTCACCGGCCCACCCTGTCCTTCATAATGGACAACATGGTGCCTAAAAACAAAGAGACAAGTAAGGAATTGGTGGAAAGACAGACATACTTACAGGAAGCCTTGCAGACATACTTACAGGAAGTCAATCAGGTCCATTATTTCTGATGCCTGAGCAGGCACTGATGGTTGTGCAGTCTTCCCAAACACATCGACCACTGCACCAAGTAGCAGAGAGAGAGTCTGCAAGGAGTACCAGGAGTTAGGGTATGCAACTGTACAAGGATAGATAATAAGGAAAATGGGGTCAGCGAACTGCATAACAGAAGACCAGAAAGATATACTACTTTTTTAGCTAAAAACTTGATTTCGAAACTTATCACCTAATTTGTGCCGGAGATCATATGGAGTGTTGACAGGATTGTGCCGTAGATCATATGGATTTTTGACAGGATTGTTGTCAACATAACCAATCAAAGTTGACACTATTACGTATTGCCACGTGGCTTTGTACAAAAAACATTATACGAAAAACTAGGTAAGAAACAACCTTTGTATCAAAAATTTTAAGCATCTAAACACTCTTAAGACCACTCCTGAAATTAAGATGCCTAGCACTAAACACTTATCACTCCTGAAAAGTCTTTAATGGTTCGATTAGTTTAGCTCACAAGCAAAACAATAATAAAAAATTAATCTGTAAACAAAACGCAACTACTTTATTGAATAATTGAAAACGCCTTATATAGGCCACAAACACTCCTACTAGAACTAGGAAACAAAACAAGAAACAAGATAAGAAAAACTACCTAGCATCACACGCTTATTACATGTTTATGCCAACTAGAATCCTAGCCAAACTGTAACTCCTAACAACCGATATAAGCTAAGTAAAAAGCATTAAAATACATAGCAAATCCTAACAGAACTAGGACTCTATGTAACAACCGAGTCCTAATAGAACTAGGACTCCTTCCTTCGAACTTTCTCCCAACGTCATTCCTCTTCTTCCACGAGCCAAGTCACAACACATGCCATTGCTTGATTGTTTCCCTTAAGCTTGAATCCCATATGCTCCATAACCAAGTCAATAGGCTCTTGAAGGACAAGTGCCTTTGCATCCCCAATGACTCCAACCACCTCAAAAGGACCATCTGCTCTAGGCATTAGCTTGTTTTTCCTTTTGCTAGGGAATCTCTCTTTCCTCAAATGCACCCATACAAGATCACCAACCTTGAAAACAGGTTGTTTGCGCCCCTTGTTAGCCCTTGTCTTGTATTGCACATTCATCTTTTCGATCCTTGCCTTTACTTGTTCACAAGTTTTAGTGAATGCCTCCAATCTCTTCTTTGCATCCGTATGTATCTCATGTTCTGGTAAAACAACAAAATCAATAGGCAATAAAGGATTAACACCATACACTACCTCAAATGGAGAACGGCAAGTAGTAGAGGAATGCGCCCTATTATAAGCAAATTTTGCATGAGCCAACTTGATGTCCCAATCCTCTTGTGTCTTGCTCACCAAACCTCGCAATAAGGATCCCAAGGTTCTATTAGTAACCTCTGTTTGACCATCAGTTTGGGGATGATGGCTTGTACTAAACAGCAACTTAGTATCAACCATGCGCCAAAGACACCTCCAAAAATGACTTAGGAACTTACAGTCCCTATCTGATACTATGCTCCTTGGTATGCCATGCAATCTTATGACCTCTTTAAAGTACAAATCAGCCACATGAGATGCATCATCAGTTTTATGCAGAGGAACAAAATGAGCCATTTTAGATAATCAATCTACAACCACCATTATATCATCTTTCCCCTTTTGAGTTCGAGGCAACCCTACAATAAAGTCCATGCTCACACTATCCCAAGGGTGATTAGGCACAGGTAAAGGTGTATAAAGACCCTTATGGAAGGTACTATTTGCCTTTTGACATGTTGCACACCTAGTAACACCACCAAGTGAACATCTTTCACCATATGCAGCCAATAAAAATTCCCTTGAAGTGTGTCAAAAGTTTTTTTCACTCCAAAATGACCAGCCACGCCTCCACTATGCACCTCTCAAACTAGCAAACCCCTCACACCACACTTAGGCACACACAGCTTGTTGCCTTTTTAACAAGAAACCCTCTTGCACCACAAAAACACCCTCCGGTTTTTCAATTTTCTCCCCAAAATCAGCATCCCCTTTGTACAACTCCTTCAAGTGTTCAAAACCTAACACTTATGCATCCACCACTGCGAACAAATATGAACGTCTAGATAAGCATCCGCAACCACATTAGACGTATCTTCCTTGTATTTTGATGAAAATGTGAAGGATTGAAGGAATTCCACCCATTTAGCATGTCTATGGTTGAGTTTTTGTTGACTATGGATGTACTTCAAAGCTTCATGATCCGAGTGAAGTATGAAAGGTTTTGGTCTCAAGTAGTGTGACCAATAATCCAAGGCACGCACAATAGCATAAAACTCTCTATCATAATTAGAGTAGTTCAATTTAGCACCATTCAATTTCTCACTAAAATAAGAAATTGGACGTTTTTCTTGCAATAAAACCGCACCAATGCCTACACCACTTGCATCACATTCCACTTCAAACAACTTATGGAAATCTGGTAGTGCCAAAACAGGAGCAATACAAAGCTTACCCTTCACCTCTTCAAACGCTTGTTGTGCTAAGGATGTCCAACTAAACTCCCCCTTCTTCAACAACTCAGTAATAGGTGCCATAATGGATGAGAAGTTTCGAATGAACCTCCTATAGAACGAAGCCAAACCATGAAAACTCCTACACTCCGAAGCATTTTTAGGTGCTAACCAAAAAGAAATAACCTTCACCTTTTCAAGATCAACATGAACTCCCTCCTTGGAAACAATATACCCTAAAAACGCATCCTCATTTGATGGTAGCCACTTCGAAGATCAATCTTAGAAAATACAGAAGCTCCATGCAATTCATCCAACATATCTTCCAATCTAGGCATAGGGAACCTATATTTCACAGTTATATTGTTCACTGCCCTACTATCAATGCACATCCTCCATGTTCCATCCTTCTTAGGAACTAACAAAGCTGGTACAACACATGGACTCATGCTTTCTCTCACATACCCCTTCTCAATCAACTCCTCAATTTGACGTTGTAATTCCCTTGATGCTACGGGGTCACATCTATAAGCAGGCTTGTTTGGCAATGGGGCTCCATGCACAATGTCTATGGCATGTTCTATACCCCTCAAAGGTGGTAAACCTTACGGCAATTCCTCGGGGAAAACTTCCCTAAATTCCCTCATCAAAGCCTCCAACCTCTCATCACTAGGTACCTTAGTACTAGTAGCAGCATGTCTTACAACCAATGCATAAGCACAACCCTCCTCCTCTACTTCTCTCTCAAACTCCCTCGATGAAAGGAACAAACTTGGTGACTTTGGAACTTGCTTAGGTGCCACTGAGTTAGGAGATAAAGGGTGCAAACATACCCTCTTAGAACCAACCAACACTGAGTATACATTCGAATCTCCCTCATGTATTACCTTCCTATCAAACTGACACGGTCTCCCAAGCAATAGATGGCATGCATTCATAGGCAACACATCACACCACAATTCATCCTTATACCCCCCTATGGAAAACGCAATTAGAACTTGCTTCTTAACCCTCATACCAGTGCTATCATCCAACTAACTAAGCTTGTAAGGTTTAGGATGCTCCCTCATGGCTAAATTAAGCTTCGACACCACATCAGCCGCAATAACATTAGTACAAGAGCCACTGTCTATAATTACGTTGCATGTGTGGTCCCCTACCTTGCATCTAGTATGGAAAAGGTTCTCCCTTTGCTCCTTGCTAGGCGTGTGATCTACATGTAATGCACGCCTCACCACACCAACCAACTTCGAATCATCTTCCGCAAAGGCATCCTCCTCTTCCTCCTCTCCTACTATATGCATCTCCTCCGGAACAAACTCATAAAGCTCCCCTTCCTCTTGCAACTCCAAGTACTGCCTCATAGTGAGAGCCTTCCTTGTAGGACAATTACTTGCTATGTGTCCACGCCCTTGACACTTGAAGCACTTTCGCATCTCTTCAAATTTCTCTTTTGGTACAAAAACCTTTGCTTTTTCGCCCTTAGGTTCCTCCTTGGCCAGATTGCCTTTCTTTGTCCCTCAAACCACTTCAAATAAGAAGCAACCGCCTTAGCCTTGGGGCACTTGCATCAAACTTGTTGCTATACGAGGCCTTAGGCTTGTCTTCCTTCTCATGAGCCTCAAATCTCATAGCCAACTTCGTCACATCATCAAACGTATGATATGTGGACACTTCCACCTTCTTTGCGATCTGTCTATTCAAGCCTTTGATATACCTCGTGATTTTCAAGAGCTATTTCTCCTCCAAATCACACAAGGCATAATTTGTCGAACTCTATTGTGTATTCATGAACACTAAGCGTATCTTGGCTCAAAGTTGTGAGCTTTATGTATTGCTTTTGTTCATAGTCACTTGGCAAGAACTTCTCATTAAGCTTCTCCTTTAATTACGCCCAACTACAAAGCTTTTCTTTACCTTTCTTGGCATGTGTAGCCTTCAAGCTTTCAAGCCAAATACCAGCATATTTGGTTAGTCTTGTCGAGGCTATTTTAAATCGTTTCTTGTCATCGAAGCCCCTATAATCACATACCTTCTTCAATTGTCAAATCCATTCCAACAAATCCTCGGCGCTGTTATCCCCCGTGTAATCCTCCAACTTCAAACCACGATCATCATTGTATGATGTTTTGGTGGATTTGTCTTCATAGTTCTCCTTCTTCATCCGAATGTGCTCCTACTCCTAGAAACGTTGCACTATTAGGATCATACTTCTTCTGCATAATTGATGCACTAGCATCCATCCTCGTCTCCAATCTATTGTATCTTTCACTATTATCAAATTGGATTTTGACAAGGTCTTGCATCTGTTTAGCTAGTTTCTCCACTTCGGATTCCATCCTCGTCTACAAGATGAACTCACACACCTCCTAGTCACTTCTTGTACTTCAAAGATCAAATCTTGGACGTAAAAGATTGAGGCTTGGAAGCACAAAACCAATCTAGCTACTAACACACCACGGATCTTGAACAAGAAAAGAAGAATCCCTTCTATTCTTACCCCCCTGGAAAATCTGATACCACTTGATGTGATTACCAAGCCAAGAAAGCTTAATAATCAACTATTAACTCGAATCTTGAACTTTCTTGAATTCAAGAATCAACATACTTGCACAAATCAAAGGTAATTGGATATTTCTTAATTAAAAGATCACTCCTGAACTCTAAACAAGAATCTAAACACTCTTAAGATCACTCCTGAAATTAAGATGCCTAGCACTAAACACTTATCACTCCTGAAAAGTCTTTAATGGTTCGATTAGGTTAGCTCACAAGCAAAACAATAATCAAGAATTAATCTGTAAACAAAACGCAACTACTTTATAGTTATCTTTTATGTTTGCTAGTCCTAGTATAATTAGGTATTTGTAATGCCTATATAAGGCTTTATTTTGATCATTAATAAATCAATGATAGTTTATGAAAAGTTTATTTCGTGAGTCTATACTTACATGTGAGTTTAATTGCTTACAAACCACTCAATTTAATTCGGGAGTGAATTGGATTTAGTGCTTAATTAATTGAGCCAGGAGTGACTTAATTGAATCAAAACCCTATTTGAGAGTTCAGGAGTGTTCAATCAAATAGTACTATCCGTTTTTGTTCGAGTGTATTCATTAGAGATTCAACCAAGAAACCATCAGGAACCTATATTTCTTTCAAGATTCTTAAAATTTTGAAAACTTCACTAAAGGGTGGATTCACGTCCACATTAGTAGCACTTTAGCATAATACACAAACATCAAGCCCAAAAGTTGACAAAGTTCCTTAGTTCCACACAGTGTATAACAAAACATCCAAATTCAATAGTTAACTTGTTAAAGCTTTTTTTTTTTAACAACAATCAACTAGTTGAAGCTAACAAGACGCCGAAAGCTTAAAAAAATGTTGAACGCTATATGAATAGAAAAAAAATACTTTCCCCATTTTAACATAAATGAAATACTTATCATTTTAGGGAGTTTCAAAATAAATGAAACGTTACTTTATTTGGTATTTACTTCTCTCTACCTATGTGTTCATCACATAGGTACCTCTTTTATCTCTCTCTATCTCTCTCCTCTCCTAAAGCCCTGTGACTTCCCCCCTACGTTTCATTTATTTTATTTTAAAATAGATGAAGTATATAAAAACAGTTCTAACTAATTTAATACTACCTCGGTTTTAATTAATTGGAGCACTTTGGCTTTCACGTTTGGTGATGCACGACATAGACCATTAATATTACAAATTTCTACTATTAGTGAATATTATACAATGTTGAAATTTTTTAATACTACCACCATTTCTTTACTTCACTCGCAACGTTTCTCATTTTTGGCAATCCTCTATTTCTTGCAACGTTTCTATTTTTTTGGCAATATATTCTCTCGTTCTCTCCCCTGGCACATGGGCTTTTATTTATTTATTTATCTTTCTCCTCTTCTTGGTCAATGTGTAAAGGGAAACATTGCGAGTATTAAAAACGGAGATTGTATACATTAAGATGAATGTAACATCTTACTTTAAAATATTCAATATTTTCAATAAATACTAGTAAAAAATATCCGGTCCATCTTAGCATATGAATATCGCGAAAGCTAAAGAGTTGCAACTGATAAAAAAAAGGAGGGTAATATGAAAAAGTCTTTCAATATTTTTTTGGAGGATCAAATACTACTTTAGATTGATGGGGAGTAGATGAAATCTAATCGTAGGATCAAAACTTAGAATTGACAGATCAAACCCTTAATGTCATTGAAATTGGGTCTCTGGTGGTCCACATAAATCCTCTATTCTCTTCTATCAAGTGCTACATTCTCTAAGCCTAATTTCTTCATATCGTTTCTAACACCTGCAAACCAGTCCTCTTTCAGCTCCCTTAATTTCTTTTAATGTCTCCGATATCGCCTTCCACTACCTTAACTGGGACGACATTTCATATTCTCAAACCACCGCAACCAGTTTTTTGTTGCCTTATCCTCAATGGCTGCCACTCCAACTCTCATTCAAATGTCTTCATTATCTCTTAATGTGTTCTAACACATGCATCTCAACATGCACATCTTTGTTACTCTCATCTTTCTAATACGATCTTTCCTCAATGCACATTTAAACCTCTAAAATAAAGCCAGTTTAATAGTTGTCCTTACACTTTTCCTTTTAAGTGTAGAGGTACATTACGGTCCCACATAATCCTTTGCAAGATTGATCTAAGGTACTTAAAACTCTCATTTTTGGGCAATTCCTTTCCCTCGAATGTTACCACATCCTCAATTGACCCTCTCCCATTACTAAAATTGCAGTCAATGAGCCCACATACTCCGCGTCACACTAGCTACAAGTCCTATAAAGGAACAAGGTTGAGGTAGGTGACAAACAGTGTAAAACTCACATCCATGACAGATGCATATAATAACAATGAAATGTAGTAATCATCATTCATAATTTGAAATTTGAAGTACATAAAAGACAATTACTTAACCTTGTCCCTATATAAATCATGATGGTAAAAATTAGATCGTAGAAGTCATGTGTAAGGATGACATTGAGATTTTACTTATGAGTAACCGCAATAATGACATTAGTTTAGAAATATACATTTTTATGTGACAGCTATTAGTAAGAAATAGCATAGAAAAAATGACATACCATCTCAAATTATTCCCACGAGGGATCATTGAATCATATTAAGATCTCTAAATTTTTAGCTTAGTAGGATGGTTATATCCTAAAAGCATATAAATTCCTACTTATGATAATGATTGATCACAATTTTTAGTCTTGTATAATCGTAATATTTCAAGATTCATATTGATTTTAGCAACCATGTTTTAGACTCTTATTTGATCTTTCATTTTCAAAGAGGTCCTGTCTACATCCGAGACCCAATGAAGTCCAAACTTCCCCAAGTTTAGTCTAAAGTAGCGAGTAGCTTTTTTGGATCATACCAAATCTTTTGGGCTTCATCTAAACAACCTAACCTCTAGTTACTTGCCACGTTATAGCCTAAGCTATCTACAAGTGCATTCTCTTCACCTTAAGAAATAATTTTCTGGAAAAATAACTTCAGATAAGTTCCAATTAGTTTAGATAAGTTTCAATTAGTTCATATAGCTATATAAGTGCCAATAAGTTCCAATAATTTTCAATAAGTCATAAAAATAAGCTCCGATAAGTTCCAATAAGCATCGATAAGTTTTTTTAGGTTCCGATAATTCTGAAATTTTAGAAAACTTCTAGTTTAGATCAGTTCCAACACAAATAAAATGTATTTAAATATATTCAGCAAAATTTAGATGAAGAGAACGCACACAACATATAACCTTCAAAGTTCAAACACCCAAATGACTTTGGAGGTCACTTCAATTTTTCAACCCAATACCCAGTGTCCAAGTAACATAACCGATATGTTTCAAAGCCCTATGAAGAATATATGAATCAGGTGATCTTATATAAAATTTCCATAGTCTAGTCCAAAGTAGCTTTTTCAAACTGAATGGAATCTTTTGCACTTCATGTTAATAACCTATACCTCTCGTTACTCCGCCCATCTGACACCTGTTCTAAAGTCTAAACTGCGATAACCAATCTGACCCTCAAATACCCAAATAAATATGGAACAGTCAATTTCCCAACCAAGTTCGCAGCTGTACCCAGTCCATACTCTCTTGTCCAAGTAACAAAGCTAATGTGTTTCATATATTTTCTTAAGGACATACCAACCTGATTATTAGCAATGGGCATGGATCCAGTTGGGCCCAACCCTTTTTAAGGGTTTGGGTCTAGAATTTTGAGACTCATTAGGTCTAATATGGGTGTTAAAAATCGAGTCTAAGTCCGGCGCTGATATAGAGCTCTATTGCAATTTTACGAGGCAATCCACATTGATGTAATGAAAGTGAAGGACCTACGACAATGATGGAACGACTAGAATAATCGATCCGTTTACCAAGTAAAGTCTCACGAAATCTTCCCTCTTTACCTTCAATTACATCTGACAATGACTTTATTCAGACGCAGACTCACCCCACAGACCCCTTTTTTTTACATATAGAAAAATATATATATAATAATATAATATATATAACGAGCAATGGAACTTTTACCCAAACATTTCAATTTTCAGTTTTTCACGCAACCATTGAGTCAAGTGACTCAAGTCCTCAAGCCCTCGACTTCATCCATGCCCATTGCCGATTCCTATTCTCACCCATCAAAAACTCCTCATTGATTTGATTTGGCATAACGTTATTGACCTCGATAGTACTGGATCGAATGCTTTGTTTCTAAGCCCAGCTTTATAAAAGATCTCCGAGTAAGTGAGGAAGTTCATGGAGAATGACCTGGAACTTCCAAAATCAGAAAGGCTAAAATCAAGCAACTCTCATATGACAAATTTTGACTGGGGAAGTTTCTAAAGAACTACTTTTAAGGAGAAATTGTTGATCACTCGGATGAGTTAATAATTCTATACTTCAATACCTCACTTATGATGCTATGTTGAAGTTTTAAAGAGAGGTCTTTCCTTTATAAGCTTAAGTAGATACTCTTGAGTATTTTTTATTGGAGAACCCTAGTCTTCCAGATATATTGTACTTTCGCTTATGTCTAGATGGAACTTCCTTATGCTAATCTGAGGTGTCCAAGGTTATTATGTGCTAATGATGGGATGACCCTCTCAGTTTGAATTTGAGACCATAATTCAGTGGCTGAAACCTAAGGGTGAACAATCTTTAGCATTTAAAATTTGATATTATGCTCCTCACTTTGAGACACCATCAGGAAGCTATTCCCTTTTCAGTCATTTCTGGAAGATGAAGATATCAAAATCAAGTATATTCACAGGAGCTCGTTGAGTTAAGATAGTGTATGTCTGGACTTTCAAGAGCTTGCTTCATGAGGATCACTACTCGGTAGTGGTGGTGGATACCCACAAGCAACATGGGATTTGCTATATTCACCTAGGTTCATGAGTTCATAAGCCTACTATTTTCCGGCAGTAAAACTTCCTCCTTTTACGCAAAACATATCTCTCATCTTTTAACATATTACAGAAAAGGATGTATTTAAGAATAAATAGGAAGAGGTAGAGAAGGCAGGACAAGCAGTTCTTGATATGTTAAAGCTAGGCTTTACAGCACCAGACTCTATAAATTCTTGAAGTCTTTCTATCCTTTGTAGCTCCTCCTCAAAATCGAGATCCGAATCCAGCCTCAATGTCAAAACAACAGAAAATTTAGGTGAACATAATTTTGCAAGCACCTGCCCAGTAAGTTATACATAAAGACCCTATATTACTCGGACTCTTCAGTTGACTTCAAGTACCCATGTTTTGACACCTTCACATGGGCGTGGACACTTTATTTTGGGCCAAAATCATGGATAATTTTCATGCAATAGGTGAGTCAGACACTTGGACACAGTACTCATGTTCGACACGAGTCCCCAGCTAGAGTAGCATGGGAAGATATAATATGCAATGACGGAATGCCACAAGATTATGGTTTTAAAGTAACATGTAAAAGGACGGATATGCATTAAGTTCTTACCTTGTTGAAGAGTGTGTGAGCATTTGCAAGTCTTGGAAGCAATGGGCCCATAATACGGAAAGCTATTCTCAGCATAGCAACTGAAGTTATTGGCCTCAGTTGCTTAATGATCACATGGGCACCTTCAAGCCATTCTTGTGGAAGGTTGCTAAAGAATGAATGGAGCAAACCAACAACATTGCCTGGTAATAATCAATATTAAACATCATAAGAGTACTACAAGATATGATATAAAACATATTTTTAATATAATGAGACACTTAAGTTTAACGTTTCCAAGGAATATGAATTATGTAATTGCCAAAAGAGAATACAAAACCCATCCCATCTTCAGCCTCAAAACCACTACCATCATCCTTAAATTCCTCAGAACAGCCGCAGCCATTACCATCTTCCATATCACCACCACCTTCACCATGTCACCATCTCCCAACACCTCCAATTAGATCTATTCGACCATGTCAACAAAATTGATGCAGTTGTCTCACAATAAATATATCTAGCTACCTCAAGTCAATTGCACAGAGGTCTTGACTGATCATGATTCTTGTCTCCCTATTTGGCCAAGTCCAACCATGACTTCGTTATTTACCGTGCATCACCAGGTGATGGCAGTACAAAAGCAGGCCTGGAAGTGGCCAACTAAGACTAAGAGTGCCAGTTCATGTGATGCCAATTGGTAATGTAATCACACAGAAGAAATGGAAAATGAGAGAAATAAAGAAGATTCTTTTGAGCAATCAGAAATTTGAAGGAAGTTTAGTGGAGAATAATTACTCTCCCAAACATAGCTGAAGAAAGAATTCAAGCTTGATCTGGGGGTGGTGACGACAGATCTCATTGCGATGGACAAAAGAGTGGCTAGGGAAATTGAAGAGGGAGGAGGCATCGGTGGCAGGGCTTGGCCATGGTGGTGGAATCTTGTGGTTAGGACAATTAAAGAGGGAGACAGTGGTGACAATGCTTGGCCATAGCAGTGGAGTTAAGCACGTTTTCTCTGGCATTCACTGCCTTACTGCGGTTGGTGGTGACGCAGAGGTGGTGGCATGGTGTAGTAGAAAAGAAGGGGAATGGTGTGGCGGGTGGGTCTTGAACAAGGCAATAGACAGAGTGAGCTCAAATTTGGAAGTAGGAAACAGAGAATCCTTGGGGATGGGGGAATGAGAATTGAAGCGTTTGGGGAAATTCCATTACAGAGAAATGGGGAAAGAGAATGTTAAAAACTGTACCAAAGACACACAAAGGAAATGAAGGGGCACAATTCCCGTTCCCCTTTCTTGAGACCCCCCTAACCAAAAGACAAACAAAGGAAAGAAGGGGAACATTTGCAAACATAAGAAATAATAAAAAATTTCAAAGAGTATCCGCAAAAGCAAGTCAAAATTAAATCCTCCTACTGTATAAGCAGAAGAAAACCATACCTATTGCTGTAGAGGTATTGTCTTGAGCAGCCCATGTCGGATCCAGTAAGGCATAATTAACAGCTGAATCCAGTTCACTAGGAGACCTCTTTCCATCAGTGAGCCACCAGCTTTCTTTAACAAGGCGTGACACCTCAAGATAGAGTTGTATGTGAAAATCCTGAGGAAGCTGAGCAAGCAGAAGACCACAAGCTTGAATAAGCAAACAAGATAGCGGTTGGCATGTATAGCCACTACGAGAAACAAAATTAGAAGTATTCAGTCCAGAAACTGGCGCTGTAGATCTGCTTGCATTAATAGAATCTGTGCTTCCACCAGAAGGCGATGTTGGTAACACAGAGGTTTGCCCCGAACTATTTGGAGTTCCATGCGACACACTGCTGGACTGAAGAAGTGTAGATTGGATATGGACTACAATCTGAACAAGTGATGCCACAATTTGGGAAGCAGAAACAGGAAGAGAAAGCAATTCCATTACAGCTGTTTCAAGAACTAGCTGTGTGTATGTTCCAGGATCTTGGATCTGATAAAAAGCTTTCTGAACCTCAGAAACATTTGTTTGCCCGGATTGATTTGGAACAGGAGTTTTGTTTGGTGGACTGCGAGCTGAAAGGTACGAAGCATCTAAAATTGATCCGGATTTTGAGCTGCTACTTAGGGGAGGAATGACGTTATTTACTAAACCCAATAATAGGGAAGCAAAGTAGTCTGGCGGAGGGCATGTTGAAGAATTTGATAAGGCGATATGCTGCGGAAATGACTCTGAAAAGGAATCTGAACCAAGTTTTGGATTAGAAAAAGAATCAGCCGTAAATGGCGAACCAACAATCAAAATCAAAATAAAGATAAATAAAAGAAAGATATCTTGCACCTTGGAAATATCAAGCACATTTAGTATGCGGACAATTAGCTTTCCTGGAAGATGGCCATAAAAATATGCTAGTATGTCACGGACAAAAGTAAATCTCAAAGGATGGTAGGCTAGCAATTGTTTATACATCACCAGAACTCTTTCAGCATGCTCCATAGCATCATTTTCAATGAGTCGATAAACAACCAAAGGAATGACGGGCAACAAACGAGCAGCAATATCATCAAAAATTACAGGAAACCTGCAAGATTGAAAATTGTCATACTTTAGTCAGTCTAAGCACACTCAAGAAGAAACAGACCTGCCATCTGAGTAGGTGTTTACTCAGCTTTAGCACCACAAGAGTGTACTTGTGTTTTTTAATGTGTATCATAGGAAATGCAGCAAACACACACACCTTCAGCAAATGACATTCTAGCCAAACTTGAATAAATGACATCATACATCAGTTAGATATTTTTTGTCCTCCAAAGATTTACAATGGCACTAAGGCTCCGTTTAGTAGGGCGTAAAACATTTTCTTGGAAAATTGTTTTCCTCTATTTTCAATTTTACATTATTTGGTTTGCAAAGGAGTGAAACCATTTTCCCTAGGAGTAAAACTGCTCTCCTAATGATGGAAAACCATTTCACCTTCAAAATAAAGGCAAAATTGTTTTCCTTCCTTTTCTTTATCTCTCTTGTACACTCCTCTCACTACCTCCTTACTTTCCCTTTCAATTTCCTTTCGTTTCATCATTTTTCTTACATGGAATCAAACAACCGAAAACTAATTTTGGAATTGTGTATTCCGTTGTAAATTGTTTTCCATGAAAATCATTTTACACTCAAAATGTTTTACACCCAACCAAACGGAGTCTAACACTTACATTATCTTTGGAAGAGCAAGTAGGAGTGCCATTATGAACCATTGTAATGCCTAATCATCCATCATCGGTGAGATCAACTGTGCAAGTCATAACCCCTGCCCCCAAACAAAGAGAAAAGGAGAGTTTTATATTGTAGCCCTCAGTTTTTGCACACTGTATTCAGGATGTGAATAAGTCTGAAATTTGGCAAACACAAAGAAGTACTATTCCTTTGACAAAAAAACAACTTGCAACAGAAAAGGAATACTTCCTCCGTTTCTTTTTACTTGCAACGTATTCCTTTTAGGGAAATGTCACAATACTTGCAACCAAGCTCAAAATGGAAAGTATGATATAACAAAATGACCCATTTACCCTTACTAAGTAATCAAAACAGTTAATCAACCAAAACCCCACCCCCTTCCTTAGTTCCCACTCTCTCTCCTCACTCCCTCTCAAACCCTTCCAACTCCCAACCCCAACCACCACCCCCAAGAACAACCCCACCACTTCCCCCCAATTTTCCGGCGGCATCCCCCTCCTTTTTTTTCCGGCGACATTTCCCCTTCCTTTTTTTGGCCCTTGACCACAACCACCACAGTAAGCATTCATGGTCGAATTCGACCATTAAAGCTCTATGAATGGTCTAATTGGTTCTTACTAGTATTTTCTCTCTCTCCTCCCTCCTATCTAAGATCTACTGTAAAGTGTTTTTTTCTCTCTCCTCTTTTCTTTTTGGATTTTCATTTCATTGAAAAATGTAATCTGGCGGTGGTTGTTGTGGTTGTGGTCGAGTGTTGTTGCTGGTTGTTGTGGTCGGCTGGTGTGGTGAATGGTGATTATTGAAACATGCACACACTAAGATATCAGATGGTGGTGATGGTGGTGGTTGTTGATGTTTCTTTTTCTATTGGTTAGTGTTAGAGCTATGGTTGTGGTGGTTGGGTCATGGGTGTGGGTGTGGGTGTGGGGTGGGTGTGGGGTGGGGGTAGACAATGAGAGGATAAATTTTTGAGAAAAAAAAAGTAATTGGTGGTGGCGGCCCTGGCGGCAGTGTAGAGGTGGTATGGTGGAGTTGCTGAGTTTTTCTGAAAAAATTTCAAATACAAATAATATACAGGTTCTCTCTATGATTGTATTGGCTTCATACTCGAAACCATGGTGTCAAAACAAGGCGTATGAGTTCGGTTCGCCCGTATTGTAAAGGCTTCCCAAGTTGGCGAAATGATACTAACCGTTTCTTATCAGGTTATTATTTTAGTCCGAGATAACGAACAATACGACCGCATCAAGCCAGAATCGCCCAAATTTCACCCACATCAAACCCGAATCGGCCGAATTCCACCGCATCGAACAATATAGTAGTAATTTTTTAGTCAAAATTTCCCTTGTCATGGTTGATTCCCTTGCTGGAAACTCATCTTAAGTGTTAGAAAGCTCAAAGTAATCGATTATTTATTCATGACATTTGGGTACAATCATTAAAAAGAGAGACTATAAAACCAAATTCGTGTTGCAACAACTGCGACGCGGTCCGTGATCAACGTATCCGTTACGTTCCCGCACGCGCATTTTTGAACCATGCTCGAAACTGATGATCGGGGAAAGGGGGAGTTATGGTGGTGGTAATTTGTTTTTGGTAGGGATGAGGTTGGAGTTTGGGATAGGCAATTAACTTTGATTAAGGGACCAGATTTCCTTTTCACTTTCTCTCTCCTATTTATCAAATTTTGTGCAAACCCCTTGGTTGCAAGTAAAAAGAAACAGAAGAAGTATATACAAAGTAAGGGGACCAGACATGCACCATAAATCATGCAAAAGAGAAAAGGTACCCAATCTTGCAATACATTAGAAAGGAGCACATTAGGGGATGCATGAGCTCAATGAGAAGCGATTACCACTTGTTCTCATAAAGTAACCAAATAGAACTCCTAAACATGAAATTTCCTATCATTCCTCTCCAAGCAAAGCATCCACATAATGGCCAAAAAAGCAACCAGCCAAAAAATTTTATACCAACTGCCATACTGAATCTGTAAATAACACATTAAGAGTATAAGGGGTACTCCGATGTATCCAAGAGAAAATTCACCACGTGAAAATGCAAAAAGCAATGATTGCTTGTCTCCTGAGTCCTCACTAGCAACAAAGTTCACACGTAAATGAATAAACCTTTCTATGATATCCGAGCATGCATATTATCACGAGTGTTGAGCTTCCAACATCAATTTTTACCATCCCTCACCCAAAAAACAAAAATTAAAGACTCTAGTGCAGTCAGCAATCTATATTCTATACAGAGAAGGAAAATGTTAACCATCCCTCACTAATCCTTGTAATTTATTTGAACCAAAAGCCTCTCATCCCAACTCCAACTAAAAGAACTTGTTACACGCCAAAAGTTTGGCCAACTCATTGGCAACAAACTGCCCACATAAATTCATGAAATTTATTTAATGATTATAGAACCAAGGGTATTTTTTATCCCTGAAGCATGGTTTACAAGGCCGAAGCATGCCGCGACATCTGGTTAAGGGTTTGGAGCTTGCCAACCCGATATTGCCTGCATTTTCAAGGGCTGTTACTTATTGGAAAATATGACCATTAAAAGGCTGTTATTGCTGATATCAATGCCGTTACAACCGATATAAGCTCGTTACAGCCAATAAATTCACTCTGCGTTAGCCGCGACTATATCGCCATTTGCGATATCGCGATAAAGTACATTACCGTTTATGCGATCGCAACTACCGATATTTTAAACCTTGCCCTAAAGAGCAATAACTAAATCTTCCAGAGAATCGCAATCAAAGCCAGAGCCAAAGGCATTAAATTGGCCTGAAATCACATTTCATCGTTCAACTATCAGAACGCAGCAAGAATGTCTCTCGTGTGACTTCTGAAATAACGAAAGGCCCATGTTATTGGTCAAGATTTTCTCCTAATTCTAATTTCATGCCAACATTAGTACAAGCTTTTGATAGTTTGATTGGCTGTTTGGCCATGTTGGTAGCGATTTCCAAGGCATGGCAGTTGGGTAATGTTTAATGATTGCATTGTATAAAAGGGCTGTTTCAAAGTAGGTCTCTTCTAGTCACTTAAAAGCCTGCGACCCCAACCCCCCGGGGACCCCTATGACAGTTCTGTGAAAGAATTATAGTAGAAGAAAGAAATTAGAGATAAGCAGCTCGACAAAATCAGTTGCTGGAACAAACTGCGTTGCATAGGGCATGAGCTTGGCTCACCAGCCAAAGCAGGTATCTCTGAGGTGGAAGGAATTGTATTAAAGGATATGGGAGCTCCGGAAGGGCCTGAAGAAGGCATCAAAGAAGCTGTATCTTAGAGATCCATTGTTGGGGTTGGATTTTAAGGCCCTTCTTGAAGAATGGCTTTTCTTATCCAGCCAAGACCTACATTCTGCAAAGATAGGACAGTTGATCGCCAGTGTCCAGGAGTCTTTAGTTACTCAACAGAAGCGAGGGATGTACTTATTTTCTCTTTTGGCTCATGCTCATGGAGCGTTCCCAAACATGTACCTTTCTTGTGTATTAAAGTTATTTTTTTATTTGTTGTGGAAAAATTTGTGGATTTCATGTCCCCCTATTTTGTATCTCTTATATATTTCCACAAAAACGAAAAAAAAAGTTTGAGAAGATGTAGGGGCAGTTCTATGTAATTTAAACAGTCAAGGAGAGTTTTCAGATAATTATATCCGTTTCAAAGATGATTAGTGTTGTTTTTTTTCATCTCTTTCACAAAGAACTATCTTTTTTTTGTTGATTGCAGTATTGCACTAATATTACAAATATCCAATTATTGGAAGGCGAATTATTAAAACTAATTATCAACTAAAAACAAAAATTAAAGACCCCCAAAAGAAAAAAGAAAAAACAAAAAAGGGAATAGGAAAAAAAAATTTCCTCCCCCTCCACCAAAAAAAGAAAGAAAAAGATTATATTTTTTTTTTTATCCCATTTTATAAAACAATAAAAAAAAAAGAGCTGGTTTCTTTTAGGGAAAAAAATTAATTATTTAATTACCTTTTTTCACCCCTTGCTAAAAAAAATCTTATTGGTGTTTCTTCCACAGCCCCCCCCCCGGGAAAGAAAGCCCCCAATTTTTTTTTGATCTGTTTTGTCGATTTACCTTGAAATGATGAATCTATGATTCTGCCACTTAAACACTCGTCTGAATGATAATTAACCACAATGCCTTTTATGGTGATTACTCCATCAAAGATAAAACATGCCTAGATGATATGCTGGGTTGTATCGTTTTTGTGTGGTGTTGGACCCATATACAGATCATATTCCACGTGAGATGTGGTACACATGAGATATGCCCTGTTCAGAAGTGTTGGCGTACAAACCGTTTAATCATTCATATACATCATCACTTAACGAAGCAGTCACACAAATTACATGGACATTGTAGAACATCAAATGACTAGCTGACTGCCATTCCAAGATGACCACAACCATTTAAGGCAACTTAACTGTGAGCCAAGTCCATTGCCTATGCATTTGCCCAAACAACATCTACCATACCAGTATAGATAATGTTGAATCAAGGAACAGAAATTACCTTTCCTTCCAAGAGAGATGATTTCCTAATGCCTTCTGCAGATCTACGCGTTTGAACATTCCAGAAAATAGCCAATGTTCAGGAGGTCCACGGGTCAAAAAGAATAATTTTAATCTTTGTTGTAGCTCTTGCCTGTCAAGCAGAGTGATCTGCAAACCATTTATGCAAGCTAACTCCATTATCAGACATAATATATAGGTATACTCCATTTAAAAGATTAAAAAATGTCAGTTCCTGAAACTCTGTGCATGATCTCTCACTCATACACAGAAGTCCCAGACTCCTAGTACTCCATATAATCATGTTTGACTGTTTCTGTTAATTCTTGCACGCTGACCTTGGGCATTGTGCAGGGGATAGAATTGTCTCAAGGAGAAGATATTAACTCGCTGAGCTCGTATTCACCAAAATCTTACTACACTACATTCTTCATTGAGTATACATAAATTTAAAGTAACCTACATCCAGCTCCCACACTCTTGCATATCCCAAGTATACTTATGAGGAAGACTAGTCCACTTAATTTGGATTTTGAACTTAATATTTCCTCCATTAAGCCAAGCTTCCTTATATTAAAAATAGGAAATAAATTCAAATTGAATCCCATTTATATGGGCAGGTTTGTGGAGCAATTTGAAAACCGGGGAAGTAGCAACTTGCCCCCTAGACTTTACACTAATGTGCACTCAAAACCCTTGTCATTGCATAGCAAATAGACCCCCTATCTTTCGCTCAATGTGCAAGTAACTCCAATTACCTATTTTTCATAATAATCACATTAAAATAATTACTTTACTAAAATTAAATTATTTAGATTAATTTCTTTAAACTCTATTACATTTAATTTTTTATCACTTGTAAGTTGTATATCAATGTACAGTACACATCTACAGACTACCATCATCTATACACTTATACCTCTCTCTCATCTCTCCCCTACTCCACTCCTAGGCCCCAACAACCATCTTCGGACCTCCAAAACAATCAATTTTTGGTCTTCTTCATATACTTTTAGCTAGTATTTTATTATGAAACCACCGCCATAACTTCTCCCATGTCTTCTCTCTCTTCTCCTCCTCCCCTCCCATGTCTCTCCTTCCCACCGTCGTCTGTGTTGTCGGAAATGCAATCTCCGGCCCATCGGTCACCCATTTCCTCTGCAAATACTCGTTGATCTCCACCATTCACATCTTGGAGCATAACTCCGTCGTCGGAGATCACCATTGCTGACAACACCTTCAAAACTAGTGCTTCGATTCTCCACCCTAGAAATTACCACACCTCCAATTCGATAGAAAATAAAAATCGGGCAGAACGCTCGTTTGTTTACGACGCCGGGGGGATGAGGTTGGAGACTACGATGGAGTTGCAGAAGAGATCGAAGTTGTTGACTCACATAGCAAAAAAAAGGGCGAATTCGAGGTTGCGGAGATATGATTCATGATTTTGCTTGAGGGCCTCATAGTTTTATGGCCTTTCTGTAACAATCTTTCCAGCGATTGACAAATTCAATGTTTTAGAACTCAGCTATCGTTAGGTTCTTCTAACACAACAATGGACTCCTCTTCAACAATAATCTTTAATTCGCCATCTGATATGGAAGTTGAGATGAGGAGATGCTATGAATTAACATAGCTTAGTGCCCAAAACAGTGAGATTACACATAGAGTAGAGAGATTAAGGGAAGAAGAACAAGGTTTAAGAAGAAAGCAGTAAGATATGACTAGATTAATGATAATCTAGATGATTAATCACCGATTACAGCCTCGCCAATCTTTCGAGACGAATGGCACTCTCCCAAGCTAAAACCACTAATCACTCTCCACAATTTTCAACATGATTTTATTCTATTTTGCTCTATATTTATACTACTTTCCCTAACAAACTATTTAACTTATTCCCCAAGCTAACTAATAAAGAGACTCCCTAAATTACCCTTACCCCCTAAATATTGATTCATAGCATTACCGGCCCCCCAAACTTCCACCTTGTCCTCAAGGTGGGTAGTAATCGGCTTCATCTTCCCGGCATTGGCAACAATGGGCGAGATTCCACTTCTCCATACCCATGAAATAATGACCTTGCTGTTGGTCGTTGGTGAAGGACAGGCTATGTTGCTTAATAGTGAAGTTTAGTATGGGTACGAATGGTTGAATGATGGAAAAAGCCAGAACTAAAGATGAGTCTGTGTACTGAGTCATGTTTAGAATGCTGTAGTGTCCTGGAGGATTGGAGTGGGCTTGATTTTGTTTTGAAAACTGAGTGGGTTCAGTGGATAATGGGGTGCACTGGTTTGTAAGAAAGGAGCCTTGGGTTGAGAAAGCTGGGTTGCAAAAATGGGCCTAGTATTATGATAGAAAAGTTGGGTTGGTTTATAAGAAAAAAGGTTGAGTTGGTCTGTAAGCTGGTTGGTGTAATTGAGTTTGTCAAAAGATGAACTGTTTTGGGTTGTGAGCTGGGTTGGGTAATTGGGTTGAAAAAATTGGGCCAATATTTTGGGCTCAGAGTTACAAATCTCATAAGTGGGCTCTCCTTTAAGTTGTGAAAATTCGTCTTGTAAAGGAGTCACGTGAGTTTTAATTGTATGAGAATTGGCTTTTTGGCTAATTACCGCTTTGCCCTTACTAATAGTATCTTCTAGATCTGGCCTTCTTCCCAAGCCAACTGAACGGTCCTTCCTTCTTCTCCCATCCTCTGTTTCTGAACATTTCTTCATTACGTTTCCCCATAAATTCCTCCATCCTTGACCGCCAAGAAGATTTCCGGTGAACAGACCACCGAAGAAACTTGGATCTCCGTCAGATCTATCATCCACGCTCACCGCACAATCGGCGACGACCCCGGGACCACCGCCAGCCCCACTACCTCCGGCACCACCACGTTCAAACCCATCTTGACCAGCACCGGTAAATCCATCACTGAAATCTCCCGGCCTTCCACCCTTCTCGAAATCCTCTCCCGCCTTCTTCAAGCCACCACAAGTGGTGGTCCCAACACCTAACTTACAATTTCCGGCCATTAAACCCGGACCTCCACCAGATCCAAAACCCCCAGCACCTCCCCTCTCAAATAATCCTTCCTTTAGATTAAGGTCACTGCCGAATCCACCACCAGCAAGGCCTCCATGAGATTGGCCAGTGAAACTACCTTGTCCTCCGCCGGTGAATCCACCACCGAAATCTCCCCTTGCGAAATTCCTTCCTCTATCAAGTTCACCTTCACCCACAATATGTCTTCGTCCACCACCACTGGATAATCCATTTTTATCATTGCAAATATTCCCACCAAGACTACCAAACCATGTCTTCTTCGGATCTAGCGTCTCACACACCTCTTCTTCACTCTGGTTGTCGTTCACCTGCAACTGGATAGGTGCTGCTGACCGGAAACGTCGTACAATCTGCTCCTTCAGTTCTTGCCAATCACATAATGGCAGTCGCTGGTGTTCCCATTCGAACCACCGCCGCGCATCACCGTCAAGTTCTATGATGGCAACCTTCAACTTTTCTTCCTCGTTTAACTGAAAAAATTCAAAGAAATCCTCCGATTGAAGGATCCAATCCTTCGAATTTCTCCCATTAAACTCATGAATTTGAAACTCTTGTCGGATTCTCCCGTCTTTTTCAGGATCTGAAATCCCCAGATCTCTTTTGTGTGTGATGTAGGCGAACTCTTCTCAAATCCATGTTTACATTTGCTGTGCTGCGTGCGTTTGTGCCTGCAACCTCCATTACAGTTTCTTCTTTATTTTATTTTTTTGAAGAAATTGAAAACGGAAAAATCAGCGATCAATCTCCGTGAATCCTCTGCTGTGATACCATTTGCTATGAATTAACATAGCTTAGTGGCCAAAACAGTGAGATTACACATAAAGTAGAGAGATTAAGGGAAGAAGAACAAGGTTTAAGAAGAAAACAGTAAGATATGACTGGATTAATGCTAATCTAGGTGATTAATCACCAATTACAGCCTCGCCAATCTTTCGAGCGGAATGGCACTCCCCCAAGCTAAAACCACTAATCACTCTCCACAATTTTCAACATGATTTTCACATTCTATTTTGCTCTATATTTATACTACTTTCCCTAACAAACTATCTAACTTATTGCCCAAGCTAACTAATAAAGAGACTCCCTCAAAAAAAAAAAAACTAATAAAGAGACTCCCTAAATTACCCTTACCCCCTAAATATTGATTCATAGCAGGAGAGAGAGTGCGGTAGAAGATGAGAGGATGGTTGGAGTTGAGTTTTCCGCCATTACAGGTGACGATGATGGACGAAAGGGATGCACATAATTGTAGGGGAGAGATGAAAGTGATGTATAATTGTCTACATAATTGTAGATGCATGGATACATAGGTAAACAAGTATTATAATTGTAATAAAATTAAAGAAATTAATCTAAATAATTTAATTTTAGTAAAGTAATTATTTGAATGAGAAAAATATGAAAAAATTGGTAAATGGGGTTAATTGCACATTGAGAGAAAGATAGGGGGTCTATGTGCTACAATGAAAAGGTAAGGATTTTGATTGCACATAAGTGCAAAGACAAGGAGACAATTTGCCACTTTTTCAATTTGCAAATTGAATACCTGATTTTATATGGGCAAACAAACTTTTAACAAAAGACTCACCGCAATGTGTAAAGCATGTGGATCATCATCACGGTCAATTAATGCGAGGACTAAAATATCCAAAGGGAGCAACTCATGAGTCCAAATAAAGAATGCCAGATTTGAAGATGCTTTCATAAGAAGGTCCTGCAGAAAAAAAAAAATAGATAAAAAATTTTGAATTTCCAACTGTCATAAATGTTTTGCTTTTTTCTCGAAGCTGGCAGCAGGCCTAAATCATCACCTGCAAGGCATGTGCATGCATCTCTACTTGAATGTGATGAAGCAGAACATCAACCATTGTGTAAATATTTGCAGTCACTTCTTCAGGAGAAAATTCTCTCAGCACCCGTGCCTGTACTTGATTGCAAGGAAGCCTCACTTCAGAAAATAGGAAAACAAGATTGCATAGCTCACGTAGATAAGTATAATTCCACCTACAACAAGACCACACTTTAAAGAGAAAACAAGAAGCTGAAAAGTGGCAGTACCAGGTTTGCACTATTTATACTTTCAGGGTGTCCGTGCATTAGTATCCAAGCACCAGCGCAAAGATATTGCCTGTGTTGAGGAAAGCTATGACTGATGTATGTCACTACATAAGTAGGATCCGCTGATGGTGAAAGAAGCTGGGTGCATTGATTAATAACAGTAGTCTCAGCCTGCAATAATTGACAAACATGTAAGAAAAAAATATTGCCTATTGCAACAATGCCGTGTTCAAAAAATCAGTAAAAATGTCATAGAACACATCCATGTAAGATGGTAAGATGTCGTAACAAAAAAAAAATTATTATGAAGACATGAAAAACTCATGGCTATTTTCCCAACATGACCGAGAAAAGGTGTAGAAGCACCTTCTGAATTTGTTACCAGCTTACAGCTGTACTGCTCCAAGATAATAAACTGAAAATAATAGTATACTATACCTGCTGCCATGCTTGAATGGCCAGCCCCCTTTTGTCTACACGACCAACTAATGTATCACGTAGAACAGGAGGGAAGTAACGTAGAGTTTTCTCAGACCATGTGTGTTGACTACTCGACAATATTTGCTCCACCATTGCAGGAAGATAAAGTAAATGCTCAGACTCCGCAATTCCACGTGTCTTAATAATAGTTGCAAGAGAAATGATAGCAATACGATTCAGAGTTTCAGTGAATTCAGTAGGTCCCTGCAATAAATAAATAAAAAAGATCATATAAATTAACTATACCCAGTGCAAACCAAAACTGAATGTAAAGTGAAGATTTGCAGAGAGCCTAGCACCTTCCCTTCCTTCTTGACAGAAAAGAAATCTCTTAAGGACAGAATTAGGTTCATGCACAGGTTTTCAGCCAGTCTAAATAAACGATGATCACCTCGTTTCCCTTTCAAGGCAGCAACAATTTTTGTGACATCATACATTAAGCTTTTGTTCTTTCCTTCATACCTACATATAAAATCAAGCATCAAATTCAATATAACTAGACTAACAGAAAAAAAAAAAAAAAACAGGTACGCCAAGGGGAGATCTGCTGCCCATGAAGACATCTGCAATGGATAGACATTCCAAAACTCAAAACCAAAGCTGTATCCCGGCCATTCAGAAGTCTAAAAAATGTGACATACCAGTGCTTTGGTTCACAATCACAACTCCAAGCTAACATAATTAAAGGAAATATGATCAAATCTGGAAACTGAATTCTACAATTTATGTTGTGGTTCCTTAAAGACTGTTTTATCTTCTTCTTTTTTGTGATTTGTGGCTTTGATTGCCAACATCCAGGATTTTGGTAGTAACTTTTCCTTCAACTAGAATAAAATTGGAAGTTGAAGGTGATGGAAAAACACGCATGGACCCACATGGAAACTTCTAACACAGTATAGCAGTGAGGACACCTATCCGGCAAGTGGCAACAGAGGTGATGAATTTGATCAATTGCGGTTCAGAATTAGTATATGGTGCTTTGTGGGGTCCTTACAAGGGATGCTTTTCGCAAAGGGTGATCTAGATTTGTTTTCAGAGGATCATCACCCTTTATATGTACATATAGACACACAGATCCAAACAAGTCATGCTCACCGATATAGTGGAAGCAATCGGAAATTCAGAATCTCAAGCACCAAAAGTGTAGCAAGTGGCTTGCTTAATGTGCTTGGGTTCCTTTGAGTCAGATGCTGCAATAATGAAGCATAAAAAAAAATCACATGCCAAGCTCAAGATGCATGCAGATTTAAGTTGTAATCATGTGTATATTATTAAATTTCAAACAACACATCTGCATCTCAAATTATCAATAAAATAAATATGATAAAGTTCAAGAAATATATTGTATGACATATATATATATGTTTAAAAACTGTGTTTCATACACCTTCCCTGCCAGGCTAAAACCAATTTTCGAAAAAAAATTTAAAGATTGAGGCAAAAGCTTGTCAGTGTTTCGCAGGTATTGCTTCTTTTTCAGAATGATTCCTGTCCTGAATGTTCATCTTTCTCATTACATTTTGTACACTCTTCTATGAGAATTTTTTAAGAAGAGAGACCTATTAAAACAGCTAGTATATGGTTCTCCTCATCAGCCATTAATAGATCTAGCTCAAGTGATTTTTCCACGGATTTCTAGTTGATATGCGCATGTGTGATTTGTCTAAAGATAATTTCCCTCTAATTCGTATAAAATAAATAAAGAACAGCCTAAAATCTACCGCTGGAGGGGAAAGAGATTACACTGAAATGTGAGCGAAACAATGAATACGGCGCGATGAGAAGCAACCGGGTATAGGTTTCAACCATTGCGATGCTAGGAATGACCTGCACAATGAGGGGAATAACATGTCAAACAAATATTCGAATCTAAAATTTGCAATCACAAAAGCAAACATCCTAACTCCGAATGTCATCTCAATATTCGTAGATAAATGAAAAGAGTGTAAACTGAAAAAATGCTACAATCCAGTACGTGGAACATGAAAGGTATTTAATTTGTGAGGAAGCTTATTTTGTGGTCAGCAGGGGTAGCTAAATTGGTACACTTTTTGGGTTCATGATAGCTATGAACATTAATCTAGGTCACTTATGATTGTTGTTTAATCATAGATCATAGGTTCACAGCTCTATACTTGATCTTTTTACTACAAAAAAATAGTATTAATTTTCCATACAACTATACAAGTGAATTTATATGCAAAAGAAGAAGTAATATTCTAGTTACAGAAGTAGCTTCATATTTTCATCAAAGGAAACAGTAAATGGAGTTTTTAGTTTTCACCAATTTGACTTTCTTAAAGATAACTAAATTAAAAAAACTTATCAGAGAATGGGGATAAAAAGAAATTAAGTAATATAAGATTGAAAGAGAAAAGAAAACAACTTCTTCTAGTCTTCAATTATATTGCATCTCCAACTGAAGTCCCAACCCCAAACTCCCCTGTGACAGTAAGGCTCCACAACCCCAAACTTAAGAGGAAAATGAAAGAGCGAGAGGAAAGAAGAAGAACAAGAACAAGGATCAATAGCAAAAATAAAGACTGAAATATGCAACCGCAAAAACCTCAAAAAAAAAAATTACAACTTCAGGCTTCAGTTGCAGGTGTAGACTTTATCGTTTGATCTGGTGGATCTGAATTCACGATTAAAGGCAGCTATTCTCTTCACAATTGGTTTATTAATCATACACAAAAGGTGATGTTTAAACGTTTGATCTGACAATTTAAATGTTTAGGATTGCCCACTATAGTCAATTGCAGCACAGAGAAACAGCGATCCATTACTAAGACAAGATTCCAAAAAAGGGAATGAATTAGAAAAGACATCTCACACTGTATATATATATATATATATATATATATATATATATATATATATATATATATATATATATATATATATATATATATATATATATATATATATATATATATATATACACTAATTCAACTCAACAAACTCATCACGGCAGCCAACCTGCCAATGATAGAATTGTCGATTTCAATTTCGGGGAGAAATTCCTTGCAGCACCGGTTTCTGCATTCCACTAGAAAAATTCATTTTCTTCACAATGCATATACTTTTGTTTTATGTAATTGTCCTCCAAAGTACAAAATTCAGATGGTACTCAGTATAGGAAATCCCCAACTAAAGAATAGAATTCTTAACCATTAAAGAACCTAGGAAGCTAAGTAGCTAGCATCACCAACTTGATCATCCACCATTCGGAAAGATAAAGAAGAGAAATTTAGATGGCTGCCGGCTGCCCTCCCTTATGAAGGGCCTATAATCATTCATCTTGAATCCTAACAACAAACCATTTTGCAACTCAATGTAATCTCCAGAATCCACCCACTGGCTTAAGGAGAACTCTACACTACCTGTGACAACTGACAACGGTGAACACCACTTTGGATTGTTCTATACCATGTCAAATTCCGTAGACATTGGGAATACTCCGATATAGTACAGACACAACTGACAACAGTGAACACCTTACATCCATTTCGACAAGCCAAACTTGATTTTTATTGGAATTGAACATCCAAGATCCAAGGTTTCGATCTCCCTTCACGAAGTGAACCAATTTGGAGGGGTTCTTTAACATGTAAGATTGCGGCATTGCGCGACATTGAGCATGCTTCAATATAGACATATATTAGCATCATAGCCATCCCAAGGTTGAAGATTTTAGTTTCCAATCCAACTCTAAACCCCTTTTTGCCCCATCCTACCCAAAAAAGACAAACTTAGGGCTTCAATCTCGTTGCTCCTTTCCGACTCACACTTACTGACAAACAATACCAAAGGTTAAGATCATCAACAACAAGAATGAAATTAAAAGAAAAAATTGTAAATGGAAAGCAGTGATCAAGCTAGGACTAGGGATAAAATGTGCAATGTTCAATCATTTAGCGAACCTGACCAAATGGCATAAACTAAGTATTCTTTAAGTTGCTTTGATGGGAGACAAATGTCACGTGCGGACTATTTTCCCTAGTCGTATGCACGCTGCCTACTAGCTTCACACTCCCGTCGAAAGACTAGTCAAGGCACCTGACCAAATTTGCTAGGCTAAGTGGCTACGAAATTTGGCTAAGTGTGGGAAAGATGGCTAGAGAGAAGATTTCTAAGTTGAGAGGGTTGGATGATATGTACAAATGAATGGGGATGCCTATTTATAAGCCTCCATCTTACCTTCTCCTAATTCTAGAAAGTTCTTAACCTCCTCAAATGGAGAGTTCTATACAAGGCTGTCCTAGATTGATCTAGACACTCTACTATATTTATGTACAACAAGGAATGTCCTAAAAAATTCTAGAAGCACTCTAGCCTAGAAGCTTACTTATAAGATCATGCTAGGCACTTCTAGAACCTTTGGTACACCACCAAAAATGGCCATCCACCAACTCATATTTATGGGCCTCAAACCCAAAATGTGGTCCGACCATTATCTTTATTGGCCCAAAATATGGCAGACCCCAAAGTTTAAGCCCACTTGAAGCCCCTTTGAGTCCTTAAGTAGCCCTTCACTGAGTATACGAGGCTTTGTCACAAGTATACCCAGCGACACTTGTGGGGGGTCAGATGCCTTCCGTGACACAAAGGATATTATACTATCAATCTAGTCAGTGTTATAAATGAAAGAAAATTTTAGTTCAAAGATAAGATAAGAGGGAGAGAGAAGAAAAGTAAGCAATAACTCAAGGTCATTCGCAAATGTAAGGCTGTGAAGAGCTAGTTAGACCATAGATCGGACATTTTAAGGCACTAAACTATGAGGCAAAGATCTTAAGGAAACCTACTAAAACAAATACAAGTCAGTAATTAAACGCAAACTGAATGAGAGAACCCAGAAACATACAGAAACAGGCAGCTCTAGAACATCGAAAGACCAAGAAACTAGCTTATCAACAACCATAGAACAAATGCCAGAAGGAGCCTTTCAATTCTTTCCCTAGAGAAAAGGTTTCTGAAACCTTTAGGGCAATACAAACAAATAAGTTTGCTAGCTAGGAACCCCCACAAGCAAAACAAGAACCACATAATAGCATTGTACCTGTCCAGAGAATAAAGAATCCTCCATTTGATATGCAAGTTTCATGCACAAGTTGATTGAGAATCCGGATAATAGTGATATTGGCAGAGGACTTGTTTCCCTCATCATTACCAGTCTCTCATTTGGTTGTAAACCAGAGACCTGCAGTACTTCAGTACCAGCAGAATTAAGCCAATTCATCACCATCTCACAAGCAGGTTGTGCCATTGTGTAAGATACAACCCAAAACATTCCAATTGATCTGTCATCCATATTCATATAATCCAGCATCCGTTCACCTATACCAGGAAAACACATAATCTTTACACACACTAATTCGGCATATAATAACATTTGGTCTCCTTTCTGGGTTTGATTGTATATTAATATGATCTAGTGTGACTACGTGCCAAATCTCAGATTTAGTAACTTTTTACTGGTTATTTCAAGATTATCATCGTATTTCAGATAGATTTTAAAGTAGTATATTATTGGGATAATACTCTGTGGGATATCATTTTCACTGTCTACAGAAGTAGCAGATCTTTCTGAAAGAAGACAGCCTTAAACAAGGTTAGAAAAAAACACAGATGAGTAATGAATATCAAAGGGTCCTTTGGAAATTATTGTGAAACTTATTTATACCAAGGTTGATGTAGTGCCCAACATTCTTACTTCAAATACATCTAAACTGATTGTGGGCAAGCCCTAAACTCTAACATGTTAGCAAGATGTTGTGTAACGTAATTAAATGAATATGGCATATATGTATTTTATGTATGAGTGTGGACCTGCTAAGATAGCCAACAATAACGGCATATTGTGACGGATCATGGATCTCCAACCAGTTAACTGAAGTAACATATACCATTGTAACAAAATCGACAGTTACCTTTGCTCACTTGCCTCCACCACTCGTCTATTTGCTTTCCTTTCTGAAGCTGTTCATTATTCAAATGATCTCTAGTTAGCGTATTCAAAGACCAGATCCGCAGGTTCTGGCAACTGCTTATAAAGTCAAGCAGTATACTTTGAGGGCTTTTGGGATCAGAGCTTTTATCCTCCCTATGAAATGACAAGATCTTTTTTGTTGTTTCAACCTGTAAGCATAATAGGGAAAGTCACATGTTTTACAGTCCAAACCTTGGGTTCAACGCAAGAAAAAAGTATCGAAGGGATATAAAAAGGTATGCAAGGTTCAAAACTTGACTTTTTGACGAACATGTTACCGCACCTAAAGTGCACCAGTCAAACTGACTGACTTCAGACACTACTTACAAAGTCCTATAGAATTATTTCTACAGCCTGCTTTACTGCCTTCAATACAGGAGGAAAGAGGATATTATCTGATAAATAAAGAGACTATTGGCCACGAAAAGCTACAATACCTTTCTGGAATCATTATTTAGAGCGTTCATGACAAGTTCAACACGTATAATCTGTGCGAGCAACCATGTAACATGGTTTGTCCGAAGAATATGATGGTCATGTTCAATGAGACGAGAAACAAGCTTGTCCACAAAATCCACAAAGTCAATGCAACCGCTCTTCATCAAAAAGAAGAATATATCTGAAAAGATAAGCCACTCCTGCCAACAATTTGACTCTAAAAATATATGGGAACATCAATTAGCTCACTACAATTGCAACTTATTCTGACAGGAATATAATGCACAGTCACATAACAATAATTTATAAAGAAAGAAATGAGATCAACAGACGGTACACTAATATCCAGATCAAGAGGTAAACCAAAGAACAAAAGGATGGATCAATAACATTGGAAAAATTTTATGCGTTTCATAAAACATGGAATGGAATGCTATTGAAGTTTCAGAAAGATAACAATACGAGAATCAGGGGTATACATTCAAATTTTTTATTGAAAACTCTGTAAATTGTTGCTAAATAGTAAGGCTTTAAGCATAAAGCACAATAATACGGTAGCATATAACAATAGTAGAATGGGGAGTTACTAACTTAAATTATTAAACAAGCATTGCAAATCATATTCTTTTCAATTTTGTATGTAATATAAAGATAAATGGATTATTTATTACTTACAAGTTACAACAAGTTTTTTTCCGACGGCTCATGATGCATCAGCTCATATAACAACATTTCATTCAAGGGAATATGATTAGAATAGATTTTGACTCATGTTAGGGAGAAGACTGACTAGGTAATAGCTCCAGTATTGAAAGGCTGCATGGGTCTTTGTTAAGAACTATCAAGGGTACAATACACAAAACTCACTCTGAAAAAAAATAGACTTCACATGACAAGCATAATATGTGTAAGTTATATGATTATATATCATTATTAGTATTGCCCGACTTGAATGCCGACAGTAAATTCTCCCTTCATTGGTGTGTGCCTTTGTTATGCTGTTGCAAGGTATGTTTTCCAACAACAACAACAACACTCCACCTTTGTGCTAGACATTTCTAGCCCGGCATGGTGTCAAAACAAGGCCGCATCGTATCGTATCGCCCGTGTTGTAAAGGTTTTCAAATCTACCGAACCGATATTACCCGCATCGTAAAGGTGTAAAAAAGCCGCATTTTAGGCGGGTTCTAGGAATATTTTATGGTTTTAGCCGATATTTGGCGGTACGACAACCGCATCATCCCCGTTCCCGCATCACCGAGACCGTTACCGCGATCGCGACCGAAACCGCATTTTCGAACTATGTAGCCCGGGGAAACCAATGCAATACAATGTCATCACCCCCATGGCAGAGGAGGCAGAGGAGTGGTGGATTCCTATGATACCTTTAAAGAATATTTGTGGAAGAGCCCACACCCAAAAGGCTAGCTCATGGAGAGCCATAAACCCATAATAGCCACACACCAACAGTCCAACACCCAACATTACCAATGTGGGACTTCTTGCAAATGGATCGTAATACACTATTATGACACATGTGGGACACATGTGGGACACATGTGGGACACATCTAAAACACTTGACGGAGTTATATCCCGCCCATTTCAACAAAACAAATATATTTTAGAAAGTTGTAAAAGATGGAAAATGGAAAAGAGAATAAAATCATCAAAAAACAAGGTTTGATGATGCAGAAAGTTTGTATTTGAGTAATTTGACCAGTCCAATTATATCAGTATGTGTGTAACGGGTTGTTTCAATCCTTCAGTTTCTCATGCAAATCACCCGGTAAGTAACCTCGCAAGCTGATACTAACACGGTAATTCTGCAACTTCCTGAAGTTTGAAGTTTTTTGCCCGTCTCTTTTAATCGAGTAAAGTGTGTGGTATACAAATGGTAGTGTGAGGAAACTCCAGAAAGAGAATTCGAGGTAGTGGAATATTTTCTGAATTTTTATAAATACTTCTAAGTGGGATTTACTTATTTTATGTACTATGCTCTAGTATGGTGGTAGATGGGTAGCGGGGTTTTGTTTTCTACAGCTCTACTTTACGTTTTAACAGTTTCCTCTCTGGAGCACCAATGCATCCTCTTCCTTTAATTATTTATTTATAGAGGATTTATGAAGAATAAGAAAGAACTGTTCATTCAACAGTGTTAATTAATGGTAATATTTACTGGCTTATAATTTCAAACTTTTAATAGTTTTAGGACTTAATTTATAGTTTTCAGGATAAAAGTATTATAAGCATATGGAAAGTCCAGGGAAAAAAAAACGCGGTCGCGTTGTCTCGAGAACGGCTTGTAACGGGGAAATAGAACGTTTCACGGCCGCCGCGGCGTGAACTTTTTAAAACAATTCACATAAATATGTTCGAACCTTATTTGCTTTGTTTTAGTTTATGAAGCATTATTACAACACAATATATTCAAATCTATCATAATATCATGTTTCATTAGCTATATAATGAAATCGTAAAATATTTTTGGCCAATATTTGAAAAGAACGGATGTAACGGGCATAGTTTGAAAATACGGTTTCGGTAACGGTCGCGGAAACGGTCACGGTTTCGTTGGAACGGATATGGTCATCACGGTCCGTGTAGCGGTTTTCAGAATTTTTTTAAAATGTCTTTCTACGCTTTTTAAATAACTTTTGAAAAATTATTATTATTATTATTATATTATTATTATTATTATTGAAAAGAAGTATATACTAAAACTAGTATTTTATTAGAGTGGCATCTCTACTATTACAAGATATTTACTTGTCGACTACTTGATAGTGGAAAAAAGTAAAAAAGGAAATGGGTCATGTGAGAGGGGAACTAAAAAAAATACTTAAAGTAATAATTTTCTGCCAAAAAAAAAAAAAAAAAGATAATATCAGAGAGATGAGAGACGTGTAGGCCGTGTAGGTGCAGCAAAGTCAACAAACAAGAAGTAAGAAGTAAAAGAAAAAAGAGGGCCCCCTTACCACTTTCCAATTAAAAATTTTTCCTCCACAACTCAATAACAATACAATATAAAATATCACCCACCCACCCACCTGTCATTATCATTTAATATAGACAATTGTTCCTCAGTCCTCACTTCCTACTCCTCCTTCCCCTTCCCGATGAAAAAGAAGCTCTAAACATGGCGGCATGGCCATGGCTTCCTCCTCTTCTTTTTTTTTTCTCTGCTCTTTAAATCGGAAAAATGCGTCTTAAAACGGAAAATGCGGGCGATATTTCTTTGTCACGGTCGGTTCGGGCGAAATCGCGGCCTTTTATAAAAGACCGGTTTGTTTCGGTCGAATTCGGTTCGCCAAAGTTGAAATCCGTTCCAACTCGGGCGAACCGAACCAACACGGCCGTTTTTTTACACCATGGTAACGGGGATAAAAGCGTTCTAACGTGGCGAGTTCGCGTTACGGAGCGGACAACGCGGAGAGAAGTATGTGATTTTTATTATGGCTCCGTAACGGGATTTTGCGGAACGGCAAATCCAAAATCCGTTACAGAACGGCCGTTCTATAACGGAACGGGAGAGTTTTAATTCCATGATGGAAACAGTTTATACCAATTTTTAACTGCAACATTTTTTACCCGATTCATGACTCGTTGACAACTTTACATTACAACAAAGAAGAGCTCAATGAACAGAATATCCTAGACTCCTAGTGTCCAGTTACAAGCTTACAACAAGCATATGTTCTACTTTATTATGCCCAAAAGATGTCTATATGCATCTTTTCATCAAACGTGGATATCTGCTGAATTATTTATTCTTACTTCTTATAATTACTTGTCGCACACTGTATATATTATTAATATTATTATATACATCACTCATCTTAGAAGTTGTAACTCTTCTGCCAAATAAACCAAATGCTTCAAGTATTCAATAACTGAAATGCTAACATGGACATAGACAATGAAGCCTACAAATGTGCTATACATTTGGCTTTTCTACCTACGTTACCGGAAATCTCTTCCTTGAAAAGAATCCAGGTAAGCTAAGGCAAAAAGCCTAGAAAGCACATCAGCAAGTCACCTCTTGAAGAACCAAAAAACAAACTTCATGTTGCCATTTGCCAATTGAGCAAGAAAGAAAAGGTAGCTGAGAAATGGCAACCTCCAAATCATTATCCTCCAGAAGGGAGAAAGTCACTACCCAAAAGAACAAAAAGAATATGGTCTTAAAATCCATTTTATATTAAAAAAATTTAACCAGCACATCCCCTACATAACAGCCACAAACAAATCCCTCTCACTAAAAACTTGAACACTTCTATCAATATTTGCCTCATAATCCATCTCACATAAGTAACAATGCAGTGTCAAACATGGAGCCAAAGGCACTGCCAAAGAGAGTGAAAGTGTTTGGAAAAGGGTGCCCTTATTAGCATGATGCTCATCAAAATGAGGAAGGAGACAGCAAAGAATTAGTAATTTCTAGACATATTCCAGAGGCTTAGGAGTTAGGATTATCTATTAACTTAGAGTAGTGCATCTTACCCTACAGTTTCTTTAAATCCCTCGTACATGTAAGTTCAACAAGAGAGTAATGAGAAATGGTTAAAAAAATTCTTGCCTGAATTTGTCATCTTCAATAGTTCAACTATTCTGTCAACTGTTGCCTCACAAATCATATCCCATGTAAAAACAGCTCCAGGAGAGGATGCGTTAGATTGTGGCCTGTAACAAGGTGCTACAAGCAGCACACGTTTCCACCAGTCTGGTGAGGGAGTTGTGCGCAGAGCGTGTCTGATACATCTCAAAGCTCTATCCCAGTCTAACGTACCTTTCTGGATACAAACTGCCAGATCCTGCAACAAGGAAATAATGAGCCCCAAAAGGTCAACTACTAAGTCAATTAACTATTCAGCTCTAAGTACAATAAGCATCTCAAAGACAAACAAGTAGCATTTACTGGAAAAAAAAAAACCACCAGTTGTGTAGGTGTCTATTAAAAACAAAACATCCAAATAAAAGACAGTTCTGATTCTCCATAGTCCACTTCATGGATTCTGTGAAGCACAAAGTGACTGCATAAACCTGTTGGAATTACCCCCCTCTTCCTTTCCAACCCCTCCCTTTGAGAACTTCACAAACTCCTTTCCCTCTCCCTGCCTCATTTTTATAGCTAGTCAATACCCTAAACCAACCTCACACTTGTCTTCCCCATCATTAATGCATGTTTTGCATCATCCTCACAACTGGCAATAAATTATTCACAAGGAAACAAACTGATAATCAAGACAACTTGAGTTTTGTTGATGCTATAAGAATCTGGGCTTGTTTCTGGAGTATTTCAAGAGCTATGAGTTCCTGAAATAATGTTTAATAATAAAGGACAGCCAGAACATAGAAAGAAGAGGAATTTGTTAAGCATATCTTCTGGTCTTCTTCATTGGTTCTTCTCTTTTGCACTTATCATTAGCCTTGACTGGGATTAGCTGGGTGTACGCTTATTCTTCCAAAATTTTCTTATGGCTTGAAAAGGAAGGATGAAGAAAGATTGGTTTGCTGGATGTGGAAAATGGTCAGTTGTGATTGGTGGCGCACTACAGAAGAAAAAAAAACAGATTTTGAGAGAACAGCTAGCTTGCATCAATGTTCAACTTACTTTATTTGAGGCTATTGTATAGCTGGAGTCAAGTGTTAGATTGTGAGTGACACTTGATATTTCTTGATGTTAACGATAAATTGCTACATGATAGCTTAAGAGCATGATATTGACTCGGCCCTCCTTTCGTATGATGGGTGACACTGTCTTCATTACAGATTAATAGAAAAATGGCTTGCAGTAAGTGGAGTATGGTACAGTTGATTGGTTATCCAACAAAGCTCAACCAATTCAGAAAGAAGCCTTGAAAGTAAAAGCCTAATCAACAGCTTCTCACATCAGTACACCAAAGAGGTGTTCTTGAGCTTGTTTAAGTTTTACTAATTCTTGTTAATTTCTCCTAGAGATAGAAACATGAGATAAGTCAAGCGACTCAGAACCATTTTGAGCAGGAACAGGCTTGGACAGACTAGACAGTACATGTAATTTGCACATCTAATGGTGGAAGCTGACATGACAGGTGGGTGTACATATGAATAGAGGCTGTGGAACGTCGTTACACATCAAGAAGGGTCATAAGAGGTTAATATTTATGTCGGTGCCATGAACCAGTGGCTTCAACCAAAAAGATGAAGAAAGAACAGGAAAGGGAAAATGGAAGAGGAGGGGAAGAAGAATAGAGAAAGTAGAAGGATATGTATGTATTTCTAAATCAGTGTGTCTACCCAATTACATACTACCCACATTCTAATGGTAGGGAACTCTCGATGCAACTGACGATAGCTACCCTTTTCAGGATGCCATACTAGTCCTTTCCTCCTACCATTTATACTACTATTACAGCGCCAGTAGATAGCAATCCAAGGAACCAGATAAAAATGAGGGGAAAAAAATAAACAAGGCCAAAGGATTTGTAACTTAATATACTTGTTTGGAGCAAGAACAAATCACCTCTTAACACTCACATAGACTAGTAGGAAGGGGGAGAAAGGGAGCACGAGAAAGATTTGAAATTTCAAGTGAGCAGTTATGTTTTCTCAATGCATGCAACCTGCGTAAGTGTTATACTTTCAAACATTTGGTTTCATTTCCAGCACACAAGCAAGAAAGCTACATCAATGAACAATCCTCACACCAATTGATGATAAGGTCACACTTTACAAGAAAAACTCAGCAAGACACATGGAGCAAAGATAGTACAGCTGAAACTAGATAAGAACTATATGACAAACAGAGATAATAAGATAAACTGCCACACTTATAGATAATCACGTAAAATAACTTAAATCCTGTTCTTGATGACTTAAACTAGTTGTTTAGGAGTTGGAACACGTTTGTAAGCTAGACTGTGATTAATAAACATAACTGTTCTACAAGAGAAATTTAACTTATTGAAGTATTGATACGATCACCTCTCCATGCAATGGCTCCCCCAAAACACTTGGATACGTGATGGGTGAATAGCGCAAATTTGTGATTGATTCGCCTCCGAAATGAGGGAGTTGCTAGAGGTAAAAATCGCTGGGTTCCAAAAGTAGGGCAATGTAGGTGTTGGTCTAGCATTTGCATATGCATCGCCATCATGTCCCCGTCGTCGATGAATCTCCATTACAAGCGTAAACAAGGATTCATCATCTGGTATGTTTTCAATAAACTGCAATCCGCTGCGCAGTAACTCATAAAATGGAACCCGGTGGTTGTCCTCCTTGACTAACAACCAAACAACATCCAAACAACTATTAAGCCAGTCAGTGAGAGCCTTGTCAGGTCTCCAAGATTTTGCAACATCAGAATCATCATTAACTTGAGGTCTTTGATCCCAGTTGACCAACCAAGTTTGCATGTGACATAAGATTTCAGCATGTGTTACAGGTTTCAAAGTAGAATCTAAACTGATTAGAATTATTTTGCAGCAAAGTTGGCGCAAACTGCTAATGGCACTATCTTTTATTGCTGAATTAACCTTCAAGGATGGTTGTTGTAGATTACTAGAGATCTCTATCAATTTTACTGGAGACGAGGTTAAAGCAGACGATGGTTCATTAGCAGACTGAGCAGGAGATCCTATACCCTGAGCTGAGATCAATGGAGATGCAGGAGAAAGTGATACTGTGTTTGTGGTTGGCAACATACCAGGTTGAGTTATATTTGTTGAAGTGACAGCGGGTTTAGCTTGACTACATTGACCAAATGACATCTCTGCAGAGGACACCGCATTGAGAAGGGATGCTAAAAAAGTATCCCAGTTTATATGATCAATACTGCACAAGCTTCTCAAAGCAAAGAGAAGAAAGTCTGCTCGTGGAGAATGGCTACTGCACTGAACAACTAGAGAAATCAGAACAGATTCTGTTACCAATCGTATTTGCTCTTGATCCTGAAATAAAGGTCACAGCAACATCAATTTACAGTCATAACAATGAAGACAAAGGTAATAGTGAAACCATATGTGAAATTTTCTATATATGACATATCCAGGCAAAAACTCACAGGAAATTGCCTCAGAACTTGTTCAAAGTCTGAAACAAATTGCTCATTTGGAGGAGGAAGATCTCTATTGAACGCTGTTACACGCTTTTGTGCCTTGTTCCTAGAGGCAATTGAAGCAGTTAAACTATTAATGTATAGTACCAGAATATCCAAATCACATATATATATATATTTAGATAAAGAGAGAGAGAGATTTTAATTCTTGTGAGACCCCCTTTCTTAGATGCGCACCATTCTTATGGAGAACTGTTAAAAAAATGACATCAACAATTATAAAAACGGCGCAGAATACTTGAAAATTGTCGTGTAATTTTTCGAAAACAACGCTTATAGAATGACAGAGAACAAGAAAATGGCACTTAAAAAATGACACCCAAATCTCAATAACTGACACTGAAGTTTCGAACATGACACTTACAACTTAATGACACTAATGAAAAGACACAAAATGCTTAAAAATTGACACTGAACAAGTTGAAGACTAACATTAAAAAAGGTGGTTCGCACCATAGGGATTGTTCACACTATACTAGTGGTCTCACAGGAACTTCAACAAATCTGTAGATATGTGCATATATAATAAATATTACCAAACAAGGTAGATCCAACAATGGACAGGGTTTTGGAAGTTCAAGATGGATGCGCGCAGGCACACACACATACACAAGCAACTACTACACCACCATCAAGCTAGATCCCGACAGAGGGATATGCAGGTTCAACAAAGACTCAGCCCTGTCTCAACAGTTACAACTTGAAGAGAGTTCACATCACAATGACCCGCAGCATACACATTTTGAAAATGCAAAATAGTAAATCGAGCCTACAACAAACTATAAGTAAATATGAAGGAATACTTTTTTTTGTGACAGGACAACAGGTAAGCATTTTAAGACCTATTTAAGTTGACTTTTGTGCTCTTCTATTACTTTCAAGTATCCCCTTCACACAAGCCTCCTGGCTCCAACAAACAAATACTTCTGAGTTCTAAAAACATAGGGAAAAAAACAATGGTCATTAATCAGCAAGCAGTCATAGTCCTAAAACTAAAATTACGTACGACAACAACCAGAAAAACCCTGTAGGTTTAGCAATCTAAAGAACAGGAAAAGCCACTTAAAGTCTTACACAGCATAGACTTAAAATTGTGATTGAGGATGATATCATAAATTTACTGCCTCATAATAGCTCCCATCCCACCTAAGGAAGTGTTTTCAAGTGTCTAGGTTTAATGTTATTTAATTTTCTTAGCATGTAAATGACCCTTCATGGTGAACTGGAGTGGCTGAGCCACCAACATGCACAAGAGGGACCAACACAAAGCAACTCTTCTTCTTTATATTGAGCAATTTGTGGGCCCTAGCCCCAATTTCTTCATGACTCAAGCATTTGAGAGGAGAAACACCAATAAGAATTTTAAAATAACGAGACACACTGAAAATGAGAATAGACATTTCCGCTACCCTCTTAAACACTTCATCTTTCCTCCTTTCTAAATTATAACTTTAGCTATAAAAATTGGAGAATCATGTGAAATTTAAGCTTGCTTACCAAGCTTATGTCCTCAATTCTTTTATAATTGCAACATTTTGACATGTACATAATTCATATACTAACTTTAACCTTTTTTTTTTTTTGCTAAGATATACTAACCTCCGTTTTTAAATAAGTGCAACATTTTCCATTTTAGGAAATGTCATAATAAGTGCAACATAGCTCAAAATGGGAAGTTTTTCTTCTTTTTATTTACACAAATGCCATTACTCAATTCCCCAACAACTTAATTAACTTATCATCTACCAACCTAAACAAAACTAATTAATCAACCCCACCCAACCCCCCACTCATCCCAGCCACCTCTCTCTCTCCTTAACTTAACCCACCCCTCTCACTTATCAACCCAACTTAACCCACCAAACCAACCCGACACCACCACCAACACTACCAACCCAACACCACCACCAGCCCGACATCACCTTCTCCTTGCACTTCACCCCGGCGACCTTCTCTGCCACCTTCGTCCTCGACTCCCTCCACTTCACCCATGCGCCGCCTTCGTCCTTCACCACCGGCCTATTCTCCGCCTACATCCTCGACTCCCTCCACTTCACCCCGGCGGCTCTCCCTCCTCCTCTCCCAGATCACCTTCTTCTTCTCTGCCTCCTTCACGTTCTCCAACCACACACCTAGATCTGGGGTGTTTTTGGGGTGGGGGAGGAAAAATGGGGTGTTTCCCATCAAATTAACCCTAAAAAAACCTAGATCTACAAGGTTTCGGTTTTGGGGGTGGTTTCGAAGTGGTATAGCGTGCTTGTGAACAATTGGATTACAAGGGCCAAGGAAAAAGTTGGGGAAGGAGACATTGATGGCCCCAGGTGGAATCATAGAGATGTTCGCCGAGAGGAATATATTTCACTCATAAGAAACCATTCATTATGTAACGCCGCTGGGGGAGGGCGGTTTTGGAGTAGGCAGGGGTGGGGGAAAGATATTTTCCGGTGGTGGTGGCGGTGGCCATTGGTGTTGGTGGCAGTGTTGTGGTGGAAGGTGCTGGGGATATAAAGTTGTTGGGTAATTAGTGTAGATGTTTTATTTAATTAAGTTGTCTAATATTCTTTTAAATGTGGTCCCCAACTTTCTCTCTCTAGGTACATTGGTCTGTGTGCCACTTCTCTATGTTGCACTTATTTAGAAACGGAGGAAATGTAAGATAAATGTCACTCCCTCCGTCCCATAGTAAATGCAACAGTTTTGTTTACTAATATATAAAAACAAATGTTAGCGTATAATATTTTTCTACATTTATCTCAGTGTATATTTTCAACATATTAACAATTTAAACTTTTATAAATACGTAATTAGATGTGTAGATTGTCAAAATTATGCATTGGCAAGTGTGCCGGTCAAAGTGTTGCATTTATTTTGGGACAAAGGGAGTATTGTGCGATATATTGTTAAAATAGTTTCAATGTATATTTTCAAAATATCAACTATTTATAATTTCTTCCTAATTGAATATTAATATTATTAATAATCAACATTATATGTTGGAAAGCGTGAAAGTTAAAACGTTGCAATTATAAAAGAACAATCAATTAACTCAGATGTTCTCTCTCTTATTTTGATGTTATATATTCAGAGGTAAACTGGACTACAATAGCTCTTGTTCCTATAATTGTGAAAGCTTCTTTTGCCAATCGTTTGAGGCCAATATCTTGTTCTCTTCTTTTAATTGTATCAAAGATTGTCATAGCTAGGATTCAGAAAGTTGTTCACAAGGTAGTTAGTGAGACTCCAATGGGTTCAATGATTCAATCCTTAGTTGCCATCTATTCGGACAACATCACTTTAGCTACTAAGTTGATTGAAGGGACGATAAGAAGCAGTATTCTGACGCATGCTGAAAATGGAGATAAAGAAAGCCCATGAATCATATTGAATTGAGATTTCTTTAGTAAGGGTTATATGAACTAGGTTTTCCTAATCGGTTTGTGAGATGAATTATGAAATTATGAGTTGCATTTACTACATTTTCCTATTAAATGGTTTCCCTTGTAAACCTTTCTCTACAAAGAAAAAGGGGGGAGGGGCTGGGGGTTGAGGTAAGTTTCATATTTGCTTTGACTTTCATCCCGGTTGTCATATGATGTTTGCAATCGAATTGCTATTATTTTCATGGGGCATATGAGATCTCTGTGGGGCATCTATTGCAAGCTTTTATGAGGGTTTCCACTGCAACAGTTCAGAGGCTAATGAAGAAAAGGACAATCCATTTGAAGGGTAAATTCTGAGTTAAAGGTTTAATTGTTGTCTATGCTTCCAGTTCCAAAGGCTAATTAAATATTTTGGGGTTCCCTTGGTTTCTAATGAGTTGTCATATGCTCAATGCAAGCCACTTGGGAGAAGATATTGGCCAGGGACCAAAGATGGACAGCTAGACATCTCGCGTGTGTTGACAGACTACTTTTAGTTCTGGTGATCATATTCACACTCAGACCTTTTAGTGTCAAATATTTATGATGCCAAAAGAAAAATAGGAAGGAGATTGAAAGATATTGCAGACTGGTGCTATCAATCCCTCAAAAAAAAACCATGATTTTTTGGGAGAAAGTCTACGCCCCTAAGACTACTAGGGGTGGGACTTAAATGATTCAGTTCTGAGTTAAGTGGATGACCAGCTATTATATCAAGGAAAGACACATCAGCAAACTCCAACTAAAATCTCCTGGATGCTGCAGAAGATTGGCAATACCAGAGCCCTTGTTTTGGATTGTGTTGGATGAAATAAAGTAGAGGGAGCATTAAATATTCTTTATTGGCAAATGTACAGTTCATCTTCTTTGCACTTTCTCAGAGTTACATAGAGGAAAGTTATATGCAATAGTAAGGCTCTTAGTTTTAAAAGATGCAAGGCGCAACGGGGTGCAGATGACCCCAGAGCTTACACGCAAGGTGAAGTTGCACACAAACCCGAGGCAAGGGGCACTATTTATTTTTTATTTTTTTATTTTTACCTTTTGCAGCACAAAATTTAAAATAAAAGAGCCTATTTGCATACATTAATGACTACTATCTTATCTTAATAAAGGATTACATTTTACTAAAATGGTTCATATATATAATATATATATATATGTGTGTGTGTGTGGAACAGTTCATGGGCAGCAATACAAGGGTATTAGCAACGAGTGTGTAACTTCGCAAGAAAAATCTTGTGCCAATGGATGCAACCCCCCCCCCTCTTCCCTCTGCATTATAGGGGCACTGACATGGGCCTTTTCTAGCAAAATAGTATAACACAAACTCATTACCATTACCGCCATTTACCATATGAAAAGTTAGTATTTGTGATCCCAAATGTTCTAGACAGGAGTTGAACTATCAGCTAGAAACCAAAATAGGGAGCCATCAGCTAGGATTTAATCATTTACACTTCGACCTAATTAAAGATTGTTTAAAACCCGTGGCAGTACTGCGTAATCGACCAAATTAACCAACAAATAAAGTGCAAACAGTCATTAATTTCATTCATAACACTACAAAAAGATATAAGAACAAATTCAATTTCAGAATAAGTTAACCAATGGGCGTAAATTGGGCGAAAACTACGAACAGAAAATCAAACTTACGGTGGTTGTTCTTCAGATTTTTGACGCGAACTTCTCTGTAAAAGCCCAAAAAAGAAGTAGAAATAAACAAGGAAATTTCAGAATTGAGGTATCAAGAAAAAAAATTTAGAAGAAGAAAGGAGAAGAAAAAGCAGGAATTACCCCTAAATAAAGATTGAAGAGATCAGTAATAACTGCTTTAGCTGGGTGGAATTGATAAGATCTCGACGAAGATGGCCTTTGATTTTGCTCCATTTTGGTTGTTCTTGATGCAGAAAGGAGAGAGTGAAGGGGGTGAAATAAACCTTATATTATGGGCAACAGCATTAAAGCGGGAGCAAGTATTTGAGGAAACGCAGCTTTTTGATATGTTGAGTTGACCTTATTTTTACTTATTTTAGATCAGATTATATCAGATTATATGAGATCAAATCAAATTAGAAATAAGTTCAGATCAGATCAAATTAGGTTAGATTACATCAGATAGTTCAGATCATGCTTATATTTAAAAATTTATTATTGTTATTTTTTTAAAGGGAGATTATTATTGTTATTATTATTGTTGTAATTATTATTATCGGTATCATGATTAGTATTAATAATGTTATTATTGTTATTATTATTACTAGTTTTATATGCACGCTACGCGTGCGAAATTGTTATCAAAGTTAGATTAGTTGAGTAAATACATCTAGTAATAATTTTTAAAAATAAAAGTGTAAAATTTTTTTGTCAAAATTACTCTCATCCCTGATTAATTATGTTTAAAGCCTGAACAACCCCCACCTTATACTGATTAGATTTAATAAGTTTAAACAAAGCAATAATTATATCATACTTTCCTTGAAGGTTTTCTTTCCTTGAAGGGTTTCTCTCACACCTTTTCACTCTTTTTCTACAACTTTAAGTGTTCCCACTGCCATCGTTTCTCTCCATATCTTTCTCATAAATAGGTCCAAACTCATAAATTTCACCATCTGAACAAAAAACTTGTAACAATTTCAATCAATTACAGACATAGCATTTCCTAATTTGGCAAAAAGGAAACTAAAAAATTGAACATTTGCACAAAACCCTCTCTAATCCGAAGACAAATCATACTTCAATACGTACCCCATGCTCATATCCTCCCAAAAATGACCAAAAGCAAATGCCACAACAATCAAAATCAAATCAAAATGCATTGAGACAAAGATAGAGAGACTAAGAACGTACCATGGAGGGAGACAGAGATTTTATCGGCAACGACAGAGAAAGGACGGGCGGAGGAGACGGTGTTATTTCCAAGTCGAATAAGGCGATTTCAGCAATTTCGACGACCCCTTCCAGAATAGACCCCATTTTCTGCCCTCCATCAAACCTTTAAACACTGTCAATTACACTGTGTCACTGTCGGGGATTAAAATCTCCCCTTTAACCTATTTTTAAAACCTAGCACCTTTTGAATATTTACAAAGAAGCTTGATTTATATATATTCATAATCATTTGGAGAAAGAGGGTGAGAAGGTGTGAGAGAGAATATGTGTGCTTATGCGTTGTTATGGAAAGAAATCCTTCAAGGAAAGAATGACAGTTGACATATGTCATTTTATTAGGGAAGTTTAATTTTTTTTGGAAAATATTTTGTGATGATGGGCAATTTAAAATTCTGAATTACGGTTCTTTTTTTTTCCTTTTCTCTTATTCTATTGGATGTAATTTGCTTAATTTGTTGGAGGTAAAATGGGGTTTTTATATTTTGGTGTCCTACCCCTCTTCACATATAGAATAGAGATTATTATTATTATTATTATTATTATTATTATTATTTTTAGTTTAGTTCTTATTATAATATTAATTTTCTATTTTTCTTATTTGCTTTTCTTTATTAGTTTCTTAGATATTTCTGCATTTTACTAAATTTTACAAGTATTGAAGGTTGGAGAAAGGTTGCAAAATTAATATCTCAAATACCATGTGCTTTCTTTCCACTCTATACTTATGTTTTGTGTTTTTTTTTGTGCTTTTAGTTAATGTTAGGTCGTAGGTCATTATCTTTTGATTTAAATCCCTATAATCCTGAAATTGAACACACACTTAGAGAACTAAGGGATTTACGTCGAGATAATAACTTTGATTCTGAGAGTGAGATTGATTCTGATCAAATGGGTGACCTAAAACCTAGCCAACTTAGTGAGTATTTCACTCCTGGTACATACACTTCTCCTATAGGAAGACGAATGCCCACTATAACTGAGAGATTTGAAATTAAATCTCAGACTATTCAATTGTTTCCTTCTTTCTATGGTCTTGAATTTGAAAATCCATATAAGCATATTGATGAGTTTCTAGAGGTATGTTCGACTTTTAATCAACCTAATGTGCCAAATGAAGAAATTTATTTCTTACTGTTCCCTTTTTCACTAAATGATAAAGCGAAACATTGGTGGACTACAAAGGAGAACATTACTAATTGGCAAAATTTGGCTACTCAATTCTTAAAGAAATATTTTTCCAATTGGTAAATTAACTAAAATTAGACGTGAAATTACCACATTTTCTCAATTACCTAGTGCACAATTTCATGAGTGTTGGGAGAGATTTAGGGATCTTTTAAGTAATTGTCAACACCATGAAGTCCCTAAATGGCAACAAGTGCAAAGTTTCTATTCTGATCCTTCTTGTGGTCATAAAGATTCCTAATGAAGCATGGGAATTATTTGAACATTTGAGTGATAATTCCTTACAACATGCCAATTATTCACATGTAGGTTCTTCTAGATTGCTTGGAAGTATGGGTGTATATATGAAATTTCTCATTATCCGAAATGTCAAGCAAAGTAGAACATCTCACTAATAAGATGAATCAATTAATGGCTATAAATAACATGAATATGCAACCCCCTACTCCTGATGATGTATGTTCAATGTGTGTAAATCCTACTCATTTGTCTCACAATTCCCCTAATATTTATTCTGAGGTATCACAGGAACATGTGAATGCAGCACAAGGTTATTCGTCGCATAACAATTCATTTTGAAACACATACAATCAAGGGTGGAGGAACCATCCCAATTTTTCGGGGAAGCAGCAAACAGAGACACGCAGCAAGAGCAACGACCTAACCAAATGGGTCAATCTGGTATGAATATTCCTTCTGGTTTCCAAGCTCAAAGGTATGCTTCTCAAACTACACAACAAGCTAATGGGAATTCTGACTTAGATAAGGTTATATTTGTACTTGGAACTCTTACAACCACCATGCAGAACATGGACTCTAATAGTCAAAGTATAGAAAAGAAAATGCATGTTGTTGATTCTCACACGTACTTCATATGTAAACTTGAATCACAAATTAGTTAGATAGCTAATGCAATTAGTAAGAGGGATGATGGTAAACTTTCTAGTTATTCTGTTGAGAATCCTAAGGGTCAAGATTATGAACATGTGAATGCAGTTATGACTCTTAGGAATGGTAAAGATGTAGATAACTTAGTGTCGGAAAAGGAGAAGTGTGATAAATATGATGGATTTAATACTCAGGAGAATAAAATTGAAAAAGAAAATGTGGATTCCCTTTCCCCAAATATTTTTAATTCCCCTATTCCATCCCTTATGAGCCTAAAGTTTCATATCCTCAAACTCTAGAGTTACCATCTAATTTTAAGAAAGATAAGAGAATGAATGATATTTTAGAAATTTTCAAACAAGTTAAGATTAATCTTCCATTGTTCGAAGCTATTAAGCAAGTCCCTGCTTATGTTAAATTTCTGAAAGATATGTGTACTTATAAACAAAAATCTAAGAGTCATGAGCCCAAGAAAGTTAATTTACATGGTCAAGTTAGTTCAATTTTGCAATATAAACGCCACCAAAGTTTAAGGATCCAGGTATTTCGACTATTACTTGTTTTATGCGCGATTATAAAATTCACAATGCACTCTTAGATTTGGGTTCCAGTGCTAACTTAATTCCATATTCTGTTTATGAGAAATTAGGATTAGGTTATTTACAACCTACTAATATGACGTTGCAACTAGCTAATAGATCATTTAGAGTGCCGCGGGGGAAGAATTGATGATGTGCTAGTTAAGGTAGACAATGTTTTTTTCCCTATGGACTTTATAGTTCTTGACATAGACCCTCACTTTCCTAAGAACAACATTCCTGTTATTTTGGGTCGTCCTTTTTTGGCTACCGCGCACGCAACTATTAATTGTAGGACTGGAGTGATAGACGTTTATATTCTAAACATGAGAGTTAAGCATAATGTTTTTAAAATGCCATCCCTCTCCTCTAATGAAGATGAATCTGCTTGTTTTGCTATTCGTATATTTGATAAATCTAAAACTAAACCACCATTTCTTCTAAAGTTCTCATGAAGTACTGTTGTCTACTAAGCAAGCTTATGCAGGGGGTGTATATGGGATCAACTCTAAGCGTCATGTACTTGATAAGAAAGCTCATCATTTGATGATTGGTAATGCAGATGCTAGTAAAATGACACTTCTTGGGACTAAATTGTTAGATCAAGGTTGATTCGGTCACTATTAGACCAAGTCTGGCTGAAGACGCGTAAACTTATCTCTAACTGGGAGGCAACCCAACTTTGACTTATGTTATTTATCTCTCATTTAGGATTTTAAGTAATTTTCAGTTTCTTAGATACTCACATTTGGCTATTCTAGGATTTATTATGTTCTGCAGCTACTGCATAATATAAGTTTGAGGGAATCATCATCGGCCTAGAGTATATAACACAATATATGGACATCTTTGCGAAATTCAACAATGCTTCCACATTCACCAGACACAAATCCACCAGGTTGTGTTGTTCCTTTCTCCTCTTTTCTTTTGTTATTCTCATACATTGAGGACAATGTCATGTTTAAGTGTGGGGGAGAAGGAAGAAGTGGGATGCTTACTTTTATATATGATTTGTTGAATGTGATAAAATTGTTGTAAATTTTCATAAATTATGGCTTTCTTGGAGCATATGCTGGAGAATTTCTGGATGTATTTGATCATGCTATAACATTATAGATATGAATTACAAGTTTAAAGTAAGTGGCACATATTGTCTTTTGTCCTATTTATGGGGATATTTTGCCAAATATTTTGTGAAGTTTGTTATAAAATCAGGTTTAGTTTGATTGCAAACTAATTGGCAAAAGTATGTGGATTCATAAAAAATAATTTCTTGTTTTGTCATTATTTAACTCGCGTTGGATTCATTATAAATTACATGTAAGATGGTGAAAATCCCTCTTTGACATGGTTTGTGGTACGATGATTTTGTTTTTCCCCAAAGGCGATGAGACATTTAGTGGTGACAATTGAATCTAGTGAGGAAAATTTTGAGTCGTCTACCATTTAAGGCCGGCAATCTTTCGGTCAATTTTTCTTTCATATGTGATTTATCATCTCCTTGTTTATTGATATCTTGAGTTTGCATTTATTCTCCCCAAAATCGTCACTTATCCATGTTTAAAATATGATTGAGGCATTCTTTTCATATTAGAGCTTTCAGAGTTTATAGGTAATATTCAAATACTAACGTTAATAGCCCTATTGAGCCTTAATGTCCTATTCTCTTTGTTAACCATACATTACAAGCTTCTAACTTCCTATAGATTTTACCTTAAGCCTTGCTAAATGGAGCGATTATTAATGTTAGAATTGTAAGTATGTGCTACAACATGAATACAACGATAAGAAAAAAAGAAAAGAATATGCGGAGAAAAAAAAAGGTGAAAAGAAATAGAGAAAAAAAGTATGGAAATCAAAAGAAAACAACAGTTTTATGAAGTACAAATATACACAAAAATGTTATTGTTTCATTAGTTGAGATGGATGTGGAAAAGGGTGAAGGAAATGCATAAACAAAGTCGGTGGAGTATAGTGTTCTATGTATAATTGGAGTTTGTTGTGATGTAAATATCATAGGTCATGTATTTTTGCTCCATTTAGCTTGGTTCTTTATACCACCACATTCCTAAATAAATTCCTACCCTTAATCAACCTTAGCCCTGTTAAAACCTTTTATAAAAACCTCATGATTTAAAATATGCGATTAAGTCCATATCGATGGAGGGTGAGATGTAATTCAAGCTTATAGAGCGGGTAATCAAGTTGAGTCGAGTAAAGAGTGAACAAACACTACTAGGTTATTCACTAAAAATTCTTATTAGATTATATTATTGTCATTTGAGAGTGTTGAGTTCTCATGACTAAAGTGAGGTTGCCACAAAGGTCAAATCAAACTTGGGGAAAGGAAGTGGTAAGATTGCTTGGTCGCTGAGGGTGCTGGATTCTTTGTTAATGTCATTATAATATTCATGCTTGTTAATTGTGACACTTAAATATTTCGAAGTAATATGAGTTTTAATGTGTGTGATTACACTACTTTGCTAATTGGTTTGGAATTCTTTTTGTTAATAAGGCTTTGTGGGTATGCCATATGAAAATCCTCACGAGACCATACTCGTCCACTAGGTTAGCCTAGGGGTTTAAAGGGCTTGTTGCACATGCTAAGTGCAATTGTGATTCCTACGACGGTGAGTTAGAATTTATTGCTTTAGTAGTATAGTCTTTATTTTATTTTAGTAGTGTTTTGCTCGAGTCCTAGCAAAGTTGAAGTGTTGGGGGAGGGTTGATAAGTGTAAAATATAATATATTTCTATGCCCTTATATCTATTTGTTAAGTCCCTAACTATATTAATAAAAAGTGATTCTTAAGTTTTCATTGAAATATGATAATTCAAGTTGTTGGATTAATGGCTCTTACATATTACGAAATGAGTTATTTAGTTACCTTTCTATTTATAATACTCCGTTAATATATGTTTAATGATATGGCAGGTGGTAATGAATTCATGATATGTAACAAAATAGCTTATTTGCTATATAACTTCATGGAAGTAGCAAGCAGTGGGCTTATGAAACAACAATTTGGTGTGCCAACTTAGATTATTTTGGCATTAATCTAATGGCCACGTATCAATTAGAGGAAACTAAGTTTTGCAAGGTTTTAGCCCATCTGATATTTACACGCCCACTTGAAGTGAAAAAAGAGAATGGAAATCCTATTGTTTTGGGCTGGAGGTCACACGCAGACAAGATAAAGGAAATAAATGAAAGAAATTAGAAAACCCTTGGGAGGAAAAAAAGAAACGCAACATCAGTAGGAAATAAAGAGAGGAGTTTGAAGGGGAGGAACAATAGGGGGACGCGAGTAGTTCGAGAGAGCATAAGACACACATGCGGCGGAAAAGCAATCGAGAGCGACGAATTCGAAGCTTTTAATCTGATTTTCGGCCATGAGTTACTATAATTGGGTAATGTTCTCTTCAATTATGAGTATCTAATCTTTTATTTCTAGGGCTTAGGTGAAACCCTATTATTATGTATTGATAGTTTAGTTGTGTTTGAGAATTGATTTTTGGTTTATGATTGCATAACTATTGAGATTATTTTTGGGTTGATTCTTATTTGCAATATAGATTGATGATGTAATAGTCCTATTTTATGAAGTTATTATTTGTTAAATGCCAATTTCATTTCTTTTCTTTGTCGGTTAATTTGGGAAACAAAAACCCCAACCCCATCTTTCCTTTCTCATTCCCGATGAAACCCCAAACCAAACCCTTTCTCTCTCGTCATTTCTTCCCGTGAAACCCTCCTTTTACCCGGTTTCTCTCTCTTTGCACCTCTCCCTTGGCCAGCTGGTGTTCCCCTCCTCCCGTCGGGTGTTGGCCCTCATCGGCGACGTCGTGGCCTGCGAACCATCTCGTTCCTCGTGCCTTTGCTGTCAGTGTTGTTGGTCTTCTTCTTCCTCTCCTCTGTTCGTGTGCTGTGTGTGCTGCAGCTACTCGTGCGCCACCCAAGCTCTATCTCTCTTCTTCTTGTTGTTGTTGCCGCCACTGTGCGTTCGTGTTGATGCTTCCCCTGTTCTCTAACGTGTGCTCGCCGCGGTGGTAGGCTGTCGTCGTGCTTTTTCTTCTTGTCCTTTTTGTTATTTGAGGTACAAACATAAATTAATCTTCTCCAATTGATTTCAGGAACTCAATTTCAGATGATGTGGATATGGTTGTGTCCTTCTATGTTATTTGTTGTTGTTATGTTGTAAGTATGGTTCTAAGTCAATGGTTTTAGAATTTAGCTCTTGAAGGTCAATATGGATTAATTTCCAAAGTTTTAATCTTTGCTTAACTTTGATTTCTTTAGCAAGGAATAATGTGAGTTTAATATTAGTGACTTGAGTATTATTTTCCCCCTTTTCTAAATTTTGAAGCCAAATCAATATCTTTTGTTTTAATATAGTTTGTAAGCTAAGTTATTGTTGATTTAGTTTTATAATCTAGAATTAAGATTATGAATTGAGGATTGAGGATTGAGGAATTGGAATGATAAGTGTATAAATTTTAATGGGGAACTGGTTATGGTTCTGTTTTCTAGTTTAGATTAGTTGAGAATAGTTGTTAATAATTATTATTGTTAATGATGGTTGGATTAGAGAGTAATTAGTTTCATTAGAAGTAGCTAATTATATTAGTTATTCATGTAGTGAGAAATTTAGTAATTATTGTTATTGTTGTGAGGTGATTGTTCGAGGATGATTACGAATTGAAATATCTTTTGGAGATCAATAATAATGAAGGAGATTGTATTGTTGGAATTTGGATCGCGCTTCAGTTCACTTTTATGTTCAGTAGAATAATGTACTTATGCCTATGTGTGTGTGGATCTCTGTATTCTATTTCGTAAATTAGTTCGTACTATGGCCATAGTTATGAATGTGCTGTTGTGAGTTAATTCTGGAAATATTATTGGATAATGTGAATATGCAATTGTTTTGCTAGCTTAGTTTATGAACCGAAAATAGAAAGTGGGCAAGGTATGGGTGGAGGATGGTTACTCATTTGACCTGATATGGTCGGTTACCCCCCATAACGAACTTGGGGGGTAGTATTACTGTGTTCCATAACAAACCTTGGGGGTGATATTGCGTTTGTCCAAATCCTGTACTTGCCACTGATTTGTTTAAGAGAATGAGCTATGTCAGCGTTGTAATGGAAATAAATGATTTGAAATAATATGTTTATAATGGGCTGAAGTAAAGATTACGAGTTCTCCTCTCATTTTGGAATTTTGTTTATTTGTATTTTTCTCTGAATTTGCAGGTTTGGTGTTGTGAGCTCGGAATTGGAAGTGGAGCGAGATTAAGATTATGCGTATTATGGATTAAGTTAGTATCTAGATAATTGATTGAGGAATAGATCTCATAGTATTTCCTTGTATATATATTTTAAAGATTTAGTTAAGATATTGGTGTGATTAAGGTGATTTTCCGCTGCGATTTTATTTATTCAGAGTTAATTTTAGTGTATGGTTGTTGAGTGTGTTTCATTAGTAGCTCGGAAGAGCGGACTGTTACAGATGATTGTTCTTGTAGAATTAATTATTAGTTTATATTGTTATTAGATTTACATACTTTGTTCTTGTAACTCAAGGTGTGATGTTATGTAATGGTATTTCATGATTGTGGTTGAAAAGTTGAATAATTTATGCTTTAGTTAGGTAAGTTATGTCGCCTCACAATACTATTTCTTTCTAATTAATCCTTGCGTGTAGTTTAAGATACTTAATAAACCTATTAATTTTCATACCAATTTATCTGTTAGTTATATTATTAGTGATGGATTTGAATGTCCTAGATTCCGTATTATTGTTTGTTCTCTGATTCAACTTTTTACAGTCAAGTCTATTTAGTCACTTTAAATTTAAGTCTAGTTTAATTATTTCACAAGCGAATCATAATATTTTTATTAAGGATTAAATTAGTAGACATTAGACGTAATTTTAATCAACTGTTCCTTGTGGATACGATACCCTGTTATTTATCACTTACTACTGGATCTTGTACACTTGCAAGAATAGGATTTTATAACTTGTTTAAAATCGCTATCAACAAGCAACAACAAATTCAACATCATTAACAACATCACACAACTAGCAACTGCGATCCATAATCCACAATCTAATTATAAATATTTATCGAACATTGGCAACCATAAGAATAAGAACAAAGGAAGGAGCAAAGGGGATTAGTACCAATTGGGCAGCAAGAATAGGAGGGAGGAACCCGCCAACTTCAGACCACGGCGGCAGGAGTAGCGACATGATAGCAGCACCACCATAGCCTCGCATCAGCAGCGAACTAGAGAAGAGGGAGACGCGAGTCGGGGAGAGAACCAGGGCAGCAACTCGGCAAAACATCACCACCACAACAACACCATCATAGAGCCGAAGGAGGAAGAGGACAACAACGCCGACTTGCGGTAACGGTGCGCAAGCAATGGCGGGGGAAACAACAACAACACTGCCACAACACAACAACAACAACAATGAATAGAGAAAAGAAATAACAACGCACAAGACAAAAACCTCCGGCGAGCTCAGGAAACGTCGGTGAAGTGATAGCGCAGGTGAGCGAGAGAGAAACAAATTGAAGGGGTTTCACGGGGAGGAGAGAGAAAGGGTTTTGGGGTTTGATGGAGAAAGGGGAAATGACGAGAGAGAGATAAGTAAGTGGGGTTTTGTATCTTTAACCTAACTGACAACGAATGGTTTAAGTTGAGATTTCCAATTTTATTTTTATTTTTAAAAAGCAAAAATACTACTGAACTTAATTTTTGTGGTAAATAAACCCAAAATATTTTTAATCATAAAAACATAAATAATTACAAACATAATAATTCACATTTCATGACTACATTGAAAATAAAATCAAACATTGAATTACTAAATATAACTCATAAAAATTAATATAAAAACTCAAATAAAATAAGAATATTCAATATATAATTAAATGAATAATTATATTCAGCATTTAATAAACACTTTTAAAAACACGCCTGTTACAAAGAACTTGGAAGGGGTCACTTTTTGACTGCATCAAGTTGAAACTGGTGAATCTCCCAAATTCACAAAAATGAATGGAATATGTTGTTCACAAGGTCACTAACAAATATTCTTACTTTTATGTGGAAGAAGACAACAAATTCAAAGGAAAGTTATCTGAAATGTTCTATGCGATTGACTTTCCTAAGTTCAAAACAAATGACAACCCAAAGTACATGGACCCAACATGTCCCGTACTCGAGTGTAGATGTAGTCCAATCTGTCATCTAGAGGCACACGCCTTCCCGTGAAGCGCAACCTTGTTAGCAAGGAGAAGCCAAAAGGGGTAATGGTGATCTCCCACCATGGCATGTAAAAGGAGTTGGTGGTATCCCACCACCACTCCAGAAGTCCACGAGCATAAACATTTGAGATACGAACATCTCCAAAAGAATTGCAGATCACGATGAAACGGGAGAAGCCGCTCTGGTCGAGGAGGGCTCTCCTACCCCTACTTTTGCGTACCTTCTTTAGGTAGGCATGGTCATGTAGATACCAAATTTTGAACCCCTTTTTCGGATAAATAAAGGTTTTGAAAAATAAAAAAAAACAAAATCATCATGCATCGTGGAGCGCGCGCCTCGGAGCGCGAGTTTCATTCCGTCGCACGATTTTCCATTTTTGAGTATTAGTCATACGGTTTCGGCTTAGAAGTATAATTTTCATGAGTCGTAGTCAATAACTACCACCACCGTTTTAATAAAATGATTCGTAGTATAATCATGCTCGTCTTGATTAATTTTGACGAGTTTTCATTATTTGTCTTAAGTTAGTCTTTCGGAAAAATGAAAAACGAGTCGCGATTAGGCGTCGGGATTTTAGTCGTATTCCAAAATCGGCATTAATCAATTTCCTTGATGGTCAAGTCATTGTTCATTGGATAAAGAATAAGAATATATTCTTTATCCACTAAACACATCCTATATCCATTAATTAGAGAATAAGAATCATGAAAAGATGTGAGAATAAGAATCAAATCCCATGTGTAAGAGGGGGAACCGGATTCTTTCCGGAAGAATCAAGTGTGCGCCAAGCACATAATCATGCGTTAGACGCATGATTGTGCGCCTAGCGCACAAGCTTACTCTGCGCCAGACGCAGAGCCTTGCGCCTAGCGCAAGGTGCTGTGCCTAGCGCAGCTTCCTGCGCTAGGCGCAACATTTTGGTCAGTTTCGTTTGCACGATTTTCAATGCAATTTTTTTTACATATTAGGATGTTTTAGGAAGAATATTTTCTGAAAATCTGATCTTGCCTCATTAATGAGCAAATCTAAAAAGAATAAGAATATTTGTGTTTCCAAAGAGATTTAATGATGTCATTAGGGTGAGGTCATTAGATTGATGTCGTTAGGGTGATTAAGGATGAAGAAAATCAGATTTTTTTGGATGAAAAATCTGATTTTCTACCTCTTTGAAACCCTAGTTCACTTCTTTCATTTCTCTATAAATACCTTCCTTTTTTCCACTTCAAAACCAAGTTGAAAAGAGTTCAACTTAAATTCACTAATTCTCTCATCTTCTCTATTCCTTTCCTCTAAAGAAATCACACTTAAGAAAAGAAAGAAAAAGTTAGTAAGATAATTAGTAAGTAAAAGAAGTTCATCAAAGGGAATAAACACAAAAAGAGTTCAAGTTAGCAATTAAGAAGATTTAGAAACTCACTTAGAAATTAAGAAAAATCACAAAAAAGGTAGAAAAATTTGCAAAAAGGAATTGCATCATTGAGCTAGCAAGGTAAAGTTGAAGTTCTTGTTATTTTGATTATATTCTTAATCATCTACTAACTTCTTCCTTGTTTTCTTCTTATCATTTTTTTTAATCTTTGGAGTGCTTTGGGTATGTGGAAGTCCTAATAGGTTCCCAACCTTAAATCACCCCACCTAGAATAGTCACCTCTAATGGGGTGACTCTTGGGAAACAATGTGATTATGTGATTTTCCTTAATCAAGTTGTTATTCATCACCAAAAATGATTTCATAAAAAAAAAATCAAGACAAGTTGTGCATAAACATCTCCATAAAAAAGAAAATGTGATTCTGTAATTATAATCAGTTTTAATTTCATACTTCATTCCATTGTTCGTCTGTATTATCAGATTACTGTGAAGGATTTAATATTTTTCCTAGGAAGTGCACGATGTTTCCAGAAACTGGGCTTTGGAATTTCTAAAAAAAGAATTTTGTATAAATAATTAAAAATCATACAACTTTGTTGTGCAAAATTGATTTTGTCCAGTACCACCTAAGCTTGTTCTGTCAATAAAGTTTAAAATAAAATCATTTAAATAAAACTGAAAATATCAAGTTTGAAGAAAATATCAGTAGATTTTCAAAAATATAAAATTCATGTTGATATGAATTTTATACGATTTTATATCATTTTTACAAAATCATTCATGTAAATCACTAAATTTCA
>CANSZD010002183.1:0-118364 GCA_947648045.1 Beta corolliflora | reverse complement strand
GGGAGTTAGTCCAAGAGCATTTCTTTTGGCCTAAGATGGTAGGGAGACCGTCCCTAAATTGGTGATTCCTAAAGAAAAATGGGAGGAAACTCAAAGTGTTTTAAGTGTCAAGGGAGGGGTCACATTGCTAGTAATTGTCCATCTACAGAAGACCTTAACGATGAGACAATACATGGAAATAGAGGAGGAAGAAAGAACGTATAACATTAGGTGTGAAAAGGAGGAAGAATGTGAAAGTGATGATAATGAGATTGCATATGCCAAGATGAGTCTAGGTGATACAAGTCAAGGTCAAGGTCAAGAAGGTCAAGCTCCAAATGATCCAATTTGTTTAGTCCTTAAGTGTTCGGGTTCAAGTTAAATTCAAACTCCTCATTTGTGTCATTTCTCAAGTGGGACGATAAGTCCATGGATGAAGCATGAAAATGACACCATTTCTAGAGTCTTAGTTATTTTAATTAAGTCTTTAAAATTCAAAGAAATAAAGGGCGAAATTCAGCTTGCCTTATTTCGTTCCATTTAGGCGTGTGGAAGTAGGAACCTCAGGTTCCAAGGTCCAAGTTGTCATTGAGTTGTAATATTCCTTGAGTCGCCTTATTTCTTTGTTTCCTTAAGTTGATAGGCGTGAAGGGGGACTATGGGGCTGATTTGTGGTTTCCTTATTTACTCCTTTATTCTCTCCTAGAATCAAGGGATTAAGATGTGAGGAATTAAGGAATGTTTCCTTAATTCTTATGGCCGATTTTCGGCCTTGCTTGGTCCTTAGAGGACAAGTTATTTCTATTATAAATAATAGTTCCATGCTATCATTCAAGGCATGTGAGATTTATCTAAAAACTTTGTTATTGAATTTAATTGTGCGATCAATTACTTCGACCATTGAGTAATTTTCAGAGTGATTATTTACTTAGTGTTTAATCTACTTTATTCCGGAGTGGTGTAAGTGAGATTAAGAGTTAATTAAAATATTCAGGAGTGATTATTTTAATTATCATATCCAAAGGACTTAGAACATAAATTTCGGACTTCATTACTTCTTCAAATTCGAACCTTGCTCTGGATTTCCTTGGGTTACTCTTCAACTTGACGTGCAATCATATCACTTGGTATCGTATTTAGGGATTCTTCTTTCATTGGTAAGTGCTTCTACTTTGTCGATCCTTTGTTTGGGATTTGTGTGTGGTTGTGGCTTGCTATTTCTTCGTGACGTAGCATCTTAATCGAGTAATAATGTCGGAATTGCTAAACTAAAAGCCCTTATCGAGAAACTCTTTAACACTCAAAATGAGGAAAAGGAAAAAGGGGAAAAGATTAACGGTAGCTCATAACATTCTTGCGGGTAAAGTGAACAATAAAAACGACCCTAATCACATTGACTATGAATCTCGATGTCAAGAGGTTAAAATTGTTAAACCAACTTATGATAATGATAGGGGATTAAACTAGATTTAATTTTACTCTGGTGATTCTAGTCCCGAGGATTTACTTGAATGGATTCACAACTTGAGAAAATTTGTGATTATAAGGGGTTTGATGATGAGAAACGTTTTAAAATTGCCACCATTAGACTAACTAAGTATGCTGGAATTTGGTTAGAAAGTCTAAAGGCAAAAAGGAGAGACTTGGGAAACCTAAGCTTAAAAGTTGGGACTAAGCTTAAAAGGAAATTGCATGAGAAGTTTGTTCCAAGTGATTTTATTCAACGACAATACATGAGAAAGAATTCTTTGACTCAAGATGTGTCGAGTGTGCATGATTATATGGTTGAATTTGACAAGTCAGGTTTGATTTGTGATGTTGAGGAGGTCGAACAAGAGAAAATTGCTAGGTTTGTTAATGGACTTAATAAATCTATTGCTAGAAAGGTTGATGTGTCGAATTATAGTACTTTTGATGATGTGTGTCGATTGGCTTTAAAATTTGAAAGGCATGAATTAGAGGAAAAGAAACCATATGGGGAAAATTCGCCATAATAAAACCAGCTTCTTCTTCTTCTTTCGCCCTCTTCTTCTTCTTCTAACTCTTCTAAAACCCTTTGAGAAAAAAGATAATCCTTCTAAGGGGGAACAAAAGGGAGACCGTCCTAAATTGGTGATTCCTAAAGAAAAATGGGAGGAAACTCGAAAGTGTTTTAAGTGTCAAGGGAGGGTCACATTGCTAGTAATTGTCCATCTAGGAAGACCTTAACGATGAGACAATACATGGAAATAGAGGAGGAAGAAAGAACGTATAACATTGTGTGTGAAAAGGAGGAAGAATGTGAAAGTGATGATAATGAGATTGCATATGCCGAAGATGAGTCTAGGATGCTTGGGGTTATTAGGAGAACTTTGCATGTTGATCATTCTCCTAACCATGATCAAAGAGAAAACTTGTTTCATACTAGATGTCGAATTGGTGAGTTTACATGTAATGTGATTATTGACCGTGGTTCATGTACGAATGTGGTTGCTTCTAATGTGGTGTCTAAGTTGAATTTGATTGTTAGAGACCATCCACATCCTTATAAGTTGAGTTGGTTGGATGACAAAACGGTTTGTTAGTGAAAAACGCAAGCTCTTGTGACATTTTCTATCGGAGGTTACAAAGATGAGTTGTGGGGTGATGTTCTACCCATGAGTGCTTGTCATCTTCTTCTTGGTAGACCTTGGCAATATGATCGAAAAGTTGTTCATGAAGGTGAAACTAATGTGTACACGGTTTTGATGGGTTCAAAAAGGATTCGGTTGGTTCCTTTGTCTCCTAGTTCCATGGCACCCAAGAAGGTGGTTAAACGAAACAAAACTTGTTTCTTTCAGCCAAAGAATTCGAGAAAGAGGTAGAGTTGGAAGGAAATTGTTATGCTTTATATGTTAAACTTGTTTTGACTAACGGTGTTTCGTCTAGTAATCCGAAACTCAAAGACTATTGGACGAGTTTTGTGATGTATTTCCGAGGAATTGCCTCAAGGATTACCGCCATTGAGAGGCATTGAGCATGCTATTGATCTTGTGCCGGGCGCACCTTGCCAAATAAGCCGGCATATAGATGTGATCCCGTAGCTTCTAAGGAGCTACAAAAGCAAATCAAGAGTTGATTGGACACGAGGCTATGTGAGAGAAAGCACGAGTCCATGTGCCGTTCCCGCCTTACTTGTTCCAAAGAAAGATGGTACTTGGAGGATGTGCATTGATAGTAGAGCCGTCAACAACATAACAATCAAGTATCGTTTTCCTATGCCTAGATTGGAGGACATGCTTGATGAGCTACATGGAGCTTCGATTTTTCGAAGATCGATTTGAGGAGTGGTTATCATCAAATGAGAATTCGGGAAGGAGATGAGTGGAAAACGCTTTCAAGACCAAACAAGGTCTATATGAGTGGATGGTGATGCCCTTTGGTCTTTGCAATGCTCCTAGTTCATTTATGAGACTTATGAATGAGGTACTACGTCCCTTTCTTAACAAGTTTATTGTTGTCTATTTAGATGATATTCTTGTATATAGTACTAGTGTTGAGTCTCATTTACTTCACTTGAGAGTTTTATTTGAAAAATTAAGAGAGCAAAAGTTGTATGGAAAAATGGAAAAGTGTGATTTTCTTGTTCCTAGTATTGCTTTCTTGGTTACATTGTGTCTAGGGATGGAGTTCATGTGGATCCCGAAAAAGTCAAGGCCATGTCTTCATGGTTGGCGCTACAAGTGCTCATGAATGTCGAGGCTTTCATGGTCTAGCTTCCTTTTATAGAAGATTCATCCGAAATTTCTCAACTATCATGGCACCAATCACGGATTTGATGAAGAAAGGGGGAGTTTTCATGGAACTCTCATGCTCAAAAGGCGTTTGATGAAGTCAAGGAGTTACTTTGCAACGCTCCTATCCTCGCTTTACCGGATTTCAACAAGTTGTTCGAAGTTGAGTGTGATGCTAGTGGACTTGGAGTTGGGGCGGTTTTGCTTTCAAGAAAGGAGGCCCATTGCCTACTTTAGTGAGAAGTTGAGTGGCGCCAAACTCAATTACTCCAACTATGATCGTGAATTCTATGCAATTGTGAGAGCCTTGGATCATTGGTCTCATTACTTGAGGCCCAAGCCTTTCATTCTTCATTCGGATCATGAAGCACTCAAATACATCCGTGGACAGCAAAAGCTCAACCATAGACATGCTAAGTGGGTTGAATTCCTACAAGCCTTCACATTTTCGTCCAAGTACAAGGAAGGTAAAAGTAACATTGTCATGATGCCCTTTCTAGGCGTTCCTATCTTTTGGCCATGGTTGATGCAAGGGTGTTGGGGTTTGAGCACTTAAAGGATTTGTATGAGAATGATGATGATTTCCGTGAGTTCTTTAGGAATCCTAGTGGTTTGTTTGTGTTACAAGAGGGATTTTTGTTTAAAGGAAACAAGCTTTGCATTCCTAAGAGTGGCGTGAGGGAGTTGCTTGTGAGAGAAGTTCATAGTGGAGGGGTGGCTGGTCATTTCGGTATTCAAAAGACATTAGACACTTTGAATGAAAGTTTTTATTGGCCTAACATGATGAGAGATGTTCATATGGTGGTTAGTAAGTGTGCTACTTGTCAAAGGTCGAAGAGTACCTTCCATAAAGGCCTTTATACTCCATTACCCGTACCTCGATACACCTTGGGATAGTGTGAGTATGGATTTCATTGTTGGATTACCAAGAACTCAAAGGGGGAAGGACGCCATTATGGTGGTGGTGGATCGATTTTCAAAGATGGCTCACTTTGTTCCTATGCATAAACCGATGATGCTTTGCATGTGGCGGATTTGTACTTCAAAGAGATTATTCGATTGCATGGTATTCCTAGAAGTATTGTTAGTGATCGTGATACAAAGTTCCTTAGTCATTTTTGGGAGGAGCTTATGGAAGATGGTGGGGACTCGAGTTACTCTTTAGCACAAGTCATCATCCTCAAACCGATGGCCAAACCGAAGTAACTAATAGAACTCTTGGAGCTTTGTTACGTGGCTTGGTGAGTAAGACACAAAAGGATTGGGATATAAAGCTAGCTCACGCCGAGTTTGCTTATAATCGAGCTCATTCTTCTACTACTTCTAAGTCTCCATTCGAGGTGGTCTATGGTATCAATCCTTTCCTTCCTATTGATTTTGTGTCACTAACTAAATCGAAATTCATGTTGATTCAAAGAAGAGGTTGGAAGCCTTTAAGAAGACTTGTGAGCAAGTGAAAGCACGAATTGAGAAGATGAATACTCACTACAAAGAACGAGCCAACAAGCATGAAGACAACGGAAATTTCGGATTGGCGATTTGGTTTGGATTCATTTGAGGAAAGAACGGTTTCCAAGTAGAAGGAAGAACAAGCTTATGCCTGAAGCCGATGGTCCATTCAAAGTTATTGATGTGATTAATGAAAGTGCTTATAAGATCGAGCTTCCAAGTGATTATGGAGGTGTGAGTGCAACCTTCAATGTTGGTGATCTTAGTCCTTATTTAGATGATGAAAATTTGAGGACAAATTCTTTTGAAGAGGGGGAGAATGATACAAGTCAAGGTCAAGGTCAAGAAGGTCAAGCTCCAAATGATCCAATTTGTTTAGTCCTTGAAGTGTTCGGGTTCAGTTAAATTCAAACTCCCTCATTTGTGTCATTTCTCAAGTGGGACGATGAGTCCATGGATGAAGCATGAAAATGACACCATTTCTAGAGTCTTAGTTATTTTAATTAAGTCTTTAAAATTCAAGAAATAAAGGGCGAAATTCGGTTGCCTTATTTCGTTCCATTTAGGCGTGTGAAGTAGGAACCTTGTGTTCCAAGGTTGCAAGTTGTCATTGAGTTGTAATATTCCTTGAGTTGCCTTATTTCTTTGTTTCCTTAAGTTGATAGGCGTGTGAAGGGGGATTATGGGGCTGATTTGTGGTTTCCTTATTTACTCCTTTATTCTCTCCTAGAATCAAGGGATTAAGATGTAAGGAATTAAGGAATGTTTCCTTAATTCTTATGGCTGATTTTCGGCCTTGCTTGGTCCTTGGAGGACAAGTTATTTCTATTATAAATAATAGTTCCATGCTATCATTCAAGGCATGTGAGATTTATCTAAAAACTTTGTTATTGAATTTAATTGTGTGATCAATTACTTTCGACCATTGAGTAATTTTCGTGGAGTGATTATTTACTTAGTGTTTAGTCTACTTTATTCCGGGAGTGGTGTAAGTGAGATTAAGAGTTAATTAAAATATTCGGAGTGGTTATTTTAATTATCATATCCAAAGTGACTTAGAACATAAATTTCGGACTTCATTACTTCTTCAAATTCGAACCTTTGCTCGGATTTCCTTGGTTGCTCTTCAACTTGGACGTGCAATCATATCACTAGGATGCTTCGGGGTTATCAGAGAACTTTGCATGTTGATCATTCTCCTAACCATGATCAAAGAGAAAACTTGTTTCATACTAGATGTCGAATTGGTGAGTTTACATGTAATGTGATTATCGATAGTGGTTCATGTACGAATGTGGTTGCTTCTAATGTGGTTTCTAAGTTGAATTTGATTGTTAGAGACCATCCACATCCTTATAAGTTGAGTTGGTTGGATGACAAAACGGGTTTGTTAGTGAAAAAGCAAGCTCTTGTGACATTTTCTATTGGAGGTTACAAAGATGAGTTGTGGGGTGATGTTCTACCCATGAGTGCTTGTCATCTTCTTCTTGGTAGACCTTGGCAATATGATCGAAAAGTTGTTCATGAAGGTGAAACTAATGTGTACACGGTTTTGATGGGTTCAAAAAGGATTCGGTTGGTTCCTTTGTCTCCTAGTTCCATGGCACTCAAGAAGGTGGTTGAAACGAAACAAAACTTGTTTCTTTCGCCAAAGAATTCGAGAAAGAGGTAGAGTTGGAAGGAAATTGTTATGCTTTATATGTTAAACTTGTTTTGACTAACGGTGTTTCGTCTAGTAATCCGAAACTTGCAAGCACTATTGGACGAGTTTTGTGATGTATTTCCGAGGAATTGCCTCAAGGATTACCGCCATTGAGAGGCATTGAGCATGCTATTGATCTTGTGCCGGGCGCACCTTTGCCAAATAAGCCGGCATATAGATGTGATCCCGTAGCTTCTAAGGAGCTACAAAAGCAAATTGAAGAGTTGATTGGCCGAGGCTATGTGAGAGAAAGCATGAGTCCATGTGCCGTTCCCGCCTTACTTGTTCCAAAGAAAGATGGTACTTGGAGGATGTGCATTGATAGTAGAGCCGTCAACAACATAACAATCAAGTATCGTTTTCCTATGCCTAGATTGGAGGACATGCTTGATGAGCTACATGGAGCTTCGATTTTTTCGAAGATTGATTTGAGGAGTGGTTATCATCAAATGAGAATTCCGGAAGGAGATGAGTGGAAAACCGCTTTCAAGACCAAACAAGGTCTATAAGGAGTGGATGGTGATGCCCTTTGGTCTTTGCAATGCTCCTAGTTCATTTATGAGACTTATGAATGAGGTACTACGTCCCTTTCTTAACAAGTTTATTGTTGTCTATTTAGATGATATTCTTGTATATAGTACTAGTGTTGAGTCTCATTTACTTCACTTGAGAGTTTTATTTGAAAAATTAAGAGAGCAAAAGTTGTATGGAAAAATGGAAAAGTGTGATTTTCTTGTTCCTAGTATTGCTTTTCTTGGTTACATTGTGTCTAGGGATGGAGTTCATGTGGATCCGGAAAAGTCAAGGCCATGTCTTCATGGTTGGCGCCTACAAGTGCTCATGAATGTCGAAGCTTTCATGGTCTAGCTTCCTTTTATAGAAGATTCATCCGAAATTTCTCAACTATCATGGCACCAATCACGGATTTGATGAAGAAAGGGGAGTTTTCATGGAACTCTCATGCTCAAAAGGCGTTTGATGAAGTCAAGGAGTTACTTTGCAACGCTCCTATCCTTGCCTTACCGAATTTCAACAAGTTGTTCGAAGTTGAGTGTGATGCTAGTGGACTTGGAGTTGGGGCGGTTTTGCTTCAAGAAAGGAGGCCCATTGCCTACTTTAGTGAGAAGTTGAGTGGCGCCAAACTCAATTACTCCAACTATGATCGTGAATTCTATGCAATTGTGAGAGCCTTGGATCATTGGTCTCATTACTTGAGGCCCAAGCCTTTCATTCTTCATTCGGATCATGAAGCACTCAAATACATCCATGGACAGCAAAAGCTCAACCATAGACATGCTAAGTGGGTTGAATTCCTACGAAGCCTTCACATTTTCGTCCAAGTACAAGGAAGGTAAAAGTAACATTGTCATGATGCCCTTTCTAGGCGTTCCTATCTTTTGGCCATGGTTGATGCAAGGGTGTTGGGGTTTCGAGCACTTAAAGGATTTGAATGAGAATGATGATGATTTCCGTGAGTTCTTTAGGAATCCTAGTGGTTTGTTTGTGTTACAAGAGGGATTTTTGTTTAAAAGAAACAAGCTTTGCAATCCCAAGAGTGGCGTGAGGGAGTTGCTTGTGAGAGAAGTTCATAGTGGAGGGTGGCTGGTCATTTCGGTATTCAAAAGACAAGTAGACACTTTGAATGAAAGTTTTTATTGGCCTAACATGATGAGAGATGTTCATATGGTGGTTAGTAAGTGTGCTACTTGTCAAAGGTCGAAGAGTACCTTCCATAAAGGCCTTTATACTCCATTACCCGTACTCGATACACCTTGGGATAGTGTGAGTATGGATTTCATTGTTAGATTACCAAGAACTCAAAGGGGGAAGGGACGCCATTATGGTGGTGGTGGATCGATTTTCAAAGATGGCTCACTTTGTTCCTATGCATAAAACTGATGATGCTTTGCATGTGGCGGATTTGTACTTCAAAGAGATTATTCGATTGCATGGTATTCCTAGAAGTATTGTTAGTGATCGTGATACAAAGTTCCTTAGTCATTTTTGGAGGAGCTTATGGAAGATGGTGGGGACTAAGTTACTCTTTAGCACAAGTCATCATCCTCAACCGATGGCCAAACTGAAGTAACTAATAGAACTCTTGGAGCTTTGTTACGTGGCTTGGTGAGTAAGACACAAAAGGATTGGGATATAAAGCTAGCTCACGCCGAGTTTGCTTATAATCGAGCTCATTCTTCTACTACTTCTAAGTCTCCATTTGAGGTGGTCTATGGTATCAATCCTTTCCTTCCTATTGATTTTGTGTCACTAACTAAATCTGAAATTCATGTTGATTCAAAGAAGAGGTTGGAAGCCTTTAAGAAAGACTTGTGAGCAAGTGAAAGCACGAATTGAGAAGATGAATACTCAATACAAAGAACGAGCCAACAAGCATAGAAGACAACCGAAATTTCAGATTGGCGATTTGGTTTGGATTCATTTGAGGAAAGAACGGTTTCCAAGTAGAAGGAAGAACAAGCTTATGCCTAGAGCCGATGGTCCATTCAAAGTTATTGATGTGATTAATGAAAGTGCTTATAAGATCGAGCTTCCAAGTGATTATGGAGGTGTGAGTGCAACCTTCAATGTTGGTGATCTTAGTCCTTATTTAGATGATGAAAATTTGAGGACAAATTCTTTTGAAGAGGGGGAGAATGATACAAGTCAAGGTCAAGGTCAAGAAGGTCAAGCTCCAAATGATCCAATTTGTTTAGTCCTTGAAGTGTTCGGGTTGAGTTAAATTCAAACTCCTCATTTGTGTCATTTCTCAAGTGGGACGATGAGTCCATGAATGAAGCATGAAAATGACACCATTTCTAGAGTCTTAGTTATTTTAATTATGTCTTTAAAATTCAGCAAATAAAGGGCGAAATTCAGTTGACTTATTTCGTTCCATTTAGGCGTGTGAAGTAGGAACCTTGTGTTCCAAGGTTGCAAGTTGTCATTGAGTTGTAATATTCCTTGAGTTGCCTTATTTCTTTGTTTCCTTAAGTTGATAGGCGTGTGAAGGGGGATTATGGGGCTGATTTGTGGTTTCCTTATTTACTCCTTTATTCTCTCCTAGAATCAAGGGATTAAGATGTAAGGAATTAAGGAATGTTTCCTTAATTCTTATGGCTGATTTTCGGCCTTGCTTGGTCCTTGGAGGACAAGTTATTTCTATTATAAATAATAGTTCCATGCTATCATTCAAGGCATGTGAGATTTATCTAAAAACTTTGTTATTGAATTTAATTGTGTGATCAATTACTTTCGACCATTGAGTAATTTTCAGGAGTGATTATTTACTTAGTGTTTAATCTACTTTATTTCAGGAGTGGTGTAAGTGAGATTAAGAGTTAATTAAAATATTCAGGAGTGATTATTTTAATTATCATATCCAGTGACTTAGAACATAAATTTCGGACTTCATTACTTCTTCAAATTCGAACCTTTGCTCGGATTTCCTTGGTTGCTCTTCAACTTGGACGTGCAATCATATCATTAGCTTTGATTGACTTTATTTCACTTTAATTTGATTCAACTAGCTTTGTTTAATGTATTTGAGTTTCATTTGATTCAATTAGCTTTGTTGAATGCATTTGAGTTTCATTGGATTCTATTAGCTATATTTGACTTTATTTGACTTTCCTTTGATTCAATTAGCTTGGTTTAATGCATTTGAGTTTCATTTGATTCAATTAGCTTTGTTGAATACATTTGAGTTTCTTTTGATTCTATTAGCTTTGTTTGACTTCATTTTACTTTAAATTGATTCAATTAGCTTTGTTGAATGCATTTGAGTTTCATTTAATTCAATTAGCTTTACTCAATGCATTTGAGTTTCATTTTCTTCAATAAGTTTTTATGACTTCATTTTACTTTAATTTGAATCAATTAGCTTTGTTGAATGCATTTGAGTTTTATTTGAATCAATTAGCTTTGTTGAATGCATTTTATTTTCATTTGATTCATTTAGCTATGTTTCGATTTTATTTGACTTTCATTTGATCAAATTACCTTTGTTTGACTTCATTTGACTTGAATTTGATTCAATTAGCTTTGTTTGACTTCATTTTACTTCGGTTTGATTCAATTAGCATTGTTGAATGCATTTGATTTTCATTTTGATTCAATTAGCTTTATTGAATGCGTTTGAGTTTCATTTGATTCAATAAGTTTTGTTTTGACTTTATTTGACTTTAATTTGAATGAATTAGCTTTGTTGAATGCATTTGAGTTTCATTTGAATCAATTAGCTTTGTTCAATGCATTTGATTTTCATTTAGCTATGTTTGATTTTATTTGACTTTCATTTGATCTAATTACCTTTGTTTGACTTCATTTGACTTGAATTTGATTCAATTAGCTTTGTTTGACTTCATTTTACTTCAGTTTGATTCAATTAGCATTGTTGAATGCATTTGATTTTCATTTTGATTTAATTAGCTTTATTGAATGCATTTGAGTTTCATTTGATTCAATTAGTTTGGTTTGACTTTTATTTGACTTTAATTTGAATCAATTAGCTTTGTTGAATGCATTTGATTTTCATTTGATTCATTTAGCTATGTTTGACATTCATTTGATTCAATTAGCTTTGTTTGACTTCATTTGACTTGAATTTGATTCAATTAGCTTTGTTTGACTTCATTTTACTTCAATTTGATTCAATTAGCATTGTTGAATGCATTTGATTTTCATTTTGATTCAATTAGCTATACTAAATGCATTTGAGTTTCATTTGATTCAATTAGCTTTGTTGAATGCATTTGAGATTAATTTGATTCAATTAGCTTTGTTGAATGCATTTCGAGTTTCATTTGATTCAATTAGCATAGTTGAATGCATTCAAGTTTCATTTGAATCAATTAGCTTTGTTGAATACATTTGAGTTTCATTTGATTCTATTAACTATGTTTAAATTTATTTGACTTTCATTTGATTCAATTAACTTTGTTTGATTTCATTTGACTTTAATTTGATTCAATTAGCTCTATAGAATGCATTTGAGTTTCATTTGACTCAATTAACTTTGTTGAATACATTTGAGTTTCATTTGATTCTATTTGCTATGTTTGACTTCATTTGACTTTAATTTGATTCAATAAGCTTTGTTGAATGCATTTGAAATTTATTTAATTCAATTAGCTTTGTTGAATGCATTTGAGTTTCATTTGATTCAATTAGTTTTGTTGAATGCATTCATGTTTCATTTGATTCAATTAGCTTTGTTTGACTTCATTTCACTTTAATTTGCTTCAATTAGCTTTGTTGAATGCATTTGAGTTTCAATTGTATCAATTAGCTAAGTTGAATGCATCTGAATTTTCTTTGATTCAATTAGCTTTGTTGAATGCATTTGAGTTTCATTTGATTCAATTAGCTCTATTTGACGTCATTTGACTTTCATTTGATACAATTAGCTTTGATTGACTTTATTTGACTTTAATTTGATTCAATAAGCTTTGTTTAATGCATTTGAGTTTCATTTGATTCAATTAGCTTTATTTAATGCATTTGAGTTTCATTTGATTCTATTAGCTATGTTTGATTTTATTTAACTTTCATTTAATTCAATTAGCTTTGTTTGACTTCATTTTACTTTAATTTGATTCAATTAGCTTTGTTGAATGCATTTGAAGTTTCATTTAATTCATTTAGCTTTATCCGAATGCATTTGAGCTTCATTTTCTTCAATAAGTTTTGATTGACTTTATTTTACTTTAATTTGAATCAATTAACTTTGTTGAATGCATTTGAGTTTCATTTGAATCAATTAGCTTTGTTGAATGCATTTGATTTACATTTGATTCATTTAGCTATGTTTGATTTTATTTAACTTTCATTTGATTCAATTAGCTTTGTTTGACTTCATTTGACTTTAATTTGATTCAATTAGCTTTGCTGAATGCATTTGAGTTTCATTTGATTCAATTAGCTTTACTGAATGCATTTGAGTTTCATTTTCTTCAATAGGTTTTGTTTGACTTCATTTGACTTTAATTTGATTCAATAAGCTTTGTTGAATGCATTTGAGATTTATTTGATTCAATTAGCTTTGTTGAATGCATTTGAGTTTCATTTGATTCAATTAGCTTTGTTTGACTTCATTTGACTTTAATTTGATTCAATTAGCTTTGTAGAATGCATTTGAGTTTTACTTGACTCAATTATCTTTGTTGAATACATTTGAGTTTCATTTGATTCTATTAGCTTTGTTTGACTTCATTTTACTTTAATTTGTTGAATGCATTTGAGTTTCATTTAATTCAATTAGTTTTACTGAATGCATTTGTGTTTCATTTTCTTCAATAAGTTTTGTTTGACTTTATTTTACTTTAATTTGAATCAATTAACTTTGTTGAATGCATTTGAGTTTCATTTGAATCAATTAGCTTTGTTGAATGCATTTGATTTACATTTGATTCATTTAGCTATGTTTGATTTTATTTAACTTTCATTTGATTCAATTAGCTTTGTTTGACTTCATTTGACTTTAATTTGATTCAATTAGCTTTGCTGAATGCATTTGAGTTTCATTTGATTCAATTAGCTTTACTGAATGCATTTGAGTTTCATTTTCTTCAATAGGTTTTGTTTGACTTCATTTGACTTTAATTTGATTCAATAAGCTTTGTTGAATGCATTTGAGATTTATTTGATTCAATTAGCTTTGTTGAATGCATTTGAGTTTCATTTGATTCAATTAGCTTTGTTTGACTTCATTTGACTTTAATTTGATTCAATTAGCTTTGTAGAATGCATTTGAGTTTTACTTGACTCAATTATCTTTGTTGAATACATTTGAGTTTCATTTGATTCTATTAGCTTTGTTTGACTTCATTTTACTTTAATTTGTTGAATGCATTTGAGTTTCATTTAATTCAATTAGTTTTACTGAATGCATTTGTGTTTCATTTTCTTCAATAAGTTTTGTTTGACTTCATTTTACTTTAATTTGAATCAATTAGCTTTGTTGAATGCATTTGAGTTTCATTTGAATCAATTAGCTTTGTTGAATGCATTTGATTTTCATTTGATTCATTTACCTATGTTTGATTTTATTTAACTTTCATTTAATTCAATTAGCTTTGTTTGACTTCATTTGACTTTAATTTGATTCAATTAGCTTTGTTGAATGCATTTGAGTTTCATATTCTTCAATAAGGTTTGTTTGACTTCATTTGACTTTAATTTGATTCAATAAGCTTTGTTGAATGCATTTGAAATTTATTTAATTCAATTAGCTTTGTTGAATGCATTTGAGTTTCATTTGATTCAATTAGCTTTGTTGAATGCATTCATGTTTCATTTGATTCAATTAGCTTTGTTTGACTTCATTTCACTATAATTTGATTCAATTAGCTTTGTTGAATGCATTTGAGTTTCAATTATATCAATTAGCTAAGTTGAATGCATTTGAATTTTCTTTGATTCAATTAGCTTTGTTGAATGCATTTGAGTTTCATTTGATTCAATTAGCTCTATTTGACGTCATTTGACTTTCATTTGATACAATTAGCTTTGATTGACTTTATTTGACTTTAATTTGATTCAATAAGCTTTGTTTAATGCATTTGAGTTTCATTTGATTCAATTAGCTTTGTTTAATGCATTTGAGTTTCATTTGATTGTATTAGCTATGTTTGATTTTATTTAACTTTCATTTAATTCAACTAGCTTTGTTTCGACTTCATTTTACTTTAATTTGATTCAATTAGCTTTGTTGAATGCATTTTGAGTTTTATTTAATTCAATTAGCTTTACTGAATGCATTTGAGCTTCATTTTCTTCAATAAGTTTTGTTTGACTTTATTTTACTTTAATTTGAATCAATTAGCTTTGTTGAATGCATTTGAGTTTCATTTGAATCAATTAGCTTTGTTGAATGCATTTGATTTTCATTTGATTCATTTGGCTATGTTTGATTTTATTTAACTTTCATTTGATTCAATTAGCTTTGTTTGACTTCATTTGACTTTAATTTGATTCAATTAGCTTTCCCGAATGCATTTGAGTTTCATTTGATTCAATTAGCTTTACTGAATGCATTTGAGTTTTATTTTCTTCAATAGGTTTTGTTTGACTTCATTTGACTTTAATTTGATTCAATAAGCTTTGTTGAATTCATTTGAAATTTATTTAATTCAATTAGCTTTGTTGAATGCATTTGAAGTTTCATTTGATTCAATTAGCTTTACTTTAATTTGTTGAATGCATTTGAGTTTCATTTAATTCAATTAGTTTTACTTGAATGCATTTGTGTTTCATTTTCTTCAATAAGTTTTGTTTGACTTCATTTTACTTTAATTTGAATCAATTAGTTTTGTTGAATGCATTTGAGTTTCATTTGAATCAATTAGCTTTGTTGAATGCATTTGATTTTCATTTAATTCATTTAGCTTTGTTTGATTTTATTTAACTTTCATTTGATTCAATTAGCTTTGTTTGACTTCATTTGACTTTAATTTGATTCAATTAGCTTTGTTGAATGCATTTGAGTTTCATTTGATTCAATTAGCTTTCTTGAATGCATTTGAGTTTCATTTGATTCAATTAGCTTTGTTGAATGCATTTGAGTTTCATTTGATTCAATTAGCTTTGTTGAATGCATTTGAGTTTCATTTGATTCAATTAGCTTTACTTTAATTTGTTGAATGCATTTGAGTTTCATTTAATTCAATTACTTTTACTGAATGCATTTGTGTTTCATTTTCTTCAATAAGTTTGTTTGACTTCATTTTACTTTAATTTGAATCAATTAGCTTTGTTGAATGCATTTGAGTTTCATTTGAATCAATTAGCTTTGTTGAATGCATTTGATTTTCATTTGATTCATTTAGCTTTGTTTGATTTTATTTAACTTTCATTTGATTTAATTAGCTTTGTTTGACTTCATTTGCCTTTAGTTTGATTCAATTAGCTTTCCTAAATGCATTTGAGTTTTATTTGATTCAATTAGCTTTTACCGAATGCATTTGAGTTTCATTTTCTTCAATAGGTTTTGTTTGACTTCATTTGACTTTAATTTGATTCAATAAGCTTTGTTGAATGCATTTGAGATTTATTTGATTCAATTAGCATTGTTGAATGCATTTGAGTTTCATTTGATTCAATTAGCTTTACCGAATGCATTTGAGTTTCATTTTCTTCAATAAGGTTTGTTTCGACTTTATTTGACTTTAATTTGATTCAATAAGCTTTGTTGAATGCATTTGAAATTTATTTAATTCAATTAGCTTTGTTGAATGCATTTGAGTTTCATTTGATTCAATTAGCTTTGTTGAATGTATTCATGTTTCATTTGATTCAATTAGTGATACAAGTCAAGGTCAAGGTCAAGAAGGTCAAGCTCCAAATGATCCAATTTGTTTTGTCCTTGAATTGTTCGGGTTCAAGTTAAATTCAAACTCCTCATTTGTGTCATTTCTCAAGTGGGACGATGAGTCCATGGATGAAGCATGAAAATGACACCATTTCTAGAGTCTTAGTTATTTTAATTAAGTCTTTAAAATTCAAGAAATAAAGGGCGAAATTCGCTTGCATTATTTCGTTCCATTTAGGCGTGTGAAGTAGGAACCTTGTGTTCCAAGGTTGCAAGTTGTCATTGAGTTGTAATATTCCTTGAGTCAGCCTTATTTCTTTGTTTCCTTAAGTTGATAGGCGTGTGAAGGGGGATTATGGGGCTGATTTGTGGTTTCCTTATTTACTCCTTTATTCTCTCCTAGAATCAAGGGATTAAGATGTAAGGAATTAAGGAATGTTTCCTTAATTCTTATGGCCGATTTTCGGCCTTGCTTGGTCCTTGGAGGACAAGTTATTTCTATTATAAATAATAGTTCCATGCTATCATTCAAGGCATGTGAGATTTATCTAAAAAACTTTGTTATTGAATTTAATTGTGTGATCAATTACTTTCGACCATTGAGTAATTTTCGTGAGTGATTATTTACTTAGTGTTTAATCTACTTTATTCCAGGAGTGGTGTAAGTGAGATTAAGAGTTAATTAAAATATTCGGAGTGATTATTTTAATTATCATATCCAAGTGACTTAGAACATAAATTTCTGACTTCATTACTTCTTCAAATTCGAACCTTTGCTCTGATTTCCTTGGTTGCTCTTCAACTTGGACGTGCAATCATATCATTGGTATCGATTTTTCCAGGAGGGTGAGGATAGAAGGGATTCTTCTTTCATTGGTAAGTGCTTCTACTTTGTCGATCCTTTGTTGGGGATTTGTGTGTGGTTGGGGCTTGCTATTTCTTCCGTGACGTAGCATCTTAATTGAGTAATAATGTCGGAATTGGCGAACTAAAAGCCCTTATTGAGAAACTCTTTAACACTCAAAATGAGGAAAAGGAAAAAAGGGAAAGATTAACAGTAGCTCATAACATTCTTGAGGGTAAAGTGAACAATAAAAACGACCCTAATCACATTGACTATGAATCTCGATGTTGAAGAGGTTAAAATTGTTAAACCAACTTATGATAATGATAGGGGATTAAACTAGATGACTTTACTGGTGATTCTAGTCCCGAGGATTTACTTGAATGGATTCGTCAACTTGAGAAAATTTGTGATTATAAGGGTTTGATGATGAGAAACGTTTTAAAATTGCCACCATTAGACTAACTAAGTATGCTTGGAATTTGGTTAGAAAGTCTAAAGGCAAAAAAGGGCGAGACTGGGAAACCTAAGCTTAAAAGTTGGACTAAGCTTAAAAGGAAATTGCATGAGAAGTTTGTTCCAAGTGATTTTATTCAACGACAATACATGAGAAAGAATTCTTTGACTCAAGATGTGTCGAGTGTGCATGATTATATGGTTGAATTTGACAAGTTGTGTTTGATTTGTGATGTTGAGGAGGTCGAACAAGAGAAAATTGCTAGGTTTGTTAATGGACTTAATAAATCTATTGCTAGAAAGGTTGATGTGTCGAATTATAGTACTTTTGATTATGTGTGTCGATTGGCTTTAAAATTTGAAAGGCATGAATTAGAGGAAAAGAAACCATATGGGGGAAAATTCGGCCATAATAAAACCAGCTTCTTCTTCTTCTTTCGTCCCTTCTTCTTCTTCTAACTCTTCTAAAACCTTTGAGAAAAAAGATAATCCTTCTAAGGGGGAACAAAAGGGAGACCGTCCCTAAATTGGTGATTCCTAAAGAAAAATGGGAGGAAACTCGAAAGTGTTTTAAGTGTCAAGGGAGGGGTCACATTGCTAGTAATTGTCCATCTAGGAAGACCTTAACGATAAGACAATACATGGAAATAGAGGAGGAAGAAAGAACGTATAACATTGTGTGTGAAAAGGAGGAAGAATGTGAAAGTGATGATAATGAGATTGCATATGCCGAAGATGAGTCTAGGATGCTTGGGGTTATTAGGAGAACTTCGCATGTTGATCATTCTCCTAACCATGATCAAAGAGAAAACTTGTTTCATACAAGATGTCGAATCGGGTGAGTTTACATGTAATGTGATTATTGACAAAGGGTTCATGTACGAATGTGGTTGCTTCTAATGTGGTTTCTAAGTTGAATTTGATTGTTAGAGACCATCCACATCCTTATAAGTTGAGTTGGTTGGATGACAAAACGGGTTTGTTAGTGAAAAAGCAAGCTCTTGTGACATTTTCAATTGGAGGTTACAAAGATGAGTTGTGGGGTGATGTTCTACCCATGGGTGCTTGTCATCTTCTTCTTGGTAGACCTTGGCAATATGATCGAAAAGTTGTTCATGAAGGTGAAACTAATGTGTACACGGTTTTGATGGGTTCAAAAAGGATTCGGTTGGTTCCTTTGTCTCCTAGTTCCATGGCACCCAAGAAGGTGGTTGAAACGAAACAAAACTTGTTTCTTTCGGCCAAAGAATTCGAGAAAGAGGTAGAGTTGGAAGGAAATTGTTATGCCTTATATGTTAAACTTGTTTTGACTAACGGTGTTTCGTCTAGTAATCCGAAACTTGCAGCACTATTGGACGAGTTTTGTGATGTATTTTCGAAGGAATTGCCTCAAGGATTACCGCCATTGAGAGGCATTGAGCATGCTATTGATCTTGTGCCAGGCGCACCTTTGCCAAATAAGCCGGCATATAGATGTGATCCCGTAGCTTCTAAGGAGCTACAAAAGCAAATTGAAGAGTTGATTGACCGAGGCTATGTGAGAGAAAGCATGAGTCCATGTGCCGTTCCCGCCTTACTTGTTCCAAAGAAAGATGGTACTTGGAGGATGTGCATTGATAGTAGAGCCGTCAACAACATAACAATCAAGTATCGTTTTCCTATGCCTAGATTGGAGGACATGCTGATGAGCTACATGGAGCTTCGATTTTTTCGAAGATCGATTTGAGGAGTGGTTATCATCAAATGAGAATTCGGGAAGGAGATGAGTGGAAAATCGCTTTCAAGACCAAACAAGGTCTATATGAGTGGATGGTGATGCCCTTTGGTCTTTGCAATGCTCCTAGTTCATTTATGAGACTTATGAATGAGGTACTACGTCCCTTTCTTAACAAGTTTATTATTGTCTATTTAGATGATATTCTTGTATATAGTACTAGTGTTGAGTCTCATTTACTTCACTTGAGACTTTTATTTGAAAAGTTAAGAGAGCAAAAGTTGTATGGAAAAATGGAAAAGTGTGATTTTCTTGTTCCTAGTATTGCTTTTCTTGGTTACATTGTGTCTAGGGATGGAGTTCATGTGGATCCGGAAAAGTCAAGGCCATGTCTTCATGGTTGGCGCCTACAAGTGCTCATGAATGTCGAAGCTTTCATGGTCTAGCTTCCTTTTATAGAAGATTCATCCGAAATTTCTCAACTATCATGGCACCAATCACGGATTTGATGAAGAAAGGGGAGTTTTCATGGAACTCTCATGCTCAAAAGGCGTTTGATGAAGTCAAGGAGTTACTTTGCGCCGCTCCTATCCTTGCCTTACCGGATTTCAACAAGTTGTTCGGGTTGAGTGTGATGCTAGTGGACTTGGAGTTGGGGCGGTTTTGCTTCAAGAAAGGAGGCCCATTGCCTACTTTAGTGAGAAGTTGAGTGGCGCCAAACTCAATTACTCCAACTATGATCGTGAATTCTATGCAATTGTGAGAGCCTTGGATCATTGGTCTCATTACTTGAGGCTCAAGCCTTTCATTCTTCATTCGGATCATGAAGCACTCAAATACATCCATGGACAAAGAAAAGCTCAACCATAGACATGCTAAGTGGGTTTGAATTCCTACAAGCCTTCACATTTTCGTCCAAGTACAAGGAAGGTAAAAGTAACATTGTTGCGGATGCCCTTTCTAGGCGTTCCTATCTTTTGGCCATGGTTGATGCAAGGGTGTTGGGGTTTCGAGCACTTAAAGGATTTGTATGAGAATGATGATGATTTCAGTGAGTTCTTTAGGAATCCCAGTGGTTTGTTTGTGTTACAAGAGGGATTTTTGTTTAAAGGAAACAAGCTTTGCATTCCTAAGAGTGGCGTGAGGAGTTGCTTGTGAGAGAAGTTCATAAAGTGGAGGGGTGGCTGGTCATTTCGGTATTCAAAAGACATTAGACACTTTGAATGAAAGTTTTTATTGGGCCTAACATGATGAGAGATGTTCATATGGTGGTTAGTAAGTGTGCTACTTGTCAAAGGTCGAAGAGTACCTTCCATAAAGGCCTTTATACTCCATTACCCGTACCTAATACACCTTGGGATAGTGTGAGTATGGATTTCATTGTTGGATTACCAAGAACTCAAAGGGGGAAGGACGCCATTATGGTGGTGGTGGATCGATTTTCAAAGATGGCTCACTTTGTTCCTATGCATAAACCGATGATGCTTTGCATGTGGCGGATTTGTACTTCAAAGAGATTATTCGATTGCATGGTATTCCTAGAAGTATTGTTAGTGATCGTGATACAAAGTTCCTTAGTCATTTTTGGAGGAGCTTATGGAAGATGGTGGGGACTAAGTTACTCTTTAGCACAAGTCATCATCCTCAAATCGATGGCCAAACCGAAGTAACTAATAGAACTCTTGGAGCTTTGTTACGTGGCTTGGTGAGTAAGACACAAAAGGATTGGGATATAAAGCTAGCTCACGCCGAGTTTGCATATAATCGAGCTCATTCTTCTACTACTTCTAAGTCTCCATTTGAGGTGGTCTATGGTATCAATCCTTTCCTTCCTATTGATTTTGTGTCACTAACTAAATCTGAAATTCATGTTGATTCAAAGAAGAGGTTGGAAGCCTTTAAGAAGACTTGTGAGCAAGTGAAAGCACGAATGAGAAGATGAATACTCAATACAAAGAACGAGCCAACAAGCATAGAAGACAACCGAAATTTCAGATTGGCGATTTGGTTTGGATTCATTTGAGGAAAGAACGGTTTCCAAGTAGAAGGAAGAACAAGCTTATGCCTAGAGCTGATGGTCCATTCAAAGTTATTGATGTGATTAATGAAAGTGCTTATAAGATCGAGCTTCCAAGTGATTATGGAGGTGTGAGTGCAACCTTCAATATTGGTGATCTTAGTCCTTATTTAGATGATGAAAATTTGAGGACAAATTCTTTTGAAGAGGGGAGAATGATACAAGTCAAGGTCAAGGTCAAGAAGGTCAAGCTCCAAATGATCCAATTTTTTAGTCCTTGAAGTGTTCGGGTTCAAGTTAAATTCAAACTCCTCATTTGTGTCATTTCTCAAGTGGGACGATGAGTCCATGGATGAAGCATGAAAATGACACCATTTCTAGAGTCTTAGTTATTTTAATTAAGTCTTTAAAATTCAGCAAATAAAGGGCGAAATTCAGTTGCCTTATTTCGTTCCATTTAGGCGTGTGAAGTAGGAACCTTGTGTTCCAAGGTTGCAAGTTGTCATTGAGTTGTAATATTCCTTGAGTTGCCTTATTTCTTTGTTTCCTTAAGTTGATAGGTGTGTGAAGGGGGATTATGGGGCTGATTTGTGGTTTTCTTATTTACTTCTTTATTCTCTCCTAGAATCAAGGGATTAAGATGTAAGGAATTAAGGAATGTTTCCTTAATTCTTATGGCTGATTTTCGGCCTTGCTTGGTCCTTGGAGGACAAGTTATTTCTATTATAAATAATAGTTCCATGCTATCATTCAAGGCATGTGAGATTTATCTAAAAACTTTGTTATTGAATTTAATTGTGTGATCAATTACTTTCGACCATTGAGTAATTTTCAGGAGTGATTATTTACTTAGTGTTTAATCTACTTTATTCCAGGAGTGGTGTAAGTGAGATTAAGAGTTAATTAAAATATTCAGGAGTGATTATTTTAATTATCATATCCAGTGACTTAGAACATAAATTTCGGACTTCATTACTTCTTCAAATTCGAACCTTTGCTCGGATTTCCTTGGTTGCTCTTCAACTTGGACATGCAATCATATCGGTTCGAATGTGTATAAGGTAAACAAGAATGGTAAAACCAAAACCTTTTACCATTGCCCCCTTCAAAATACGAGACACAACACCTAAGCAAAAAAAGAACCTCGTGAGTGGTAGTGTGTTTTTAGGGAGAAAAAGATTCGAGAGGGAGTTGGGAACAAATCAGGTCGTGTATGTTCTAGTTGCTAAGGAGGTGAACGAGGGAATGGAAGTTGAAGATTCAAATTTGAGGGAGTTATTGGAGGGATTTGGAGACGTGTTTCCTAATGACCTACCAAATGGCCTACCCCTAAACGTGGAATTGAGCATCAAATTGATCTCATTCCCGAGCACCACTCCCAAATAAACCTTCCTATAGATGCAATCCCAAAGAAATTGAGGAGTTACAAAGCCAAATCGGTGAATTGATGAAGACAAGCTACGTGAGAGAGAGTAAAAGTCCATGTGCTTTCATCCGGCTTTACTTGTGCCAAAAAAGACGGAACATGGAGGATGTGTATTGATAGTCGTAGCCGTGAACAATATAACCATCAAATACGCATTTCCCATCCCTAGGTTAGATGACATGTTAGATGAGCTAAGTGGATCCAATTTGTTTTCGAAAATTGATTTGAGAAGTGGATACCACCAAATATGCATGAGAGAGGGAGATGAGTGGAAGACGGCTTTCAAAACGAAGTATGGGTTGTATGAATGGCTGGTTAAGGGGAACAAACTTTGTGGTCCTAAATGTCCCGTTCGTGATTTGCTAATTAGAGAAGCTCATGGAGGTGGGTTGGCTGGCCATTTTGGCGTTAGCAAGACTCTGGAGTTGTTACAAGAACATTTCTCATGGCCTCATATGATCAAAGAAGTACATGCTGTTTTGACTCGTTGTGGGGTTTGTCAAAGGGCTAAAAGCACGTTCCATAAGGGGTTGTACACTCCTTTACCAACACCGGAGAGACCATGGGAGGATGTCAAGTATGGGATTTCATTGTGGCTCTTCCTAGAACACAAAGAGGGAAGGATTCGGTCATGGTAGTGGTGGACCGTTTCAAAAAATGGCACATTTCGTGCCTTGTCATAAAACGGAAGATGCTATTAATGTTTCTTGTTTATATTTCAGGGAAATTGTTCGCTTGCATGGAGTGCCAAGAACTATTGTCTCGGATCGAGATAGTAAGCTTTTGAGTCATTTTTGGAGGTCCCTATGGAGGATGATGGGTACTAAGTTGCTGTTTAGTACTTCACATCACCCCCAAACCGATGGTCAAACCGAAGTGACCAATCGAACTCTAGGCACCTTGTTAAGGGGCTTAGTGAGCAAGACGGGAAAGGATTGGGATGTCAAGTTATGCCATGCGGAGTTTGCTTACAATAGAACTCCCACTTTTGCAACAAAACATTCACCGTTCGAAGTGGTATATGGGGTAAATCCGTATGTACCTATTGATCTTATTTCGTTGCCTAAAGATTCTTATGTCCATGGCGATGCTAGGCAACAAGCTGAAACAATGGTGAAGGTTCACAAAGAAATACGCACCAATATCGAGAAGACAAATGAGATGTACAAAAAGAAAGCAAATAAAAGTCGAAAACCGAGGGTGTTTGCTCCTGGAGATTTGGTGTGGATTCACTTGAGGAAGGAGAGGTTTCCAAGTAAAAGAAAGCATAAACTCATGCCCCGAGTCAAGGACCTTTCAAGGTTCTTGAACGTTATGGAGACAATGCTTACAAGATAGACCTTCCCTGAGACTATGGCATGGCAAAGAACATTCAACGTAGGGGACTTATCCCCTATTTAGAAGATGAAGATGTGCAAGAATTGAGGACAATTCCTTTTGAAGAAGGAGAGGATGATACGAAATCGCTTGCTAATTCCGAAATTCTACTAAGTACTACTCTCAATCACAACAAGGGAGAGATTCACGGTTTAAAGATTAGTACTAGTTTAATTATGTTGAGCAACGAAGGAAAGGAAGTTAATTAAGCTAGTTAATTTAATTAACGTTTTTGTAATTTTCGGTTTTTGTAAACCCGGAATTATTTTGTTTAGCGTAAGTGCAAATTGGACGAACCATGTATGGGGTTGCGAATCACACTTGGGACGTGTGAAAAGGGGTTCTTGAAGATCTTTTGAAGCTTCCCTTGCAAGCTAAGAGAAGCCCCCCACTGTGTTGAAAATCGGCCCTCCTTGCCCCAAAGTCAACAAAACACACAACAACACTATTCCTTCTTACATCTTTGTTGGATTAAGAGATCTTTGTTGTTTAATTGCTTTGTTTAATCACTTTGGTACTTAGATCTTTTGAGATTGATTAGCTTGTAATATATATATGTAATGGTGATCATAAATGAAAGTTAGTTTTTAGTTTTGATTTAAACTTTGTGTTTATTCGGTTTTTTTGGAGATTGAAAAATCCGAAATTCCTCTTGTGATTAAGAAGTGATCTTAATTTCGAAATCCTTGAGTTAAGTGAGTTAAACTTAATTTAAGAGAGAGTTAATATAATTAGTGAGTTTAAACTAATTAAATCCACTCTCGAAAACCTCCTAAATCAGTTTCTAAGTAAGATAAACTTCAAAACCGATTTAGAATCCTTAAGCATAAATAAGTGAGTAAAGCTTATCGAGCTTAGGTTACATTTTCATACACGTTTTCGCATCAGATTCAATTAGCTCTATTTGACGTCATTTGACTTTCATTTGATACAATTAGCTTTGATTGACTTTATTTGACTTTAATTTGATTCAATAAGCTTTGTTTAATGCATTTGAGTTTCATTTGATTCAATTAGCTTTGTTTAATGCATTTGAGTTTCATTTGATTCTATTAGCTATGTTTGATTTTATTTAACTTTCATTTAATTCAACTAGCTTTGTTTGACTTCATTTTACTTTAATTTGATTCAATTAGCTTTGTTGAATGCATTTGAGTTTCATTTAATTCAATTAGATTTACTGAATGCATTTGAGCTTCATTTTCTTCAATAAGTTTTGTTTGACTTTATTTTACTTTAATTTGAATCAATTAGCTTTGTTGAATGCATTTGAGTTTCATTTGAATCAATTAGCTGTGTTGAATGCATTTGATTTTCATTTGATTCATTTAGCTATGTTTGAATTTATTTAACTTTCATTTGATTCAATTAGCTTTGTTTGACTTAATTTGACTTTAATTTGATTCAATTAGCTTTCCTGAATGCATTTGAGTTTCATTTGATTCAATTAGTTTTACTGAATGCATTTGAGTTTCATTTTCTTCAATAGGTTTTGTTTGACTTCATTTGACTTTAATTTGATTCAATAAGCTTTGTTGAATTCATTTGAAATTTATTTAATTCAATTAGCTTTGTTAAATGCATTTGAGTTTCATTTGATTCAATTAGCTTTACTTTAATTTGTTGAATGCATTTGAGTTTCATTTAATTCAATTAGTTTTACTGAATGCATTTGTGTTTCATTTTCTTCAATAAGTTTTGTTTGACTTCATTTTACTTTAATTTGAATCAATTAGCTTTGTTGAATGCATTTGAGTTTCATTTGAATCAATTAGCTTTGTTGAATGCATTTGATTTTCATTTAATTCATTTAGCTTTGTTTGATTTTATTTAACTTTCATTTGATTCAATTAGCTTTGTTTGACTTCATTTGACTTTAATTTGATTCAATTAGCTTTGTTGAATGCATTTGAGTTTCATTTGATTTAATTAGCTTTACTGAATGCATTTGAGTTTCATTTTCTTCAATAAGTTTTGTTTGACATCATTTGACTTTAATTTGATTCAATAAGCTTTGTTGAATGCATTTGATATTTATTTAATTCCATTAGCTTTGTTGAATGCATTTGAGTTTCATTTGATTCAATTAGCTTTACTTTAATTTGTTGAATGCATTTGAGTTTCATTTAATTCAATTAGTTTTACTGAATGCATTTGTGTTTCATTTTCTTCAATAAGTTTTGTTTGACTTCATTTTACTTTAATTTGAATTAATTTGATTTGTTGAATGCATTTGAGTTTCATTTGAATCAATTAGCTTTGTTGAATGCATTTGATTTTCATTTGATTCATTTAGCTTTGTTTGATTTTATTTAACTTTCATTTGATTCAATTAGCTTTGTTTGACTTCATTTGACTTTAATTTGATTCAATTAGCTTTCTCGAATGCATTTGAGTTTCATTTGATTCAATTAGCTTTACTGAATGCATTTGAGTTTCATTTTCTTCAATAGGTTTTGTTTGACTTTAATTTGATTCAATAAGCTTTGTTGAATGCATTTGAGATTTATTTGATTCAATTAGCATTGTTGAATGCATTTGAGTTTCATTTGATTCAATTATCCTTGTTGAATGCATTCAAGTTTTATTTGAATCAATTAGCTTTGTTTAATACATTTGAGTTTCATTTGATTCTATTAGCTATGTTTAACTTCATTTGACTTTCATTTGATTCAATTAACTTTGGTTGACTTCATTTGACTTTCATTTGATTCAATTTGCTTTGTTTGACTTCATTTCACTTTAATTTGATTCAATTAGCTTTGTTGAATGCATTTTGAGTTTCAATTGATTCAATTAGCCAAGTTGAATGCATTTGAACTTTCTTTGATTCAATTAGCTTTGTTGAATGCATTTGAGTTTCATTGATTCAATTAGCTCAATTTGACGTCATTTGACTTTCATTTGATACAACTTTGATTGACTTTATTTCACTTTAATTTGATTCAATTAGCTTTGTTTAATGCATTTGAGTTTCATTTGATTCAATTAGCTTTGTTGAATGTATTTGAGTTTCATTTGATTCTATTAGCTATATCTGACTTTATTTGACTTTCCTTTGATTCAATTAGCTTGGTTTGACTTCCCTTTAACTTTAATTTGATTCAATTAGCTTTGTTTGACTTCATTTGACTTTAATTTGATTCAAGTAGCTTTGTAGAATGCATTTGACTTTCATTTGACTCAATTAGCTTTGTTGAATACATTTGAGTTTCATTTGATTCTATTAGCTTTGTTTGACTTCATTTTACTTTAAATTGATTCAATTAGCTTTGTTGAATGCATTTGAGTTTCATTTAATTCAATTAGCTTTACTGAATGCATTTGAGTTTCATTTTCTTCAATAAGTTTTTATGACTTCATTTTACTTTAATTTGAATCAATTAGCTTTGTTGAATGCATTTGAGTTTCATTTGAATCAATTAGCTTTGTTGAATGCATTTGATTTTCATTTGATTCATTTAGCTATGTTTGATTTTATTTGACTTTCATTTGATCTAATTACCTTTGTTTGACTTCATTTGACTTGAATTTGATTCAATTAGCTTTGTTTGACTTCATTTTACTTCAGTTTGATTCAATTAGCATTGTTGAATGCATTTGATTTTCATTTTGATTCAATTAGCTTTATTGAATGCATTTGAGTTTCATTTGATTCAACAAGTTTTGTTTGACTTTATTTGACTTTAATTTGAATGAATTATCTTTGTTGAATGCATTTGAGTTTCATTTGAATCAATTAGCTTTGTTGAATGCATTTGAATTTCATTTGATTCATTTTGCTATGTTTGATTTTATTTGACTTTCATTTGATTTAATTACCTTTGTTTGACTTCATTTGACTTAAATTTGATTCAATTAGCTTTGTTTGACTTCATTTTACTTCAATTTGATTCAATTAGCATTGTTGAATGCATTTGATTTTCATTTTGATTCAATTAGCTTTATTGAATGCATTTGAGTTTCATTTGATTCAATTAGTTTGGTTTGACTTTATTTGACTTTAATTTGAATCAATTAGCTTTGTTGAATGCATTTGAGTTTCATTTGATTCAATTAGCTTTGTTGAATGCATTTGATTTTCATTTGATTCATTTAGCTATGTTTGACTTTCATTTGATTCAATTAGCTTTGTTTGACTTCATTTGACTTTAATTTGATTCAATTAGCTTTGTTGAATGCATTTGAGTTTCATTTGATTCAATTAGCTTTGTTGAATGCATTTGAGTTTCATTTTCTTCAATTAGGTTTTGATTGACTTCATTTGACTTTAATTTGATTCAATAAGCTTTGTTGAATTCATTTGAAATTTATTTAATTCAATTAGCTTTGTTGAATGCATTTGAGTTTCATTTGATTCAATTAGCTTTACTTTAATTTGTTGAATGCATTTGAGTTCCATTTGATTCAATTAGCTATGTTTGACTTCATTTGACTTGAATTTGATTCAATTAGCTTTGTTTGACTTCATTTTACTTCAATTTGATTCAATTAGCATTGTTGAATGCATTTGATTTTCATTTTGATTCAATTAGCTATACTAAATGCATTTGAGTTTCATTTGATTCAGTTAGTTTTGTTGAATGCATTTGAAATTTATTTGATTCAATTAGCTTTGTTAAATGCATTTGAGTTTCATTTGATTCAATTAGCTTTGTTGAATGCATTTAAGTTTCATTTGACTCAATTAGCTTTGCTGAATACATTTGAGTTTCATTTGATTCTAGTAGCTATGTTTAACTTCATTGGACTTTCACTTAATTTAATTAGCTTTGTTTGACTTCATTTGACTTTCATTTGATTCAATTAGCTTTGTTTGACTTCATTTTACTTTAATTTGATTCAATTAGTTTGGTTGAACGAATTTGAGTTTCATTTGATTCAATTAGCTTTGTTGAATGCATTTGAATTTTCATTGATTCAATTAGCTTTGTTGAATGCATTTGAGTTTCATTTGATTCTATTAGCTATGTTTGACATTAGTTGACTTTCCATTGATTCAATTAGCTTGGTTCGACTTCATTTAACTTTAATTTGATTCAATTAGCTTTGTTTGACTTCATTTGACTTTAATTTGATTCAATTAGCTTTGTAGAATGCATTTGAGTTTCATTTGATTCAATTAGCTTTGTCGAATGCATTTAAGTTTCATTTGACTCAATTAGTTTGTTGAATACATTTGAATTTCGTTTGATTTTATTAACTTTATTTGACTTCATTTAACTTTCACAATTAACATTGATTGTCTTCATTTGACTTTAATTTGATTCAATTAGCTTTGTTGAATGCATATTAGTTTCATTTGATTCAATTAGCTTTGTTGATTGCATTTGAGTTTCATTTGATTCTATCAGCCATGTTTAACTACATTTAACTTTAATTTGATTCAATTAGCTTTGTTTGACTTCATTTGACTTTAATTTGATTCAATTAGCTTTGTAGAATGCATTTGAATTTTTTTCAATAAGATTTGTTTGACTTTAATTTGATTCAATTAACTTTGTTGAATGCATTTGAGATTTATTTGATTCAATTAGCTTTGTTGAATGCATTTGAATTTCATTTGATTCTATTAGCTTTGTTGAATGCATTTGAATTTATTTGATTCAATTTGCTTTGTTGAATGCATTTGAGTTTCATTTGATTCAATTAGCTTTGTTGAATGTATTTTGAGTTTATTTGATTCAATTAGCTTTATTTGACTTCATACGACTTTCATTTGATACAATTAGCTTTGATTGACTTCATTTGACTTTAATTTGATTCAATTAGCTTTGTTGAATACTTATTAGTTTCATTTGATTTAATTAGCTTTGTTGATTGCATTTGAGTTTCATTTGATTCTATCAGCCATGTTTGACTTTATTTGACTTTCACTTGATTCAATTAGCTTTGTTTAACTACATTTAACTTTAATTTGATTCAATTAGCTTTGTTTGACTTCATTTGACTTTAATTTGATTCAATTAGCTTTGTAGAATGCATTTGAATTTTCTTTGATTCAATTAGCTTTGTTGAATGCATTTGAGTTTCATTTGATTCAATTAGCTTTATTTCACTTCATTTGACTTTCATTTGATTCAATTAGCTTTGTTTGACTTCATTTGACTTTAATTTGATTCAATTAGCTTTGTTGAATGCATTTGAGTTTCATTTGATGCAATTAGCTTTACTGAATGCATTTGAGATTTATTTTCTTCAATAAGATTTGTATGACTTCATTTGACTTTAATATGATTCAATTAGCTTTGTTGAATGCATTTGAGTTTCATTTGATTCAATTAGATTTAATTTGTTGAATGCATTTGATGTGGATTTGAATAGCTTAGTCTCTCTTAGAAAAGAAGGTTACAAAGTACTCCTAGTTCTATTAGGAGTCTTCGTAGTTTCCTAATTCTAGTAGGAATAGGACTCTTGAAATCCTAATTCTAGTAGGATTAGAACTTTTAGTTCTATTAGGAGTCTTTAAGTTTCTTTAAGTTGTAATTCTAATTGGGTTAGAATTCCAAATCCTAGTTGGATTAGGATTCTAATTGGAGTAGAATTATAGTAGCATTAGGACTTTGTGTTGATTAGAGTTTGATTTGCACAAGGATTCTAGTCACATAGCCGTGTGATTAGAGATAGATTAGTTTGTTATTGTTTTTGTTTATCTTTTATGCTTTGCTAGTTCTACTAGGTTTAGGTTACTGTGTTTTAATAGTTCTAATCAGTTTAGGATTATTTGTTCCCTATAAATAGGCTATTCGGCCAAATTAATAAAGAAAAAGAAGGTTGTTTTGTTTAAAGATTAAACGTAAGTTTATGACTGATTTTGAACGTACTTAATTCCAAGATTTCATTGTTTTTAGAGAGTGAATCTAAATACAAGAACCTTAGATTTAGGCGAGTGAAACCTAAAACTAAGCGAGATTTGCGTGAGTTAGTGAGTGAAGCTAATAAACCAATCTCAAATCCTTTCCTAATTCAAGTTTAAGGTGAGTGAAGCCCTAAAAGTGAATTAGAACCCTTAGTGGAGATTAACTGAGTGAAGGTTATTCGAAGCTAAGCAGATTCCGTTCGCGGTCCTATTCCTAGTAGGATTAGAACTACGAAGACTCCTAATAGAACTAGGAGTACTTTGTAACCTTCTTTTCTAAGAGAGACTAAGCTATTCAAATCCACATCAGCATTTGAGTTTATTTGATTCAATTAGCTTTATTTGACTTCATATGACTTTCATTTGATTCAATTAGCTTTGTTGAATGCATTTGAGTTTCATTTGATTCAATTAGCTTTGTTGAATGCATTTGAGTTCATTTGATTCAATTAGCTTTGTTGAATGCATTTGAGTTTCATTTGATTCAATTTGCTTTGTTGAATGCATTTGAGATTTATTTGATACAATTAGCTTTGTTGAATGCATTTGAGTTTCATTTGATTCAATTTGCTTTGTTGAATGCATTTTGAGTTTATTTGAATCAATTAGCTTTATTTGACTTCATATGACTTTCATTTGATACAATTAGCTTTGATTGACTTCATTTGACTTTAATTTGATTCAATTAGCTTTGTTGAATATATTAGTTTCATTTGATTCAATTAGCTTTGTTGAATGCATTTGAGTTTATTTGATTTAATTAGCTTTATTTGATTTCATTTGACTTTCATTTGATACAATGAGCTTTGATTGACTTCATTTGACTTTAATTTGATTCAATTAGCTTTGTTGAATGCATATTAGTTTCATTTGATTCAATTAGCTTTGTTGAATGCATTTGAGTTTATTTGATTCAATTAGCTTTATTTGATTTCATATGACTTTCATTTGATACAATTAACTTTGAATGCATTTGAGTTTCATTTGATTCAATTAGCTTTATTTGACTTCATTTGACTTTCATTTGATTCAATTAGCATTGTTTGACTTCATTTGACTTTAATTTGATTCAATTAGCTTTGTTGAATGCATTTGAGTTTCACTTGATTCAATTAGCTTTATTGAATGCATTTGAGTTTCATTTGATTCTATTAGCTTTGTTGAATGCATTTGAGTTTATTTGATTCAATTAGCTTTGTTGAATGCATTTGAGTTTCATTTGATTCAATTAGCTTTGTTGAATGCATTTTTAGTTTATTTGATTCAATTAGCTTTATTTGACTTCATATGACTTTCATTTGATACAATTAGCATTGATTAACTTCATTTGACTTTAATTTGATTCAATTAGCATTGTTGAATGCATATTTGTTTCATTTGATTTAATTAGCTATGTTGATTGCATTTGAGTTTCATTTGATTCTATCAGCCATGTTTGACTTTATTTGACTTTCACTTGATTCAATTAGCTTAGTTTAACTACATTTAACTTTAATTTGATTCAATTAGCTTTGTTTGACTTCATTTGACTTTAATTTGATTCAATTAGCTTTGTAGAATGCATTTGAATTTTCTATGATTCAGTTAGCTTTGTTGAATGCATTTGAGTTTCATTTGATTCAATTAGCTTTATTTGACTTCATTTGACTTTCATTTGATTCAATTAGCTTTGTTTGACTTCATTTGACTTTAATTTGATTCAATTAGCTTTGTTGAATGCATTTGAGCTTCATTTGATGCAATTAGCTTTGCTGAATGCATTTGAGTTTTATTATCTTCAATAAGTTTTGTTTGACTTCATTTGACTTTAATTTGATTCAATTAGCTTTGTTGAATGCATTTGAGTTTCATTTGATTCAATTAGCTTGAATTTGTTGAATGCATTTGAGTTTATTTGATTCAATTAGCTTTATTTGACTTCATTTGACATTAATTTGATTTAATTTGCTTTGTTGAATGCATTTGAGTTTCATTTGATTCAATTAGCTTTATTGAATGCATTTGAGTTTCATTTGATTTTATTAGTTTTGTTGAATGCATTTGAGTTTATTTGATTCAATTAGCTTTGTTGAATGCATTTGAGTTTCATTTGATTCAATTAGCTTTGTTGAATGCATTTTGAGTTTATTTGATTCAATTAGCTTTATTTGACTTCATATGACTTTCATTTGATACAATTAGCATTGATTGTCTTCATTTGACTTTAATTTGATTCAATTAGCTTTGTTGAATGCATATTAGTTTCATTTGATTCAATTAGCTTTGTTGATTGCATTTGAGTTTCATTTGATTCTATCAGCCATGTTTAACTACATTAAACTTTAATTTGATTCAATTAGCTTTGTTTGACTTCATTTGACTTTAATTTGATTCAATTAGCTTTGTAGAATGCATTTGAATTTTTTTCAATAAGATTTGTTTGACTTCATTTGACTTTAATTTGATTCAATTAACTTTGTTGAATGCATTTGAGATTTATTTGATTCAATTAGTGACTTCTAAGAGTTGGACGATGTTTTTAAACTCAAGAACAAGAACACTCACAAGAACACTTTGTTACTCACGATTTTAGGATAAATGACCAAATCACAAGACAAATTCAATGATTTGGGATCTTAGGCCAGAGACAAGACTCACTCAATCTCCCCTAATCTTATCACTCAAGACTCACTCAAAGTAATAAGGGTTAGTTTCCAACTTGACACAAACTCAAAGCTAAAAACTGAAAACACAAAGGTTTTTACTTCAAACTCAAAAACTGATTTTTATTATCATTTGCTCTCCTTATATAGAGAGAGGAGCAGCAATAAGACACTTAAAAAAAACCTACAAAAACGTCCAAAAAGGAGCAGCAAAGAGGAGTTACAAAGCTCCTTGATTTAAGCCTCTTGTTAAGCTCCATTAAATGAGCTGTTACAAGAGTTAAACCAAAAAAAATAAAAACCCTAAGCCGATGCATCACATGCCTATTATCGCCCTAAAACCCTCTCCTAATCATGGATTACTTTAAGAGTAATCTCATGGTTTATTACAAACTTAAATTATCAACAAAAGCAAATAAAACCCAAACATAACTTGGGCCTTCAATTCACACGTCCAACTCATGTCCCACTTCTTGTTGTTGTTGCAAAATTTGATTGGGCTTCATTCATGATATGCAACACTTGATTTCGGCCTAAAACTTATCCAAATTAAGTGTTTGACAACTTTTTTTGTAAGTTCAGAATGTGAACTTGTTGATAGACCTATCAAAGTCCACGAAATGAGCCAAATTAACCGAATTATGGTTGTTAGGAATATAAGTATCAACATTGATAGTTCTAATTCGTCATATAATGCATGGGCTTTTCTTTTGGACCTTGGACTTGCATCATTCTCCCTTTCTTCAAAAAAGTTTGCCCTCAAACTTGGTTGTTGAAAGTATGAATAGTGATCTCTTATAGGGAAGATTGGACCAGGTTTGAAGAGTTTCCTTTTGTTGTTTACCCTCTCAAGATTCCTTTTGTTCACCTTTTTAATTTCTTCTCTCATTTTATCCCATGAATTTTGAAATATTCTCACTCTTTTATTTTCATTTATTTCATCTTGATGTTCTGCTAATAACTCATTTATAGATGAGATATCACAAGATGATCCAGGAGCAAGTACAAGTGATTCGAATGAAGATGAGGTTCAAGAGTTGATGCTTGGCAAAGGGATGGATGGTGCACGATCCATTAGTTTCCATAGACTTGGAGGCAATGAAGGTCATTGTTGCATTTCATTAACAAGCGTCCAACAACGTTTTGAGTAGAGTTTGTGAGTTGTGGCATTTCCTAATTCACGTAGGAACTAGATTTCCTAGTTCAAGTAGGAAATGGATTTACACTTCCTAGTTCTGTTAGGAGTGTTGGAGATTTCCTAGTTCAAGTAGGAATGTTGTTTAATTACGTTTCCTAATTGGATTAGGAAGGGTAGTTGGTTATACTCCTAGTTCTGTTAGGAGTTGGGTGTAACTAATCCTTGTTGGGTTAGGAGTCTTTTGTTTTCGGTTTTACAACCCATGTAGGTTTGTTAGTTGGTTTTCCGAGTCATTCTAGTGTTTGAGCTAGAGTAGGAGTCTTAGAGGATAAGCATGCTTAGTGGTAGTTAAGCGTGTAGAGTAGTTCTAATCCGATTAGAACTCGGATAAGTAGTTCTATATATATGTTGCTGTTTTCATTAATGAAAGTTAGATTTGATTTTTGTTAAACAACTTATTGTTACGTTTGATAATTCGTGTGAATTAGAGAACATTAAGAACGTGAGATCGAGAGTTCAAAGCTGCGAGATCACAAAACGTTTGAGAGTTCCTAAGAGCAAATCTTTTGAACACTTAAACACAACCATTAGTTTGTGCTAAGAGCTAATCTTTTCATAGATTAATAAACGTTGAAGGTAATTAAGAGCTAATCTTTCTTACTAGAGACAACCTATCTTAGTTAGTTCAACAAATCGAGTCATCAACCACGAGCATCGAAGGTTTTGTCGGACTAATATAGATCAAGTTTGGTATCTGAGCTACGGTCACTGTGACGGCGCGTGAGGGCGCGTGACACATCGGAATTTGGATTCTTTTGGTTCTATGTGTAGACAACATACAAGACTACGTGGTGTCAAAATTTCAGCGCATTCCGAGCAGTAACGAAGTCGCAGCGAAACAAACAATCGAGCGTAATCATGGGAACCAAAGAAGAGGATGCGCGAAGAGACCGGATGCTAGATGCTCTAGCAAACCAAAACAACTCCATACAAGCAGCCTTAGAACGACTTAGATTGGAGGTCATGACAAGGAGACCACCCGATGATCCTAGACACCAAAAGGATGATGATAGGGGCATGAAAATCGAGGTGCACGATTTTGATGGAAAGTTGGACGTCGAAGGTTACTTGGAGTGGGAACGATCCTTGGAGAGATTCTTCGAATACAAGGATACACCTGAGGAGAAGAAACTCAAAATTGCCGTGCTTAAACTCACCAAGAATGCAGCCATATGGTATGAGGGATTGAAGAGAAAAAGGCACGTCAAGGAAAGAGGATCGACAGTTGGGAAGAACTCAAGCGCAAACTACAAAAACGGTATGTTCCTACCACCTATCAACAAGAGAATTACATAAAGTTTGCAACTTTGAAGCAAGGGCTGATGAGTGTGAGGGATTATCTAGGGGAGTTTGAGCGCCTTTCTGTTGTGTGTGAAATTGAGGAAAGGGAGGACCAAAAGCTAGCTAGGTTCATGGGTGGCCTAGACCAAGAGATTGCGGACAAGGTAGAATTGCAACCATACTTGTCTTTTGAAGAGACGTGCAAGATAGCTATGAAGGTTGAAAAACAAAAGAAATCTCGAACCACAAAAGCCTACACTAAACCTTTTGTTGCTTTCAAGACAAACCCTACCACCACCAATTCAACTACCAAGGAGGGCGGTAAAGATTGGAGAATGGAGGTGGATAAACAAAGAGGGAAGGAGAAGGTAGGAGGCAAGGAGATCGAGAAGGTTAAGTGTTTTAAGTGTCAAGGCTATGGGCACTATAGAACAAATTGTCCTCTTTGCTAGGGTGATGACAATGCAAGACATAGAGGAGATTGAGGAGATTGAAAGAGTAGCATTGATGGCTAGGGAACAAGAAGAAAAAGAGGAGGAGGACATATGCAATCCGGAAACAGATGATGAGGAGCGTGTGTTGGTCCTTCGAAGAGCCCTCCATGTCACTAGTACACCGGAGCATGAGGAGCAAAGAGAGACCATATTCCACACCAAGTGTAGGGTGAAGGACATGGTGTGTAGCCTAATCATCGATGGAGGTAGTTGTGCCAATGTAGCCTCGCGGATTTGGTGGAGAAACTACACTTGCCTACAACTAAGCACCCGAAACCTTATAGATTGAGATGGTTGGATGATGATAATGAGGTGAAGGTGAGGAAACGAGTGTTGATCACGTTTTCTATTGGAAACTACCAAGATGAAATTGATTGCGATGTGGTACCAATGAATGCATGCCATATACTATTGGGCGACCATGGCGGTTTGATAGAAAAGTCACACATGATGGAGTGAGCAATGTTTACAAGTTCTCGATGGGGGAAAGGTGAAGTCTTTATTACCCTTGCCACCATCCAAGATTACTCGACGTTCACCATCCACACCCAAGGAGACAATGTGCATTAGGGGAAAAGAGTTTGAGAGGGAGATGTTGGAGGAAAATGTCGTGTTCATGTTGGTTTCCAAGGAAGTGACGGAGCCTAATGAGGAGAAGGATCCGGATTTGCAGCACTTGTTGGGCGAATTCGAGGATGTTTTCCCTAGTGATTTGCCACCCGGATTACCACCTATGAGAGGAATTGAACACCAAATTGATTTAGTTCCCGGGGCTGTGATACCTAATAAACCCCCATATAGGAGTAATCCCGAGGAAACTAAAGAGCTCCAACGTCAAATTGAGGAGCTTATGGAGAGAGGCTATGTACGTGAAAGTATGAGTCCTTGTGCGGTTCCAGCTTTGTTAGTACCAAAAAAGGATGGAACTTGGAGGATGTGCATAGATAGCCGAGCTGTGAACAATATCACCATCAAATATAGATTCCCTATACCACGATTGGATGATATGTTAGATGAGTTGTGTGGTTCCCAATTGTTCTCCAAAATTGATTTGAGAAGTGGGTATCATCAAATTAGGATGCGTGAAGGGGATGAGTGGAAGACCGCCTTCAAGACAAAGCATGGCTTGTTTGAATGGTTGGTTATGCCATTTGGATTGACAAACGCACCAAGTACATTCATGCGCCTCATGAATGCTGTTTTGCGGCCTTTTTTAGGCAAGTTCATTGTGGTTTACTTAGACGACATTCTAGTCTATAGTAGGACCAAGGAAGAGCATCTACAGCACTTACGACAATTATTCCAAGTATTGAGAAGTAAGCAATTGTATGGGAAGTTGGAGAAGTGTTCGTTTATGCAAGAAGAATTAGGGTTCCTAGGATACATTGTATCTAAGGATGGAATCAAGGTGGATCCTAGTAAAATTGAAGCAATATCAGCGTGGCCAATTCCAAGGACTATAACGGAGGTACGTTCTTTTCATGGTTTAGCTTCATTTTATAGAAGATTCATCAAGAATTTTAGCACTCTTATGAGCCCTATTACCGAATGTACGAAGCAAGGGAAGTTTGAGTGGACTAAAGAAGCACAGCAAGCCTTTGAACTAGTGAAGGATAAGATGTGCAATGCACCAATTTTGGCCCTACCAGATTTCTCTAAACCCTTTGAGGTTGAGTGTGACGCAAGTGGTACTGGAATTGGGGCAGTTTTGATTCAAGGTGGAAGACCTATAGCATATTTTAGTGAGAAATTGGGTGGGGGAAAGTTGAATTACTCCACATATGACAAAGAATTCTATGCTATGGTGCGAGCCTTGGATTATTGGAGTCACTATTTGAGACCTCAATCATTTGTTTTACATTCTGATCATGAGTCATTGAGGTACATACATGGCCAACACAAGTTGAATACCAGGCATGCTAAGTGGGTTGAGTTCTTGCAATCATTCACTTTTGTGTCGAAGTATAAAGCGGGGAAGGCTAATGTGGTGGCGGATGCACTTTCTAGGAGACACACTCTTTTGGGCGTGGTTAGTACTAAGCTTTTGGGATTTGATTTGCTTAAAGAGTACTATGCTAAGGATGTGGATTTTGGGGAGTTGTATGCAGCGTGTGAGAAGGGGTCTCATGGACCTTATTCACGAGAACAAGGATTTCTTTTCAAGGGAAATAAGTTGTGTGTTCCCAATTGTTCCGTGAGAGATTTGTTGGTCAGGGAAGCTCATGGGGGAGGTATAGCTGGTCACTTTGGGATGAACAAAACATTGGAGTTAGTCCAAGAGCATTTCTTTTGGCCTAAGATGGTAGGGAGTGTCCAAGCTGTGGTTGCTAGATGTGGGACTTGTCAACGTGCCAAAAGTACATTCCATAAGGGACTATACACGCCATTACCTGTGCCGGAGAGACCTTGGGAAGATGTGAGCATGGATTTCATAGTTGCTTTACCTCGGACTCAAAGGCAACGAGATGCTATCATGGTTGTCGTTGATCGATTTAGTAAGATGGCACATTTTATTCCTTGCAACAAAACTGATGATGCTTCACATGTGGCAACTTTGTATTTTCGAGAAATTGTTAAGTTGCATGGCATACCTCGTACAATTGTCTCGGATAGGGACGCAAGTTCTTGAGTTACTTTTGGAAGACCTTGTGGAGGTTGTTGGGTACAAAATTGCTCTTTAGCACTTCACACCATCCACAAACTGATGGACAAACCGAGGTCACAAATCGCACCTTGGGTTCATTGCTTCGAGGATTGGTGGGTAAAACAGGTAAGAATTGGGATGTGAAGCTATGTCATGCGGAGTTTGCATACAATAGGACTCCTACATATGCAACAAAACATTCACCATTTGAAGTTGTGTATGGAGTTAATCCATATTTGCCCGTGGATTTGGCTGTGATTCCTAGGCAAGATTACGTGCATGGGGATGCAAAGAAGCAAAGCTCTTGTTCTTATGAAGCTCCATCACCAAATCAAAGAGCGCATTGAGAAGGTTAATGAGCAATATAAGAAGAAAGCAAACAAGGGACGCAAGCCTAGGGTGTTCGAACCAGGTGATCTTGTGTGGGTGCACCTTAGGAAGGAGCGTTTTCCAAGCAAACGCAAACATAAGCTCATGCCACGAGCTGAAGGTCCTTATCAAATATTGGAGAAGTATGGTGCTAATGCCTACAAGGTGGATCTTCAAGGGGAACATGGCGTGGCTGCTACTTTTAATGTTGGGGACTTGACGCCTTATTTAGATGATGAGCAAGTACAAGAATTGAGGACAATTCCTTTCAAAGAAGGGGAGGATGATCCAGGAGCAAGTACAAGTGATTCGAATGAAGATGAGGTTCAAGAGTTGATGCTTGGCAAAGGGATGGATGGTGCACGATCCATTAGTTTCCATAGACTTGGAGGCAATGAAGGTCATTGTTGCATTTCATTAACAAGCGTCCAACAACGTTTTGAGTAGAGTTTGTGAGTTGTGGCATTTCCTAATTCACGTAGGAACTGGATTTCCTAGTTCAAGTAGGAAATGGATTTACACTTCCTAGTTACGTTAGGAGTGTTGGAGATTTCCTAGTTCAAGTAGGAATGTTGTTTAATTACGTTTCCTAATTGGATTAGGAAGGGTAGTTGGTTATACTCCTAGTTCTGTTAGGAGTTGGGTGTAACTAATCCTTGTTGGGTTAGGAGTCTTTTGTTTTCGGTTTTACAACCCATGTAGGTTTGTTAGTTGGTTTTCCGAGTCATTCTAGTGTTTGAGCTAGAGTAGGAGTCTTAGAGGATAAGCATGCTTAGTGGTAGTTAAGCGTGTAGAGTAGTTCTAATCCGATTAGAACTCGGATAAGTAGTTCTATATATATGTTGCTGTTTTCATTAATGAAAGTTAGATTTGATTTTTGTTAAACAACTTATTGTTACGTTTGATAATTCGTGTGAATTAGAGAACATTAAGAACGTGAGATCGAGAGTTCAAAGCTGCGAGATCACAAAACGTTTGAGAGTTCCTAAGAGCAAATCTTTTGAACACTTAAACACAACCATTAGTTTGTGCTAAGAGCTAATCTTTTCATAGATTAATAAACGTTGAAGGTAATTAAGAGCTAATCTTTCTTACTAGAGACAACCTATCTTAGTTAGTTCAACAAATCGAGTCATCAACCACGAGCATCGAAGGTTTTGTCGGACTAATATAGATCACAAGAAGTACCCCTAGCTTGTTTTTCGTTCACAACCAAACCCTCCCCATTTGATTCCACTAGATTTTCATATGAATTACAAATTACAAGAGATGTGCTTTGCTTCTTTTCTTTTGTACCTACCTTTTCAAACAATGATAAAGAAAAAGTAAGTTCACTTTCCACATCACTTGGATACGTTGAAGGAACCATGATTGAACTTGTGATACTTTCATCATCACCATCACTAGAACCTTGCTCGGCAAAATCTTCTTCAAAAGGATCAAAATTGGTGACATCATATGAGCTGATAAGAGTTCTATTTTGACACAAAGTTCCTTTAAAAGCAAGTTCATGAAAACAATTTTCTTTCCCTACTTCTTTGAAGTCTTGAATTATTTCTTTCTTTTCAAGAGTAACTTTAAAATTGTTTTCCATGACTTCCATTTCAAGTGTTCGATCCATTACCCTATCTCTTTCGTCTTCTTCTTCAAAACTTAGGTAGTCATCCATGGACACATAAAACTTATTAGGACAGGAATGGTATGTATGCCCATAACCATGGCATTTTGAACATCTTGCACCATCAACCTTCCCAATTTCGAAGAAAATATCTTCCCACATTATTTCTTTTTTCCTCTCTTCTTTTTCCACTGTTTTTTTCTCTAAGTTCTCTAATTTTCGAGTTATAACCTGTAACATCTTGGCAATATCATCACCAGCCATGATTTTCTTTCACTATTTTGCTAGACTATTACAGTTACAATATGCAAACTGCCGTAAACTTGAACAACAAAACGAAACTGTAAATGGCCTTGAGACTCTCAAAGGCTTACAGATTAATAAACTTCAGGAAATTTCAAGCGGAATCAAAAAAAGAAACTCTTGAAAAGCTTTCCGGATGAAGGAGGAATCGTTGTTTGAAGTTCTGTGTGCCAGATTTGCTCCGTTTTGGCGCAGTTGCGAAAAACGTGCCCAGTTTAATATCTAAAAAATTCACAAAAATCTGAAAAATTCTGTGTTTATTCTAGACAAAAAGTTATGCAGAATGAAAAAAAGAATCAACCAATTTGAACTCCTGAAGGTTGAGAAATCGTCCTTCAAAGTTGGATGAAAAACTGATTGAATTCTGGCAGTTTCGTCTCTTCTACAAAACTCGATTTTTCCGATGAATTTCTTCACCAAAGCTCTGATACCAGATGATGTGAATCTAAAAACACCCTTCTAAGAGTTGGACGATGTTTTTAAACTCAAGAACAAGAACACTCACAAGAACACTTTGTTACTCACGATTTTAGGATAAATGACCAAATCACAAGACAAACTCAATGATTTGGGATCTTAGGCCAGAGACAAGACTCACTCAATCTCCCCTAATCTTATCACTCAAGACTCACTCAAAGTAATAAGGGTTAGTTTCCAACTTGAGACAAACTCAAAGCTAAAAACTGAAAACACAAAGGTTTTTACTTCAAACTCAAAAACTGATTTTTATTATCATTTGCTCTCCTTATATAGAGAGAGGAGCAGCAATAAGACACTTAAAAAAAACCTACAAAAACGTCCAAAAAGGAGCAGCAAAGAGGAGTTACAAAGCTCCTTGATTTAAGCCTCTTGTTAAGCTCCATTAAATGAGCTGTTACAAGAGTTAAACCAGCAAAATAAAAACCCTAAGCTGATGCATCACATGCCTATTATCAGCCCTAAAACCCTCTCCTAATCATGGATTACTTTAAGAGTAATCTCATGGTTTATTACAAACTTAAATTATCAACAAAAGCAAATAAAACCCAAACATAACTTGGGCCTTCAATTCACACGTCCAACTCATGTCCCACTTCTTGTTGTTGTTGCAAAATTTGATTGGGCTTCATTCATGATATGCAACACTTGATTTCGGCCTAAAACTTATCCAAATTAAGTGTTTGACCACTTTTTTTGTAAGTTCAGAATGTGAACTTGTTGATAGACCTATCAAAGTCCACGAAATGAGCCAAATTAACCGAATTATGGTTGTTAGGAATATAAGTATCAACATTGATAGTTCTAATTCGTCATATAATGCATGGGCTTTTCTTTTGGACCTTGGACTTGCATCAATTAGCTTTGTTGAATGCATTTGAATTTCATTTGATTCTATTAGCTTTGTTGAATGCATTTGAATTTATTTGATTCAATTTGCTTTGTTGAATGCATTTGAGTTTCATTTGATTCAATTAGCTTTGTTGTATGCATTTTGAGTTTATTTGATTCAATTAGCTTTATTTGACTTCATACGACTTTCTGATGTGGATCTTGAAACAAGACTCACGAAATTTAGGCTCTTTGATGTAGTTTAGTGGCTTTTGTAGATTAAAGATGCAAACTTTAGGAACAATTAATGTCAAGATCCGAATTCTTGATGCAAAACAACAATGAAATCTGAATAATAACAAAGGGATATGGAGAATTTGACTAATCCAAGTCAAGATTCAACTAGGATATGAAGAACTTAGGCGTATTTCGTCTCAAAGTTCAACTAGGGGTTTTTGGATTCTCTCCGGATTCGTTTTGGATTCTCTCCTAAATCTGTAATTCACAAAAATTAACTTAAACATACTCTCCCTTATTAATATGACCGAATGGTCTATTTATAGTGTACAAATAATCCTAAACCTAGTAGAACTATTAAAGCAAAGTAACCTAAACCTAGTAGAACTAGTAAAGCATAAAAGATAAACATAACAAACTAATCTATCATCACACGGCTGTGACTGATTTTTCACACGCCTAATGTGATTAGGATTAGGACTCCTAACACTACTCAAACTCTAATTAAAATAAAGTCCTAATTCAATTGAAACTCTTAAACAAACTATGAATTAAAACCCTAAATTACATAGAATTCTAACAGAACTAGAACTCTACATAACCAATACTTCTATTTCACATCAAACTCCTCTTCTTAAAAAAAACTTGTCCTCAAGTTTTGGTGTAGCCAAGCAATCATCCACGAACGAAAGCCATGATCCATAGGAAGTAGCACACATACGCGAAACAAATGGTGAGGCCATAATGCTTGTGGACGTGTAGTGCAAAGGACTGTAGGCATAGCCCAAAAAGCGTGAGAAGCTGCTGCAGATTTAGGTACCCAATTCTTCATTGGAGCTTTCTTCACACATATGGCAGCAATTTTCGGTCCTTTGGTAGGGATACAAGCCAAAGATGTAATCTTTAAGTCCTCTTGTATATCCAAGATTGGATCTTGGGGAGTTGTACCATGCAAAGAGTCATGAGGCAAAGTCGCTTGATCCAACAAAGTGATTGTTGCCTTCGGTTCTACCACATCTTGTTTTAAGAACAAGACAAGTTCTTCCTTGGAAACGTACTCTTCATTGGGGCATTGATGTTCTTCGTGTCCAAGACCTTGACACTTTAAACAATGTATCCATGTTTTTGTGCGCATGGTTGCAGTAGATGCCTTCGGAGGTGGTAGGGATTGTAGCTTATGAAGTGTGACAAGCATTTCTTTGAAGCCTTCTTTGATGTCATCCATGAAGTCATAGTAAGCATCGTAGTCATAATAGTCATAGTAATCAGCCATTATGAAACAGCAAGCAGATACGATGTCATTGAAGTTTAACGCGGCACAGAACTCGTTACTTATTAGAACGTTATGAAATTTTGACACAACAAACCTCTAGATGTTGTAAGTCCAACGAACCAAAAATCATAGAATTCCGATTGCACACGCTCTGTCACGCGCCGTGTCAATCTAGCAGTGTCAAACTGGCGACAGAAATTTGACGCAGATGTATTTGATGACTGCGACTTCGTTACTGGTTCAAATGCGCTCAAATTTTAACACAAGATAGATCTCTTTGTTAGCTTTCCAACGAACCAAGAAAATCTGAATTCCGACTTGTAACGTAGCCACACGAACAATTTTGCCGAACTGGGGTCAGATTTGACGCAAAGCAGCAGTGCGGGGGGGTGGAAATCAGCACTTCGGGGGGGATCAGCAGCCACACCACTTGATGTGGATCTTGAAACAAGACTCACGAAATTTAGGCTCTTTGATGTAGTTTAGTGGCTTTTGTAGATTAAAGATGCAAACTTTAGGAACAATTAATGTCAAGATCCGAATTCTTGATGCAAAACAACAATGAAATCTGAATAATAACAAAGGGATATGGAGAATTTGACTAATCCAAGTCAAGATTCAACTAGGATATGAAGAACTTAGGCGTATTTCGTCTCAAAGTTCAACTAGGGGTTTTTGGATTCTCTCCGGATTCGTTTTGGATTCTCTCCTAAATCTGTAATTCACAAGAATTAACTTAAACATACTCTCCCTTATTAATATGACCGAATGGTCTATTTATAGTGTACAAATAATCCTAAACCTAGTAGAACTATTAAAGCAAAGTAACCTAAACCTAGTAGAACTAGTAAAGCATAAAAGATAAACATAACAAACTAATCTATCATCACACGGCTGTGACTGATTTTTCACACGCCTAATGTGATTAGGATTAGGACTCCTAACACTACTCAAACTCTAATTAAAATAAAGTCCTAATTCAATTGAAACTCTTAAACAAACTATGAATTAAAACCCTAAATTACATAGAATTCTAACAGAACTAGAACTCTACATAACCAATACTTCTATTTCACATCACTTTCATTTGATACAATTAGCTTTGATTGACTTTGATACAAGTCAAGGTCAAGGTCAAGAAGGTCAAGCTCCAAATGATCCAATTTGTTTAGTCCTTGAAGTGTTCGGGTTCAAGTTAAATTCAAACTCCTCATTTTGTCATTTCTCAAGTGGGACGATGAGTCCATGGATGAAGCATGAAGATGACACCATTTCTAGAGTCTTAGTTATTTTAATTAAGTCTTTAAAATTTCAGCAAATAAAGGGCGAAATTCAGTGCCTTATTTCGTTCCATTTAGGCGTGTGAAGTAGGAACCTTGTGTTCCAAGGTTGCAAGTTGTCATTGAGTTGTAATATTCCTTGAGTTGCCTTATTTCTTTGTTTCCTTAAGTTGATAGGCGTGTGAAGGGGGATTATGGGGCTGATTTGTGGTTTCCTTATTTACTCCTTTATTCTCTCCTAGAATCAAGGGATTAAGATGTAAGGAATTAAGGAATGTTTCCTTAATTCTTATGGCTGATTTTCGGCCTTGCTTGGTCCTTGGAGGACAAGTTATTTCTATTATAAATAATAGTTCCATGCTATCATTCAAGGCATGTGAGATTTATCTAAAAACTTTGTTATTGAATTTAATTGTGTGATCAATTACTTTCGACCATTGAGTAATTTTCAGGAGTGATTATTTACTTAGTGTTTAATCTACTTAATTCCAGGAGTGGTGTAAGTGAGATTAAGAGTTAATTAAAATATTCAGGAGTGATTATTTTAATTATCATATCCAAAGTGACTTAGAACATAAATTTCGGACTTCATTACTTCTTCAAATTCGAACCTTTGCTCGGATTTCCTTGGTTGCTCTTCAACTTGGACGTGCAATCATATCAGTTGGTATCAGATTTTTTTTCCAGGAGGGTGAGGATAGAAGGGATTCTTCTTTCATTGGTAAGTGCTTCTACTTTGTCAATCCTTTGTTGGGGATTTGTGTGTGGTTGTGGCTTGCTATTTCTTCTGTGACGTAGCATCTTAATTGAGTAATAATGGCAGAATTGGCTGAACTAAAAGCCCTTATTGAGAAACTCTTTAACACTCAAAATGAGGAAAAGGAAAAAAGGGAAAGATTAACAAGTAGCTCATAACATTCTTGCGGGTAAAGTGAACAATAAAAACGACCCTAATCACATTGACTATGAATCGATGTTGAAGAGGTTAAAATTGTTAAACCAACTTATGATAATGATAGGGGGATTAAACTAGATGACTTTACTGGTGATTCTAGTCCTGAGGATTTACTTGAATGGATTCGTCAACTTGAGAAAATTTGTGATTATAAGGGGTTTGATGATGAGAAACGTTTTAAAATTGCCACCATTGGACTAAGTATGCTGGAATTTGGTTAGAAAGTCTAAAGGCAAAAAGGGCGAGACTTGGGAAACCTAAGCTTAAAAGTTGGACTAAGCTTAAAAGGAAATTGCATGAGAAGTTTGTTCCAAGTGATTTTATTCAACGACAATACATGAGAAAGAATTCTTTGACTCAAGATGTGTCGAGTGTGCATGATTATATGGTTGAATTTGACAAGTTGTGTTTGATTTGTGATGTTGAGGAGGTCGAACAAGAGAAAATTGCTAGGTTTGTTAATGGACTTAATAAATCTATTGCTAGAAAGGTTGATGTGTCGAATTATAGTACTTTTGATGATGTGTGTCGATTGACTTTAAAATTTGAAAGGCATGAATTAGAGGAAAAGAAACCATATGGGGGAAAATTCGGCCATAATAAAACCAGTTCTTCTTCTTCTTTCGTCCCTTCTTCTTCTTCTAACTCTTCTAAAACCTTTGAGAAAAAAGATAATCCTTCTAAGGGGGAACAAAAGGGAGACCGTCCTAAATTGGTGATTCCTAAAGAAAAATGGGAGGAAACTCGAAAGTGTTTTAAGTGTCAAGGGAGGGGTCACATTGCTAGTAATTGTCCATCTAGGAAGACCTTAACGATGAGACAATACATGGAAATAGAGGAGGAAGAAAGAACGTATAACATTGTGTGTGAAAAGGAGGAAGAATGTGAAAGTGATGATAATGAGATTGCATATGCCGAAGATGAGTCTAGGTGATACAAGTCAAGGTCAAGGTCAAGAAGGTCAAGCTCCAAATGATCCAATTTGTTTAGTCCTTGAAGTGTTCGGGTTCAAGTTAAATTCAAACTCCTCATTTGTGTCATTTCTCAAGTGGGACGATAAGTCCATGGATGAAGCATGAAAATGACACCATTTCTAGAGTCTTAGTTATTTTAATTAAGTCTTTAAAATTCAGCAAATAAAGGGCGAAATTCAGTCGCCTTATTTCGTTCCATTTAGGCGTGTGAAGTAGGAACCTTGTGTTCCAAGGTTGCAAGTTGTCATTGAGTTGTAATATTCCTTGAGTTGCCTTATTTCTTTGTTTCCTTAAGTTGATAGGCGTGTGAAGGGGGATTATGGGGCTGATTTGTGGTTTCCTTATTTACTCCTTTATTCTCTCCTAGAATCAAGGGATTAAGATGTAAGGAATTAAGGAATGTTTCCTTAATTCTTATGGCTGATTTTCGGCCTTGCTTGGTCCTTAGAGGACAAGTTATTTCTATTATAAATAATAGTTCCATGCTATCATTCAAGGCATGTGAGATTTATCTAAAAACTTTGTTATTGAATTTAATTGTGTGATCAATTACTTTCGACCATTGAGTAATTTTCAGGAGTGATTATTTACTTAGTGTTTAATCTACTTTATTCCAGGAGTGGTGTAAGTGAGATTAAGAGTTAATTAAAATATTCAGGAGTGATTATTTTAATTATCATATCCAGTGACTTAGAACATAAATTTCGGACTTCATTACTTCTTCAAATTCGAACCTTTGCTCGGATTTCCTTGGTTACTCTTCAACTTGGACGTGCAATCATATCAGTTGGTATCAGATTTAGGGATTCTTCTTTCATTGGTAAGTGCTTCTACTTTGTCGATCCTTTGTTGGGGATTTGTGTGTGGTTGTGGCTTGCTATTTCTTCTGTGACGTAGCATCTTAATTGAGTAATAATGTCGGAATTGGCTAAACTAAAAGCCCTTATTGAGAAACTCTTTAACACTCAAAATGAGGAAAAGGAAAAAGGGGAAAGATTAACAGTAGCTCATAACATTCTTGCGGGTAAAGTGAACAATAAAAAGGACCCTAATCACATTGACTATGAATCTGATGTTGAAGAGGTTAAAATTGTTAAACCAACTTATGATAATGATAGGGGGATTAAACTAGATGACTTTACTGGTGATTCTAGTCCTGAGGATTTACTTGAATGGATTCGTCAACTTGAGAAAATTTGTGATTATAAGGGGTTTGATGATGAGAAACGTTTTAAAATTGCCACCATTAGACTAACTAAGTATGCTGGAATTTGGTTAGAAAGTCTAAAGGCAAAAAGGGCGAGACTTGGGAAACCTAAGCTTAAAAGTTGGACTAAGCTTAAAAGGAAATTGCATGAGAAGTTTGTTCCAAGTGATTTTATTCAACGACAATACATGAGAAAGAATTCTTTGACTCAAGATGTGTCGAGTGTGCATGATTATATGGTTGAATTTGACAAGTTGTGTTTGATTTGTGATGTTGAGGAGGTCGAACAAGAGAAAATTGCTAGGTTTGTTAATGGACTTAATAAATCTATTGCTAGAAAGGTTGATGTGTCGAATTATAGTACTTTTGATGATGTGTGTCGATTGGCTTTAAAATTTGAAAGGCATGAATTAGAGGAAAAGAAACCATATGGGGGAAAATTCGGCCATAATAAAACCAGTTCTTCTTCTTCTTTCGTCCCTTCTTCTTCTTCTAACTCTTCTAAAACCTTTGAGAAAAAAGATAATCCTTCTAAGGGGAAACAAAAGGGAGACCGTCCTAAATTGGTGATTCCTAAAGAAAAATGGGAGGAAACTTCGAAAGTGTTTTAAGTGTCAAGGGAGGGGTCACATTGCTAGTAATTGTCCATCTAGGAAGACCTTAACGATGAGACAATACATGGAAATAGAGGAGGAAGAAAGAACGTATAACATTGTGTGTGAAAAGGAGGAAGAATGTGAAAGTGATGATAATGAGATTGCATATGCCGAAGATGAGTCTAGGATGCTTGGGGTTATTAGGAGAACTTTGCATGTTGATCATTCTCCTAACCATGATCAAAGAGAAAACTTGTTTCATACTAGATATCGAATTGGTGAGTTTACATGTAATGTGATTATTGATGAGTGGTTCATGTACGAATGTGGTTGCTTCTAATGTGGTGTCTAAGTTGAATTTGATTGTTAGAGACCATCCACATCCTTATAAGTTGAGTTGGTTGGATGACAAAACGGGTTTGTTAGTGAAAACGCAAGCTCTTGTGACATTTTCTATTGGAGGTTACAAAGATGAGTTGTGGGGTGATGTTCTACCCATGAGTGCTTGTCATCTTCTTCTTGGTAGACCTTGGCAATATGATCGAAAAGTTGTTCATGAAGGTGAAACTAATGTGTACACGGTTTTGATGGGTTCAAAAAGGATTCGGTTGGTTCCTTTGTCTCCTAGTTCCATGGCACCCAAGAAGGTGGTTGAAACGAAACAAAACTTGTTTCTTTCGGCCAAAGAATTCGAGAAAGAGGTAGAGTTGGAAGGAAATTGTTATGCTTTATATGTTAAACTTGTTTTGACTAACGGTGTTTCGTCTAGTAATCCGAAACTTGCAAGCACTATTGGACGAGTTTTGTGATGTATTTCCGGAGGAATTGCCTCAAGGATTACCGCCATTGAGAGGCATTGAGCATGCTATTGATCTTGTGCCGGGCGCACCTTTGCCAAATAAGCCGGCATATAGATGTGATCCCGTAGCTTCTAAGGAGCTACAAAAGCAAATTGAAGAGTTGATTGGCCGAGGCTATGTGAGAGAAAGCATGAGTCCATGTGCCGTTCCCGCCTTACTTGTTCCAAAGAAAGATGGTACTTGGAGGATGTGCATTGATAGTAGAGCCGTCAAACAACATAACAATCAAGTATCGTTTTCCTATGCCTAGATTGGAGGACATGCTTGATGAGCTACATGGAGCTTCGATTTTTTCGAAGATTGATTTGAGGAGTGGTTATCATCAAATGAGAATTCGGGAAGGAGATGAGTGGAAAATCGCTTTCAAGACCAAACAAGGTCTATATGAGTGGATGGTGATGCCCTTTGGTCTTTGCAATGCTCCTAGTTCATTTATGAGACTTATGAATGAGGTACTACGTCCCTTTCTTAACAAGTTTATTGTTGTCTATTTAGATGATATTCTTGTATATAGTACTAGTGTTGAGTCTCATTTACTTCACTTGAGAGTTTTATTTGAAAAATTAAGAGAGCAAAAGTTGTATGGAAAAATGGAAAAGTGTGATTTTCTTGTTCCTAGTATTGCTTTTCTTGGTTACATTGTGTCTAGGGATGGAGTTCATGTGGATCCGGAAAAAGTCAAGGCCATGTCTTCATGGTTGGCGCCTACAAGTGCTCATGAATGTCGAAGCTTTCATGGTCTAGCTTCCTTTTATAGAAGATTCATCCGAAATTTCTCAACTATCATGGCACCAATCACGGATTTGATGAAGAAAGGGAGTTTTCATGGAACTCTCATGCTCAAAAGGCGTTTGATGAAGTCAAGGAGTTACTTTGCAACGCTCCTATCCTTGCCTTACCGGATTTCAACAAGTTGTTCGAAGTTGAGTGTGATGCTAGTGGACTTGGAGTTGGGGCGGTTTTGCTTCAAGAAAGGAGGCCCATTGCCTACTTTAGTGAGAAGTTGAGTGGCGCCAAACTCAATTACTCCAACTATGATCGTGAATTCTATGCAATTGTGAGAGCCTTGGATCATTGGTCTCATTACTTGAGGCCCAAGCCTTTCATTCTTCATTCGGATCATGAAGCACTCAAATACATCCGTGGACAGCAAAAAGCTCAACCATAGACATGCTAAGTGGGTTGAATTCCTACAAGCCTTCACATTTTCGTCCAAGTACAAGGAAGGTAAAAGTAACATTGTTGCGGATGCCCTTTCTAGGCGTTCCTATCTTTTGGCCATGGTTGATGCAAGGGTGTTGGGGTTTGAGCACTTAAAGGATTTGTATGAGAATGATGATGATTTCCGTGAGTTCTTTAGGAATCCTAGTGGTTTGTTTGTGTTACAAGAGGGATTTTTGTTTAAAGGAAACAAGCTTTGCATTCCTAAGAGTGGCGTGAGGGAGTTGCTTGTGAGAGAAGTTCATAGTGGAGGGGTGGCTGGTCATTTCGGTATTCAAAAGACATTAGACACTTTGAATGAAAGTTTTTATTGGCCTAACATGATGAGAGATGTTCATATGGTGGTTAGTAAGTGTGCTACTTGTCAAAGGTCGAAGAGTACCTTCCATAAAGGCCTTTATACTCCATTACCCGTACCTGATACACCTTGGGATAGTGTGAGTATGGATTTCATTGTTGGATTACCAAGAACTCAAAGGGGGAAGGACGCCATTATGGTGGTGGTGGATCGATTTTCAAAGATGGTTCACTTTGTTCCTATGCATAAAACTGATGATGCTTTGCATGTGGCGGATTTGTACTTCAAAGAGATTATTCGATTGCATGGTATTCCTAGAAGTATTGTTAGTGATCGTGATACAAAGTTCCTTAGTCATTTTTGGAGGAGCTTATGGAAGATGGTGGGGACTGAGTTACTCTTTAGCACAAGTCATCATCCTCAAACTGATGGCCAAACCAAGTAACTAATAGAACTCTTGGAGCTTTGTTACGTGGCTTGGTGAGTAAGACACAAAAGGATTGGGATATAAAGCTAGCTCACGCCGAGTTTGCTTATAATCGAGCTCATTCTTCTACTACTTCTAAGTCTCCATTTGAGGTGGTCTATGGTATCAATCCTTTCCTTCCTATTGATTTTGTGTCACTAACTAAATCGAAATTCATGTTGATTCAAAGAAGAGGTTGGAAGCCTTTAAGAAGACTTGTGAGCAAGTGAAAGCACGAATTGAGAAGATGAATACTCAATACAAAGAACGAGCCAACAAGCATAGAAGACAACGGAAATTTCAGATTGGCGATTTGGTTTGGATTCATTTGAGGAAAGAACGGTTTCCAAGTAGAAGGAAGAACAAGCTTATGCCTAGAGCTGATGGTCCATTCAAAGTTATTGATGTGATTAATGAAAGTGCTTATAAGATCGAGCTTCCAAGTGATTATGGAGGTGTGAGTGCAACCTTCAATGTTGGTGATCTTAGTCCTTATTTAGATGATGAAAATTTGAGGACAAATTCTTTTGAAGAGGGGGAGAATGATACAAGTCAAGGTCAAGGTCAAGAAGGTCAAGCTCCAAATGATCCAATTTGTTTAGTCCTTGAAGTGTTCGGGTTCAAGTTAAATTCAAACTCCTCATTTGTGTCATTTCTCAAGTGGGACGATGAGTCCATGGATGAAGCATGAAAATGACACCATTTCTAGAGTCTTAGTTATTTTAATTAAGTCTTTAAAATTCAGCAAATAAAGGGCGAAATTCAGTTGCCTTATTTCGTTCCATTTAGGCGTGTGAAGTAGGAACCTTGTGTTCCAAGGTTGCAAGTTGTCATTGAGTTGTAATATTCCTTGAGTTGCCTTATTTCTTTGTTTCCTTAAGTTGATAGGCGTGTGAAGGGGGATTATGGGGCTGATTTGTGGTTTCCTTATTTACTCCTTTATTCTCTCCTAGAATCAAGGGATTAAGATGTAAGGAATTAAGGAATGTTTCCTTAATTCTTATGGCTGATTTTCGGCCTTGCTTGGTCCTTGGAGGACAAGTTATTTCTATTATAAATAATAGTTCCATGCTATCATTCAAGGCATGTGAGATTTATCTAAAAACTTTGTTATTGAATTTAATTGTGTGATCAATTACTTTCGACCATTGAGTAATTTTCAGGAGTGATTATTTACTTAGTGTTTAGTCTACTTTATTCCAGGAGTGGTGTAAGTGAGATTAAGAGTTAATTAAAATATTCAGGAGTGGTTATTTTAATTATCATATCCAGTGACTTAGAACATAAATTTCGGACTTCATTACTTCTTCAAATTCGAACCTTTGCTCGGATTTCCTTGGTTGCTCTTCAACTTGGACGTGCAATCATATCACTAGGATGCTTGGGGTTATCAGGAGAACTTTGCATGTTGATCATTCTCCTAACCATGATCAAAGAGAAAACTTGTTTCATACTAGATGTCGAATTGGTGAGTTTACATGTAATGTGATTATTGACAGTGGTTCATGTACGAATGTGGTTGCTTCTAATGTGGTTTCTAAGTTGAATTTGATTGTTAGAGACCATCCACATCCTTATAAGTTGAGTTGGTTGGATGACAAAACGGGTTTGTTAGTGAAAAAGCAAGCTCTTGTGACATTTTCTATTGGAGGTTACAAAGATGAGTTGTGGGGTGATGTTCTACCCATGAGTGCTTGTCATCTTCTTCTTGGTAGACCTTGGCAATATGATCGAAAAGTTGTTCATGAAGGTGAAACTAATGTGTACACGGTTTTGATGGGTTCAAAAAGGATTCGGTTGGTTCCTTTGTCTCCTAGTTCCATGGCACTCAAGAAGGTGGTTGAAACGAAACAAAACTTGTTTCTTTCGGCCAAAGAATTCGAGAAAGAGGTAGAGTTGGAAGGAAATTGTTATGCTTTATATGTTAAACTTGTTTTGACTAACGGTGTTTCGTCTAGTAATCCGAAACTTGCAGCACTATTGGACGAGTTTTGTGATGTATTTCCGGAGGAATTGCCTCAAGGATTACCGCCATTGAGAGGCATTGAGCATGCTATTGATCTTGTGCCGAGCGCACCTTTGCCAAATAAGCCGGCATATAGATGTGATCCCGTAGCTTCTAAGGAGCTACAAAAGCAAATTGAAGAGTTGATTGACCGAGGCTATGTGAGAGAAAGCATGAGTCCATGTGCCGTTCCCGCCTTACTTGTTCCAAAGAAAGATGGTACTTGGAGGATGTGCATTGATAGTAGAGCCGTCAACAACATAACAATCAAGTATCGTTTTCCTATGCCTAGATTGGAGGACATGCTTGATGAGCTACATGGAGCTTCTATTTTTTCGAAGATTGATTTGAGGAGTGGTTATCATCAAATGAGAATTCGGGAAGGAGATGAGTGGAAAATCGCTTTCAAGACCAAACAAGGTCTATATGAGTGGATGGTGATGCCCTTTGGTCTTTGCAATGCTCCTAGTTCATTTATGAGACTTATGAATGAGGTACTACGTCCCTTTCTTAACAAGTTTATTGTTGTCTATTTAGATGATATTCTTGTATATAGTACTAGTGTTGAGTCTCATTTACTTCACTTGAGAGTTTTATTTGAAAAATTAAGAGAGCAAAAGTTGTATGGAAAAATGGAAAAGTGTGATTTTCTTGTTCCTAGTATTGCTTTTCTTGGTTACATTGTGTCTAGGGATGGAGTTCATGTGGATCCGGAAAAAGTCAAGGCCATGTCTTCATGGTTGGCGCCTACAAGTGCTCATGAATGTCGAAGCTTTCATGGTCTAGCTTCCTTTTATAGAAGATTCATCCGAAATTTCTCAACTATCATGGCACCAATCACGGATTTGATGAAGAAAGGGGAGTTTTCATGGAACTCTCATGCTCAAAAGGCGTTTGATGAAGTCAAGGAGTTACTTTGCAACGCTCCTATCCTTGCCTTACCGAATTTCAACAAGTTGTTCGAAGTTGAGTGTGATGCTAGTGGACTTGGAGTTGGGGCGGTTTTGCTTCAAGAAAGGAGGCCCATTGCCTACTTTAGTGAGAAGTTGAGTGGCGCCAAACTCAATTACTCCAACTATGATCGTGAATTCTATGCAATTGTGAGAGCCTTGGATCATTGGTCTCATTACTTGAGGCCCAAGCCTTTCATTCTTCATTCGGATCATGAAGCACTCAAATACATCCATGGACAGCAAAAGCTCAACCATAGACATGCTAAGTGGGTTGAATTCCTACAAGCCTTCACATTTTCGTCCAAGTACAAGGAAGGTAAAAGTAACATTGTTGCGGATGCCCTTTCTAGGCGTTCCTATCTTTTGGCCATGGTTGATGCAAGGGTGTTGGGGTTTGAGCACTTAAAGGATTTGAATGAGAATGATGATGATTTCCGTGAGTTCTTTAGGAATCCTAGTGGTTTGTTTGTGTTACAAGAGGGATTTTTGTTTAAAAGAAACAAGCTTTGCAATCCTAAGAGTGGCGTGAGGGAGTTGCTTGTGAGAGAAGTTCATAGTGGAGGGGTGGCTGGTCATTTCGGTATTCAAAAGACAGTAGACACTTTGAATGAAAGTTTTTATTGGCCTAACATGATGAGAGATGTTCATATGGTGGTTAGTAAGTGTGCTACTTGTCAAAGGTCGAAGAGTACCTTCCATAAAGGCCTTTATACTCCATTACCCGTACCTGATACACCTTGGGATAGTGTGAGTATGGATTTCATTGTTAGATTACCAAGAACTCAAAGGGGGAAGGACGCCATTATGGTGGTGGTGGATCGATTTTCAAAGATGGCTCACTTTGTTCCTATGCATAAAACTGATGATGCTTTGCATGTGGCGGATTTGTACTTCAAAGAGATTATTCAATTGCATGGTATTCCTAGAAGTATTGTTAGTGATCGTGATACAAAGTTCCTTAGTCATTTTTGGAGGAGCTTATGGAAGATGGTGGGGACTAAGTTACTCTTTAGCACAAGTCATCATCCTCAAACTGATGGCCAAACTGAAGTAACTAATAGAACTCTTGGAGCTTTGTTACGTGGCTTGGTGAGTAAGACACAAAAGGATTGGGATATAAAGCTAGCTCACGCCGAGTTTGCTTATAATCGAGCTCATTCTTCTACTACTTCTAAGTCTCCATTTGAGGTGGTCTATGGTATCAATCCTTTCCTTCCTATTGATTTTGTGTCACTAACTAAATCTGAAATTCATGTTGATTCAAAGAAGAGGTTGGAAGCCTTTAAGAAAGACTTGTGAGCAAGTGAAAGCACGAATTGAGAAGATGAATACTCAATACAAAGAACGAGCCAACAAGCATAGAAGACAACCGAAATTTCAGATTGGCGATTTGGTTTGGATTCATTTGAGGAAAGAACGGTTTCCAAGTAGAAGGAAGAACAAGCTTATGCCTAGAGCTGATGGTCCATTCAAAGTTATTGATGTGATTAATGAAAGTGCTTATAAGATCGAGCTTCCAAGTGATTATGGAGGTGTGAGTGCAACCTTCAATGTTGGTGATCTTAGTCCTTATTTAGATGATGAAAATTTGAGGACAAATTCTTTTGAAGAGGGGGAGAATGATACAAGTCAAGGTCAAGGTCAAGAAGGTCAAGCTCCAAATGATCCAATTTGTTTAGTCCTTGAAGTGTTCGGGTTCAAGTTAAATTCAAACTCCTCATTTGTGTCATTTCTCAAGTGGGACGATGAGTCCATGAATGAAGCATGAAAATGACACCATTTCTAGAGTCTTAGTTATTTTAATTATGTCTTTAAAATTCAGCAAATAAAGGGCGAAATTCAGTTGACTTATTTCGTTCCATTTAGGCGTGTGAAGTAGGAACCTTGTGTTCCAAGGTTGCAAGTTGTCATTGAGTTGTAATATTCCTTGAGTTGCCTTATTTCTTTGTTTCCTTAAGTTGATAGGCGTGTGAAGGGGGATTATGGGGCTGATTTGTGGTTTCCTTATTTACTCCTTTATTCTCTCCTAGAATCAAGGGATTAAGATGTAAGGAATTAAGGAATGTTTCCTTAATTCTTATGGCTGATTTTCGGCCTTGCTTGGTCCTTGGAGGACAAGTTATTTCTATTATAAATAACTAGCCTTATATGCACGCTATGCGTGCGAGAGTCGTTGTTAAATTTAATTAATTGCATAATTTAAGGTTTGATGCATAATTTAGAATTTCTTTTTTTTTCATAATTTAAGGTTTGATGTATTTCTAATGCAATTTATTAAGATAACATATCTAATACCTTTACTTACGTCTAATCCTTTATGATAATTTTGTATTTTTATAACGCATTTTATTATTATTTTGACTATATTATAATCATTTTACAACTATTTAAAATAATATACCTATCTATTTTTAACTTTGTAATCTTTCTAGTATAAATAAACATATCTATTCTAGCATAATTATAATAACACATTAAGATGTTTTTTGATGCAATTTAGAGTGTAGTATTCTTCTGTATTACTTCTATATTCTAGATGCAGTAAATTTGATACATTTTATAAGGAGTAGAACTTGTTCAGAATCACATTTCTTAGCTTTAAAACACTTTCTCTCACTCCTTTGAATCTCCACTCTCTCTAAATCCTCTGCCCTTCTCTATCTTCCTTCCTCCACCACAACAACCACCTTTCACCGTCGTCCGGCCTTGTCGTCACTTTACTAACACCACCCTATCCAACGCCACCACTCCACGCCCTCAACGCCACCACTCTGTCCAACGCCACCGCCAACCACGATTCGTGCCATCAGCTGGCTACCACCAAAACCAAGGCCTTTCTTCGCTCCACCACCACCACCGGTGCTTCCTCCTCTCTCTTCTCCGAACTCTCATCGCCCTCAAACCACTCCACGCCGCTGCATCGGTCCGCCCCACCTCCCCCACTCCACTGGCTAAACCACCACTTAACCTAGGTTCGATTTATTTTCTTTTTGCATGTGTTTTGTTTTGGGGGGCATTTTTGATTAATTTGATTTTGTTTGGGTTTGCTTGATTTGTTGTGAAGAAGCAGGAATAAGTGTCGGTTTAATTTGTTGTGAAAAACAGGGGATAAAGTAGCGTTTTTTTGTACAAAATGAAGGTCTCTTTCGAAAATCATAATACATATGCAGGGTGATTAATTTGTTGGAGTTTTTTTTATAGAGATTCATTATAGTTAGAGATTCATACAGGAAGCAGGGATAAGTAGTTAGTTTACAATTTATTCATTGAATGTAAATTCTCCTATCTAGCAACTCAATTTTTTGAGCGACTTTTCACAATCTTACCTTTGAATTTTTTTTTTTGAAAGAACTTAGTTTTGAGTTTTATTTAAATTTGATTTGAGTGCTTGAATATTTCCGGTTATCTCCTAATTTCCCAAAAAAAAAAAAAAAAACGCTTTGCAAATGGGGGTAATTAAGAAATACCTCTTCACTTGGTTTCCGGTTCACCGTAAGTGCCTTTTTTGATGATATATGTTTGAGTAAATTTGGTCATTTACTCTCTCCGATTTTGTCTCAGTATAAAATACACACAAAAATCACTATTAATTCATATCATTTATTTGTTGTGAATAATAAAGATTTGTGTTTTAATGTGTTATTTGTTTGTTGTGAAAGAGAAGTAACAAATACATTTATTTTGTTGTTGTGCTCATTCAACAATGTTTTGCTTGTATTGGCATGTTGATTACAACGCTTGTGAAAAGTACCCTGTATAAAATGAATGATGTATTTATAAAATGAAATTGTATAAGGATTAATTATGAACAAATCTCTATAATTACCTGATCTTGGTGAAAGTACGGTATTGTGATTTGTGTTTTGGTTATTTTATTATGTTTTGCGGAGAATTGCGGGGTAGAAGTTAGAGAATAGGAAGGAGAAGTGGAAGAACCGAATATGTAGAGAAACGGCCGTGTTTAGTTGCGGTTATTTTCCCCCTTAATTAGGGATTTCATAGGGTTGTTACATTCTTTTGGATTACCGATGATGTGTGGATTTGTTTTCTTTTATTTTTAAAAAAATAATAGAGGAGTTAGTTTTTTTTTTATGTAATTTTCAATATTTAGTGAGGGCAAAATAGGGTTTCTATATTTTGGTGTCCCCCCTCTCTTCCCATATAGAATAGAGATAGTTCCATGCTATCATTCAAGGCATGTGAGATTTATCTAAAAACTTTGTTATTGAATTTAATTGTGTGATCAATTACTTTCGACCATTGAGTAATTTTCAGGAGTGATTATTTACTTAGTGTTTAATCTACTTTATTCCAGGAGTGGTGTAAGTGAGATTAAGAGTTAATTAAAATATTCAGGAGTGATTATTTTAATTATCATATCCAAAGGACTTAGAACATAAATTTCGGACTTCATTACTTCTTCAAATTCGAACCTTTGCTCGGATTTCCTTGGTTGCTCTTCAACTTGGACGTGCAATCATATCATTAGCTTTGATTGACTTTATTTCACTTTAATTTGATTCAACTAGCTTTGTTTAATGTATTTGAGTTTCATTTGATTCAATTAGCTTTGTTGAATGCATTTGAGTTTCATTGGATTCTATTAGCTATATTTGACTTTATTTGACTTTCCTTTGATTCAATTAGCTTGGTTTAATGCATTTGAGTTTCATTTGATTCAATTAGCTTTGTTGAATACATTTGAGTTTCTTTTGATTCTATTAGCTTTGTTTGACTTCATTTTACTTTAAATTGATTCAATTAGCTTTGTTGAATGCATTTGAGTTTCATTTAATTCAATTAGCTTTACTCAATGCATTTGAGTTTCATTTTCTTCAATAAGTTTTTATGACTTCATTTTACTTTAATTTGAATCAATTAGCTTTGTTGAATGCATTTGAGTTTTATTTGAATCAATTAGCTTTGTTGAATGCATTTTATTTTCATTTGATTCATTTAGCTATGTTTGATTTTATTTGACTTTCATTTGATCAAATTACCTTTGTTTGACTTCATTTGACTTGAATTTGATTCAATTAGCTTTGTTTGACTTCATTTTACTTCAGTTTGATTCAATTAGCATTGTTGAATGCATTTGATTTTCATTTTGATTCAATTAGCTTTATTGAATGCGTTTGAGTTTCATTTGATTCAATAAGTTTTGTTTGACTTTATTTGACTTTAATTTGAATGAATTAGCTTTGTTGAATGCATTTGAGTTTCATTTGAATCAATTAGCTTTGTTCAATGCATTTGATTTTCATTTAGCTATGTTTGATTTTATTTGACTTTCATTTGATCTAATTACCTTTGTTTGACTTCATTTGACTTGAATTTGATTCAATTAGCTTTGTTTGACTTCATTTTACTTCAGTTTGATTCAATTAGCATTGTTGAATGCATTTGATTTTCATTTTGATTTAATTAGCTTTATTGAATGCATTTGAGTTTCATTTGATTCAATTAGTTTGGTTTGACTTTATTTGACTTTAATTTGAATCAATTAGCTTTGTTGAATGCATTTGATTTTCATTTGATTCATTTAGCTATGTTTGACTTTCATTTGATTCAATTAGCTTTGTTTGACTTCATTTGACTTGAATTTGATTCAATTAGCTTTGTTTGACTTCATTTTACTTCAATTTGATTCAATTAGCATTGTTGAATGCATTTGATTTTCATTTTGATTCAATTAGCTATACTAAATGCATTTGAGTTTCATTTGATTCAATTAGCTTTGTTGAATGCATTTGAGATTTATTTGATTCAATTAGCTTTGTTGAATGCATTTGAGTTTCATTTGATTCAATTAGCATAGTTGAATGCATTCAAGTTTCATTTGAATCAATTAGCTTTGTTGAATACATTTGAGTTTCATTTGATTCTATTAGCTATGTTTAAATTTATTTGACTTTCATTTGATTCAATTAACTTTGTTTGATTTCATTTGACTTTAATTTGATTCAATTAGCTCTATAGAATGCATTTGAGTTTCATTTGACTCAATTAACTTTGTTGAATACATTTGAGTTTCATTTGATTCTATTTGCTATGTTTGACTTCATTTGACTTTAATTTGATTCAATAAGCTTTGTTGAATGCATTTGAAATTTATTTAATTCAATTAGCTTTGTTGAATGCATTTGAGTTTCATTTGATTCAATTAGTTTTGTTGAATGCATTCATGTTTCATTTGATTCAATTAGCTTTGTTTGACTTCATTTCACTTTAATTTGATTCAATTAGCTTTGTTGAATGCATTTGAGTTTCAATTGTATCAATTAGCTAAGTTGAATGCATCTGAATTTTCTTTGATTCAATTAGCTTTGTTGAATGCATTTGAGTTTCATTTGATTCAATTAGCTCTATTTGACGTCATTTGACTTTCATTTGATACAATTAGCTTTGATTGACTTTATTTGACTTTAATTTGATTCAATAAGCTTTGTTTAATGCATTTGAGTTTCATTTGATTCAATTAGCTTTATTTAATGCATTTGAGTTTCATTTGATTCTATTAGCTATGTTTGATTTTATTTAACTTTCATTTAATTCAATTAGCTTTGTTTGACTTCATTTTACTTTAATTTGATTCAATTAGCTTTGTTGAATGCATTTGAGTTTCATTTAATTCATTTAGCTTTACTGAATGCATTTGAGCTTCATTTTCTTCAATAAGTTTTGATTGACTTTATTTTACTTTAATTTGAATCAATTAACTTTGTTGAATGCATTTGAGTTTCATTTGAATCAATTAGCTTTGTTGAATGCATTTGATTTACATTTGATTCATTTAGCTATGTTTGATTTTATTTAACTTTCATTTGATTCAATTAGCTTTGTTTGACTTCATTTGACTTTAATTTGATTCAATTAGCTTTGCTGAATGCATTTGAGTTTCATTTGATTCAATTAGCTTTACTGAATGCATTTGAGTTTCATTTTCTTCAATAGGTTTTGTTTGACTTCATTTGACTTTAATTTGATTCAATAAGCTTTGTTGAATGCATTTGAGATTTATTTGATTCAATTAGCTTTGTTGAATGCATTTGAGTTTCATTTGATTCAATTAGCTTTGTTGAATGCATTCAAGTTTTATTTGAATCAATTAGCTTTGTTTAATACATTTGAGTTTCATTTGATTCTATTAGCTATGTTTAACTTCATTTGACTTCCATTTGATTCAATTAACTTTGGTTGACTTCATTTGACTTTCATTTGATTCAATTTGCTTTGTTTGACTTCATTTCACTTTAATTTGATTCAATTAGCTTTGTTGAATGCATTTGAGTTTCAATTGATTCAATTAGCTAAGTTGAATGCATTTGAACTTTCTTTGATTCAATTAGCTTTGTTGAATGCATTTGAGTTTCATTTGATTCAATTAACTCAATTTGACGTCATTTGACTTTCATTTGATGCAATTAGCTTTGATTGACTTTATTTCACTTTAATTTGATTCAACTAGCTTTGTTTAATGCATTTGAGTTTCATTTGATTCAATTAGCTTTGTTGAATGCATTTGAGTTTCATTTGATTCTATTAGCTATATTTGACTTTATTTGACTTTCGTTTGATTCAATTAGCTTGGTTTGACTTCCTTTAACTTTAATTTGATTCAATTAGCTTTGTTTGACTTCATTTGACTTTAATTTGATTCAAGTAGCTTTGTAGAATGCATTTGACTTTCATTTGACTCAATTAGCTTTGTTGAATACATTTGAGTTTCTTTTGATTCTAATAGCTTTGTTTGACTTCATTTTTCTTTAAATTGATTCAATTAGCTTTGTTGAATGCATTTGAGTTTCATTTAATGCAATTAGCTTTACTCAATGCATTTGAGTTTCATTTTCTTCAATAAGTTTTTATGACTTCATTTTACTTTAATTTGAATCAATTAGCTTTGTTGAATGCATTTGAGTTTTATTTGAATCAATTAGCTTTGTTGAATGCATTTGATTTTTATTTGATTCATTTAGCTATGTTTGATTTTATTTGACTTTCATTTGATCTAATTACCTTTGTTTGACTTCATTTGACTTGAATTTGATTCAATTAGCTTTGTTTGACTTCATTTTACTTCAGTTTGATTCAATTAGCATTGTTGAATGCATTTGATTTTCATTTTGATTCAATTATCTTTATTGAATGCATTTGAGTTTCATTTGATTCAATAAGTTTTGTTTGACTTTATTTGACTTTAATTTGAATGAATTAGCTTTGTTGAATGCATTTGAGTTTCATTTGAATCAATTAGCTTTGTTCAATGCATTTGATTTTCATTTAGCTATGTTTGATTTTATTTGACTTTCATTTGATTTAATTACCTTTGTTTGACTTCATTTGACTTTAATTTGATTCAATTAGCTTTGTTTGACTTCATTTTACTTCAATTTGATTCAATTAGCATTGTTGAATGCATTTGATTTTCATTTTGATTCAATTAGCTATACTAAATGCATTTGAGTTTCATTTGATTCAATTAGCTTTGTTGAATGCATTTGAGATTTATTTGATTCAATTAACTTTGTTGAATGCATTTGAGTTTCATTTGATTCAATTAGCATTGTTGAATGCATTCAAGTTTCATTTGAATCAATTAGCTTTGTTGAATACATTTGAGTTTCATTTGATTCTATTAGCTATGTTTAAATTTATTTGACTTTCATTTGATTCAATTAACTTTGTTTGATTTCATTTGACTTTAATTTGATTCAATTAGCTCTATAGAATGCATTTGAGTTTCATTTGACTCAATTAACTTTGTTGAATACATTTGAGTTTCATTTGATTCTATTTGCTATGTTTGACTTCATTTGACTTTAATTTGATTCAATAAGCTTGTTGAATGCATTTGAAATTTATTTAATTCAATTAGCTTTGTTGAATGCATTTGAGTTTCATTTGATTCAATTAGCTTTGTTGAATGCATTCATGTTTCATTTGATTCAATTAGCTTTGTTTGACTTCATTTCACTTTAATTTGATTCAATTAGCTTTGTTGAATGCATCTGAATTTTCTTTGATTCAATTAGCTTTGTTGAATGCATTTGAGTTTCATTTGATTCAATTAGCTCAATTTGACGTCATTTGACTTTCATTTGATGCAATTAGCTTTGATTGACTTTATTTCACTTTAATATGATTCAACTAGCTTTGTTTAATGCATTTGAGTTTCATTTGATTCTATTAGCTTTGTTGAATGCATTTGAGTTTCATTTGATTCTATTTGCTATATTTGACTTTATTTTACTTTCCTTTGATTCAATTAGCTTGGTTTGACTTCCTTTAACTTTAATTTGATTCAATTAGCTTTGTTTGACTTCATTTGACTTTAATTTGATTCAAGTAGCTTTGTAGAATGCATTTGACTTTCATTTGACTCAATTAGCTTTGTTGAATACATTTGAGTTTCTTTTGATTCTATTAGCTTTGTTTGACTTCATTTCACTTTAAATTGATTCAATTAGCTTTGTTGAATGCAAGAGTTTCATTTAATTCAATTAGCTTTTACTCAATGCATTTGAGTTTCATTTTCTTCAATAAGTTTTTATGACTTCATTTTACTTTAATTTGAATCAATTAGCTTTGTTGAATGCATTTGAGTTTTATTTGAATCAATTAGCTTTGTTGAATGCATTTGATTTTCATTTGATTCATTTAGCTATGTTTGATTTTATTTGACTTTCATTTGATCTAATTACCTTTGTTTGACTTCATCCGACTTGAATTTGATTCAATTAGCTTTGTTTGACTTCATTTTACTTCGCATTTGATTCAATTAGCATTGTTGAATGCATTTGATTTTCATTTTGATTCAATTAGCTTTATTGAATGCATTTGAGTTTCATTTGATTCAATAAGTTTTCTTTGACTTTATTTGACTTTAATTTGAATGAATTAGCTTTGTTGAATGCATTTGAGTTTCATTTGAATCAATTAGCTTTGTTCAATGCATTTGACTTTCATTTGATTCAATTAACTTTGTTTGATTTCATTTGACTTTAATTTGATTCAATTAGCTCTATAGAATGCATTTGAGTTTCATTTGACTCAATTAACTTTGTTGAATACATTTGAGTTTCATTTGATTCTATTTGCTATGTTTGACTTCATTTGACTATAATTTGATTCAATAAGCTTTGTTGAATGCATTTGAAATTTATTTAATTCAATTAGCTTTGTTGAATGCATTTGAGTTTCATTTGATTCAATTAGCTTTCTTGAATGCATTCATGTTTCATTTGATTCAATTAGCTTTGTTTGACTTCATTTCACTTTAATTTGATTCAATTAGCTTTGTTGAATGCGTTTGAGTTTCAACTGTATCAATTAGCTAAGTTGAATGCATTTGAATTTTCTTTGATTCAATTAGCTTTGTTGAATGCATTTGAGTTTCATTTGATTCAATTAGCTCTATTTGACGTCATTTGACTTTCATTTGATACAATTAGCTTTGATTGACTTTATTTGACTTTAATTTGATTCAATAAGCTTTGTTTATTGCATTTGAGTTTCATTTGATTCAATTAGCTTTGTTTAATGCATTTGAGTTTCATTTGATTCTATTAGCTATGTTTGATTTTATTTAACTTTCATTTAATTCAATAAGGTTTGTTTGACTTCATTTGACTTTAATTTGATTCAATAAGCTTTGTTGAATGCATTTGAAATTTATTTTATTCAATTAGCTTTGTTGAATGCATTTGAGTTTCATTCAATTCAATTAGCTTTACTGAATGCATTTGATACAAGTCAAGGTCAAGGTCAAGGTCAAGAAGGTCAAGCTCCAAATGATCCAATTTGTTTAGTCCTTGAAGTGTTCGGGTTCAAGTTAAATTCAAACTCCTCATTTGTGTCATTTCTCAAGTGGGACGATGAGTCCATGGATGAAGCATGAAGATGACACCATTTCTAGAGTCTTAGTTATTTTAATTAAGTCTTTAAAATTCAGCAAATAAAGGGTGAAATTCAGTTTGTGAGATTTATCTAAAAACTTTGTTATTGAATTTAATTGTGTGATCAATTACTTTCGACCATTGAGTAATTTTCAGGAGTGATTATTTACTTAGTGTTTAATCTACTTTATTCCAGGAGTGGTGTAAGTGAGATTAAGAGTTAATTAAAATATTCAGGAGTGATTATTTTAATTATCATATCCAGTGACTTAGAACATAAATTTCGGACTTCATTACTTCTTCAAATTCGAACCTTTGCACGGATTTCCTTGGTTGCTCTTCAACTTGGACGTGCAATCATATCAGCATTTGAGCTTCATTTTCTTCAATAAGTTTTGTTTGACTTTATTTTACTTTAATTTGAATCAATTAGCTTTGTTGAATGCATTTGAGTTTCATTTGAATCAATTAGCTTTGTTGAATGCATTTGATTTTCATTTGATTCATTTAGCTATGTTTGATTTTATTTAACTTTCATTTGATTCAATTAGCTTTGTTTGACTTCATTTGACTTTAATTTGATTCAATTAGCTTTCCTTGAATGCATTTGAGTTTCATTTGATTCAATTAGCTTTACCGAATGCATTTGAGTTTCATTTTCTTCAATAGGTTTTGGTTGACTTCATTTGACTTTAATTTGATTCAATAAGCTTTGTTGAATGCATTGGAGATTTATTTGATTCAATTAGCTTTGTTGAATGCATTTGAGTTTCATTTGATTCAATTAGCTTTGTTTGACTTCATTTGACTTTAATTTGATTCAATTAGCTTTGTAGAATGCATTTGAGTTTTACTTGACTCAATTATCTTTGTTGAATACATTTGAGTTTCATTTGATTCTATTAGCTTTGTTTGACTTCATTTTACTTTAATTTGTTGAATGCATTTGAGTTTCATTTAATTCAATTAGTTTTACTGAATGCATTTGTGTTTCATTTTCTTCAATAAGTTTTGTTTGACTTCATTTTACTTTAATTTGAATCAATTAGCTTTGTTGAATGCATTTGAGTTTCATATTCTTCAATAAGGTTTGTTTGACTTCATTTGACTTTAATTTGATTCAATAAGCTTTGTTGAATGCATTTGAAATTTATTTAATTCAATTAGCTTTGTTGAATGCATTTGAGTTTCATTTGATTCAATTAGCTTTGTTGAATGCATTCATGTTTCATTTGATTCAATTAGCTTTGTTTGACTTCATTTCACTTTAATATGATTCAATTAGCTTTGTTGAATGCATTTGAGTTTCAATTATATCAATTAGCTAAGTTGAATGCATTTGAATTTTCTTTGATTCAATTAGCTTTGTTGAATGCATTTGAGTTTCATTTGATTCAATTAGCTCTATTTGACGTCATTTGACTTTCATTTGATACAATTAGCTTTGATTGACTTTATTTGACTTTAATTTGATTCAATAAGCTTTGTTTAATGCATTTGAGTTTCATTTGATTCAATTAGCTTTGTTTAATGCATTTGAGTTTCATTTGATTGTATTAGCTATGTTTGATTTTATTTAACTTTCATTTAATTCAACTAGCTTTGTTTGACTTCATTTTACTTTAATTTGATTCAATTAGCTTTGTTGAATGCATTTGAGTTTTATTTAATTCAATTAGCTTTACTGAATGCATTTGAGCTTCATTTTCTTCAATAAGTTTTGTTTGACTTTATTTTACTTTAATTTGAATCAATTAGCTTTGTTGAATGCATTTGAGTTTCATTTGAATCAATTAGCTTTGTTGAATGCATTTGATTTTCATTTGATTCATTTAGCTATGTTTGATTTTATTTAACTTTCATTTGATTCAATTAGCTTTGTTTGACTTCATTTGACTTTAATTTGATTCAATTAGCTTTCCTGAATGCATTTGAGTTTCATTTGATTCAATTAGCTTTACTGAATGCATTTGAGTTTTATTTTCTTCAATAGGTTTTGTTTGACTTCATTTGACTTTAATTTGATTCAATAAGCTTTGTTGAATTCATTTGAAATTTATTTAATTCAATTAGCTTTGTTGAATGCATTTGAGTTTCATTTGATTCAATTAGCTTTACTTTAATTTGTTGAATGCATTTGAGTTTCATTTAATTCAATTAGTTTTACTGAATGCATTTGTGTTTCATTTTCTTCAATAAGTTTTGTTTGACTTCATTTTACTTTAATTTGAATCAATTAGTTTTGTTGAATGCATTTGAGTTTCATTTGAATCAATTAGCTTTGTTGAATGCATTTGATTTTCATTTAATTCATTTAGCTTTATTTGATTTTATTTAACTTTCATTTGATTCAATTAGCTTTGTTTGACTTCATTTGACTTTAATTTGATTCAATTAGCTTTGTTGAATGCATTTGAGTTTCATTTGATTCAATTAGCTTTACTGAATGCATTTGAGTTTCATTTGATTCAATAAGCTTTGTTGAATGCATTTGAAATTTATTTAATTCAATTAGCTTTGTTGAATGCATTTGAGTTTCATTTGATTCAATTAGCTTTACTTTAATTTGTTGAATGCATTTGAGTTTCATTTAATTCAATTACTTTTACTGAATGCATTTGTGTTTCATTTTCTTCAATAAGTTTGTTTGACTTCATTTTACTTTAATTTGAATCAATTAGCTTTGTTGAATGCATTTGAGTTTCATTTGAATCAATTAGCTTTGTTGAATGCATTTGATTTTCATTTGATTCATTTAGCTTTGTTTGATTTTATTTAACTTTCATTTGATTTAATTAGCTTTGTTTGACTTCATTTGACTTTAGTTTGATTCAATTAGCTTTCCTAAATGCATTTGAGTTTTATTTGATTCAATTAGCTTTACTGAATGCATTTGAGTTTCATTTTCTTCAATAGGTTTTGTTTGACTTCATTTGACTTTAATTTGATTCAATAAGCTTTGTTGAATGCATTTGAGATTTATTTGATTCAATTAGCATTGTTGAATGCATTTGAGTTTCATTTGATTCAATTAGCTTTACTGAATGCATTTGAGTTTCATTTTCTTCAATAAGGTTTGTTTGACTTTATTTGACTTTAATTTGATTCAATAAGCTTTGTTGAATGCATTTGAAATTTATTTAATTCAATTAGCTTTGTTGAATGCATTTGAGTTTCATTTGATTCAATTAGCTTTGTTGAATGCATTCATGTTTCATTTGATTCAATTAGTGATACAAGTCAAGGTCAAGGTCAAGAAGGTCAAGCTCCAAATGATCCAATTTGTTTTGTCCTTGAATTGTTCGGGTTCAAGTTAAATTCAAACTCCTCATTTGTGTCATTTCTCAAGTGGGACGATGAGTCCATGGATGAAGCATGAAAATGACACCATTTCTAGAGTCTTAGTTATTTTAATTAAGTCTTTAAAATTCAGCAAATAAAGGGCGAAATTCAGTTGCATTATTTCGTTCCATTTAGGCGTGTGAAGTAGGAACCTTGTGTTCCAAGGTTGCAAGTTGTCATTGAGTTGTAATATTCCTTGAGTTGCCTTATTTCTTTGTTTCCTTAAGTTGATAGGCGTGTGAAGGGGGATTATGGGGCTGATTTGTGGTTTCCTTATTTACTCCTTTATTCTCTCCTAGAATCAAGGGATTAAGATGTAAGGAATTAAGGAATGTTTACTTAATTCTTATGGCCGATTTTCGGCCTTGCTTGGTCCTTGGAGGACAAGTTATTTCTATTATAAATAATAGTTCCATGCTATCATTCAAGGCATGTGAGATTTATCTAAAAACTTTGTTATTGAATTTAATTGTGTGATCAATTACTTTCGACCATTGAGTAATTTTCGGGAGTGATTATTTACTTAGTGTTTAATCTACTTTATTCCGGGGAGTGGTGTAAGTGAGATTAAGAGTTAATTAAAATATTCGGGAGTGATTATTTTAATTATCATATCCAGTGACTTAGAACATAAATTTCGGACTTCATTACTTCTTCAAATTCGAACCTTTGCTCGGATTTCCTTGGTTGCTCTTCAACTTGGACGTGCAATCATATCGGTTGGTATCGATTTTTCCAGGGAGGGTGAGGATAGAAGGGATTCTTCTTTCATTGGTAAGTGCTTCTACTTTGTCGATCCTTTGTTGGGGATTTGTGTGTGGTTGTGGCTTGCTATTTCTTACGTGACGTAGCATCTTAATTGAGTAATAATGTCGGAATTGGCTGAACTAAAAGCCCTTATTGAGAAACTCTTTAACACTCAAAATGAGGAAAAGGAAAAAAGGGAAAGATTAACAGTAGCTCATAACATTCTTGCGGGTAAAGTGAACAATAAAAACGACCCTAATCACATTGACTATGAATCGATGTTGAAGAGGTTAAAATTGTTAAACCAACTTATGATAATGATAGGGGATTAAACTAGATGACTTTACTGGGTGATTCTAGTCCCGAGGATTTACTTGAATGGATTCGTCAACTTGAGAAAATTTGTGATTATAAGGGGTTTGATGATGAGAAACGTTTTAAAATTGCCACCATTAGACTAACTAAGTATCTTTGGAATTTGGTTAGAAAGTCTAAAGGCAAAAAGGGCGAGACTTGGGAAACCTAAGCTTAAAAGTTGGACTAAGCTTAAAAAGGAAATTGCATGAGAAGTTTGTTCCAAGTGATTTTATTCAACGACAATACATGAGAAAGAATTCTTTGACTCAAGATGTGTCGAGTGTGCATGATTATATGGTTGAATTTGACAAGTTGTGTTTGATTTGTGATGTTGAGGAGGTCGAACAAGAGAAAATTGCTAGGTTTGTTAATGGACTTAATAAATCTATTGCTAGAAAGGTTGATGTGTCGAATTATAGTACTTTTGATGATGTGTGTCGATTGGCTTTAAAATTTGAAAGGCATGAATTAGAGGAAAAGAAACCATATGGGGGAAAATTCGGCCATAATAAAACCAGTTCTTCTTCTTCTTTCGTCCCTTCTTCTTCTTCTAACTCTTCTAAAACCTTTGAGAAAAAAGATAATCCTTCTAAGGGGGAACAAAAGGGAGACCGTCCTAAATTGGTGATTCCTAAAGAAAAATGGGAGGAAACTCGAAAGTGTTTTAAGTGTCAAGGGAGGGGTCACATTGCTAGTAATTGTCCATCTAGGAAGACCTTAACGATAAGACAATACATGGAAATAGAGGAGGAAGAAAGAACGTATAACATTGTGTGTGAAAAGGAGGAAGAATGTGAAAGTGATGATAATGAGATTGCATATGCCGAAGATGAGTCTAGGATGCTTGGGGTTATTAGGAGAACTTTGCATGTTGATCATTCTCCTAACCATGATCAAAGAGAAAACTTGTTTCGTACAAGATGTCGAATTGGTGAGTTTACATGTAATGTGATTATTGACAGTGGTTCATGTACGAATGTGGTTGCTTCTAATGTGGTTTCTAAGTTGAATTTGATTGTTAGAGACCATCCACATCCTTATAAGTTGAGTTGGTTGGATGACAAAACGGGTTTGTTAGTGAAAAAGCAAGCTCTTGTGACATTTTCTATTGGAGGTTACAAAGATGAGTTGTGGGGTGATGTTCTACCCATGAGTGCTTGTCATCTTCTTCTTGGTAGACCTTGGCAATATGATCGAAAAGTTGTTCATGAAGGTGAAACTAATGTGTACACGGTTTTGATGGGTTCAAAAAGGATTCGGTTGGTTCCTTTGTCTCCTAGTTCCATGGCACCCAAGAAGGTGGTTGAAACGAAACAAAACTTGTTTCTTTCGGCCAAAGAATTCGAGAAAGAGGTAGAGTTGGAAGGAAATTGTTATGCCTTATATGTTAAACTTGTTTTGACTAACGGTGTTTCGTCTAGTAATCCGAAACTTGCAAGACTATTGGACGAGTTTTGTGATGTATTTTCGAAGGAATTGCCTCGAGGATTACCGCCATTGAGAGGCATTGAGCATGCTATTGATCTTGTGCCGGGCGCACCTTTGCCAAATAAGCCGGCATATAGATGTGATCCCGTAGCTTCTAAGGAGCTACAAAAGCAAATTGAAGAGTTGATTGACCGAGGCTATGTGAGAGAAAGCATGAGTACATGTGCCGTTCCCGCCTTACTTGTTCCAAAGAAAGATGGTACTTGGAGGATGTGCATTGATAGTAGAGCCGTCAACAACATAACAATCAAGTATCGTTTTCCTATGCCTAGATTGGAGGACATGCTTGATGAGCTACATGGAGCTTCGATTTTTTCGAAGATTGATTTGAGGAGTGGTTATCATCAAATGAGAATTCGGGAAGGAGATGAGTGGAAAACGCTTTCAAGACCAAACAAGGTCTATATGAGTGGATGGTGATGCCCTTTGGTCTTTGCAATGCTCCTAGTTCATTTATGAGACTTATGAATGAGGTACTACGTCCCTTTCTTAACAAGTTTATTATTGTCTATTTAGATGATATTCTTGTATATAGTACTAGTGTTGAGTCTCATTTACTTCACTTGAGACTTTTATTTGAAAAGTTAAGAGAGCAAAAGTTGTATGGAAAAATGGAAAAGTGTGATTTTCTTGTTCCTAGTATTGCTTTTCTTGGTTACATTGTGTCTAGGGATGGAGTTCATGTGGATCCGGAAAAAGTCAAGGCCATGTCTTCATGGTTGGGCGCCTACAAGTGCTCATGAATGTCGAAGCTTTCATGGTCTAGCTTCCTTTTATAGAAGATTCATCCGAAATTTCTCAACTATCATGGCACCAATCACGGATTTGATGAAGAAAGGGGAGTTTTCATGGAACTCTCATGCTCAAAAGGCGTTTGATGAAGTCAAGGAGTTACTTTGCAGCGCTCCTATCCTTGCCTTACGGATTTCAACAAGTTGTTCGAAGTTGAGTGTGATGCTAGTGGACTTGGAGTTGGGGCGGTTTTGCTTCAAGAAAGGAGGCCCATTGCCTACTTTAGTGAGAAGTTGAGTGGCGCCAAACTCAATTACTCCAACTATGATCGTGAATTCTATGCAATTGTGAGAGCCTTGGATCATTGGTCTCATTACTTGAGGCCCAAGCCTTTCATTCTTCATTCGGATCATGAAGCACTCAAATACATCCATGGACAGCAAAAGCTCAACCATAGACATGCTAAGTGGGTTGAATTCCTACAAGCCTTCACATTTTCGTCCAAGTACAAGGAAGGTAAAAGTAACATTGTTGCGGATGCCCTTTCTAGGCGTTCCTATCTTTTGGCCATGGTTGATGCAAGGGTGTTGGGGTTTGAGCACTTAAAGGATTTGTATGAGAATGATGATGATTTCCGTGAGTTCTTTAGGAATCCTAGTGGTTTGTTTGTGTTACAAGAGGGATTTTTGTTTAAAGGAAACAAGCTTTGCATTCCTAAGAGTGGCGTGAGGGAGTTGCTTGTGAGAGAAGTTCATAGTGGAGGGGTGGCTGGTCATTTCGGTATTCAAAAGACATTAGACACTTTGAATGAAAGTTTTTATTGGCCTAACATGATGAGAAATGTTCATATGGTGGTTAGTAAGTGTGCTACTTGTCAAAGGTCGAAGAGTACCTTCCATAAAGGCCTTTATACTCCATTACCCGTACCGATACACCTTGGGATAGTGTGAGTATGGATTTCATTGTTGGATTACCAAGAACTCAAAGGGGGAAGGACGCCATTATGGTGGTGGTGGATCGATTTTCAAAGATGGCTCACTTTGTTCCTATGCATAAAACTGATGATGCTTTGCATGTGGCGGATTTGTACTTCAAAGAGATTATTCGATTGCATGGTATTCCTAGAAGTATTGTTAGTGATCGTGATACAAAGTTCCTTAGTCATTTTTGGAGGAGCTTATGGAAGATGGTGGGGACTAAGTTACTCTTTAGCACAAGTCATCATCCTCAAACCGATGGGCCAAACCGAAGTAACTAATAGAACTCTTGGAGCTTTGTTACGTGGCTTGGTGAGTAAGACACAAAAGGATTGGGATATAAAGCTAGCTCACGCCGAGTTTGCTTATAATCGAGCTCATTCTTCTACTACTTCTAAGTCTCCATTTGAGGTGGTCTATGGTATCAATCCTTTCCTTCCTATTGATTTTGTGTCACTAACTAAATCTGAAATTCATGTTGATTCAAAGAAGAGGTTGGAAGCCTTTAAGAAGACTTGTGAGCAAGTGAAAGCACGAATTGAGAAGATGAATACTCAATACAAAGAACGAGCCAACAAGCATAGAAGACAACCGAAATTTCGGATTGGCGATTTGGTTTGGATTCATTTGAGGAAAGAACGGTTTCCAGTAGAAGGAAGAACAAGCTTATGCCTAGGGCGATGGTCCATTCAAAGTTATTGATGTGATTAATGAAAGTGCTTATAAGATCGAGCTTCCAAGTGATTATGGAGGTGTGAGTGCAACCTTCAATATTGGTGATCTTAGTCCTTATTTAGATGATGAAAATTTGAGGACAAATTCTTTTGAAGAGGGGGAGAATGATACAAGTCAAGGTCAAGGTCAAGAAGGTCAAGCTCCAAATGATCCAATTTTTTAGTCCTTGAAGTGTTCGGGTTCAAGTTAAATTCAAACTCCTCATTTGTGTCATTTCTCATGTGGGACGATGAGTCCATGGATGAAGCATGAAAATGACACCATTTCTAGAGTCTTAGTTATTTTAATTAAGTCTTTAAAATTCAGCAAATAAAGGGCGAAATTCGGTTGCCTTATTTCGTTCCATTTAGGCGTGTGAAGTAGGAACCTTGTGTTCCAAGGTTGCAAGTTGTCATTGAGTTGTAATATTCCTTGAGTTGCCTTATTTCTTTGTTTCCTTAAGTTGATAGGTGTGTGAAGGGGGGATTATGGGGCTGATTTGTGGTTTTCTTATTTACTTCTTTATTCTCTCCTAGAATCAAGGGATTAAGATGTAAGGAATTAAGGAATGTTTCCTTAATTCTTATGGCTGATTTTCGGCCTTGCTTGGTCCTTGGAGGACAAGTTATTTCTATTATAAATAATAGTTCCATGCTATCATTCAAGGCATGTGAGATTTATCTAAAAACTTTGTTATTGAATTTAATTGTGTGATCAATTACTTTCGACCATTGAGTAATTTTCAGGAGTGATTATTTACTTAGTGTTTAATCTACTTTATTCCGGGAGTGGTGTAAGTGAGATTAAGAGTTAATTAAAATATTCGGGAGTGATTATTTTAATTATCATATCCAGTGACTTAGAACATAAATTTCGGACTTCATTACTTCTTCAAATTCGAACCTTTGCTCGGATTTCCTTGGTTGCTCTTCAACTTGGACATGCAATCATATCAGTTCGAATGTGTATAAGGTAAACAAGAATGGTAAAACCAAAACCTTTTTACCATTGCCCCCTTCAAAAATACGAGACACAACACCTAAGCAAAAAAAGAACCTCGTGAGTGGTAGTGTGTTTTTAGGGAGAAAAAGATTCGAGAGGGAGTTGGGAACAAATCAGGTCGTGTATGTTCTAGTTGCTAAGGAGGTGAACGAGGGAATGGAAGTTGAAGATTCAAATTTGAGGGAGTTATTGGAGGGATTTGGAGACGTGTTTCCTAATGACCTACCAAATGGCCTACCCCCTAAACGTGGAATTGAGCATCAAATTGATCTCATTCCCGGAGCACCACTCCCAAATAAACCTTCCTATAGATGCAATCCCAAAGAAATTGAGGAGTTACAAAGCCAAATCAGTGAATTGATGAAGACAAGGCTACGTGAGAGAGAGTAAAAGTCCATGTCTTTGTTCCGGCTTTACTTGTGCCAAAAAAAGACGGAACATGGAGGATGTGTATTGATAGTCGTCTTTGTGAACAATATAACCATCAAATACGATTTCCCATCCCTAGGTTAGATGACATGTTAGATGAGCTAAGTGGATCCAATTTGTTTTCGAAAATTGATTTGAGAAGTGGATACCACCAAATATGCATGAGAGAGGGAGATGAGTGGAAGACGGCTTTCAAAACGAAGTATGGGTTGTATGAATGGCTGGTTAAGGGGAACAAACTTTGTGGTCCTAAATGTCCCGTTCGTGATTTGCTAATTAGAGAAGCTCATGGAGGTGGGTTGGCTGGCCATTTTGGCGTTAGCAAGACTGCGGAGTTGTTCTAAGAACATTTCTCATGGCCTCATATGATCAAAGAAGTACATGCTGTTTTGACTCGTTGTGGGGTTTGTCAAAGGGCTAAAAGCACGTTCCATAAGGGGTTGTACACTCCTTTACCAACACCGGAGAGACCATGGGAGGATGTCGGTATGGATTTCATTGTGGCTCTTCCTAGAACACAAAGAGGGGAAGGATTCGGTCATGGTAGTGGTGGACCGTTTCTCAAAAATGGCACATTTCGTGCCTTGTCATAAAACGGAAGATGCTATTAATGTTTCTTGTTTATATTTCAGGGAAATTGTTCGCTTGCATGGAGTGCCAAGAACTATTGTCTCGGATCGAGATAGTAAGTTTTTGAGTCATTTCTGGAGGTCCCTATGGAGGATGATGGGTACTAAGTTGCTTGTTTAGTACTTCACATCACCCCCAAACCCGATGGTCAAACCGAAGTGACCAATCGAACTCTAGGCACCTTGTTAAGGGGCTTAGTGAGCAAGACGGGAAAGGATTGGGATGTCAAGTTATGCCATGCGGAGTTTGCTTACAATAGAACTCCCACTTTTGCAACAAAACATTCACCGTTCGAAGTGGTATATGGGGTAAATCCGTATGTACCTATTGATCTTATTTCGTTGCCTAAAGATTCTTATGTCCATGGCGATGCTAGGCAACAAGCTGAAACAATGGTGAAGGTTCACAAAGAAATACGCACCAATATCGAGAAGACAAATGAGATGTACAAAAAGAAAGCAAATAAAAGTCGAAAACCGAGGGTGTTTGCTCCTGGAGATTTGGTGTGGATTCACTTGAGGAAGGAGAGGTTTCCAAGTAAAAGAAAGCATAAACTCATGCCCCGAGCTGAAGGACCTTTCAAGGTTCTTGAACGTTATGGAGACAATGCTTACAAGATAGACCTTCCCGGAGACTATGGCATGGCAGCAACATTCAACGTAGGGGACTTATCCCCTATTTAGAAGATGAAGATGTGCAAGAATTGAGGACAATTCCTTTTGAAGAAGGAGAGGATGATACGAAATCAGTTGCTAATTCCGAAATTCTACTAAGTACTACTCTCAATCACAACAAGGGAGAGATTCACGGTTTAAAGATTAGTACTAGTTTAATTATGTTGAGCAACGAAGGAAAGGAAGTTAATTAAGCTAGTTAATTTAATTAACGTTTTTGTAATTTTCGGTTTTTGTAAACCCGGAATTATTTTGTTTAGCGTAAGTGCAAATTGGACGAACCATGTATGGGGTTGCGAATCACACTTGGGACGTGTGAAAAGGGGTTCTTGAAGATCTTTTGAAGCTTCCCTTGCAAGCTAAGAGAAGCCCCCCACTTGGTGTTGAAAACTGGCCCTCCTTGCCCCAAAGTCAACAAAACACACAACAACACTATTCCTTCTTACATCTTTGTTGGATTAAGAGATCTTTGTTGTTTAATTGCTTTGTTTAATCACTTTGGTACTTAGATCTTTTTGAGATTGATTAGCTTGTAATATATATGTAATGGTGATCATAAATGAAAGTTAGTTTTTAGTTTTGATTTAAACTTTGTGTTTATTCGGTTTTTTTGGAGATTGAAAAATCCGAAATTCCTCTTGTGATTAAGAAGTGATCTTAATTTCGAAATCCTTGAGTTAAGTGAGTTAAACTTAATTTAAGAGAGAGTTAATATAATTAGTGAGTTTAAACTAATTAAATCCACTCTCGAAAACCTCCTAAATCGCTTCTAAGTAAGATAAACTTCAAAACCGATTTAGAATCCTTAAGCATAAATAAGTGAGTAAAGCTTATCGAGCTTAGGTTACATTTTCATACACGTTTTCGCATCAGATTCAATTAGCTCTATTTGACGTCATTTGACTTTCATTTGATACAATTAGCTTTGATTGACTTTATTTGACTTTAATTTGATTCAATAAGCTTTGTTTAATGCATTTGAGTTTCATTTGATTCAATTAGCTTTGTTTAATGCATTTGAGTTTCATTTGATTCTATTAGCTATGTTTGATTTTATTTAACTTTCATTTAATTCAACTAGCTTTGTTTGACTTCATTTTACTTTAATTTGATTCAATTAGCTTTGTTGAATGCATTTGAGTTTCATTTAATTCAATTAGATTTACTGAATGCATTTGAGCTTCATTTTCTTCAATAAGTTTTGTTTGACTTTATTTTACTTTAATTTGAATCAATTAGCTTTGTTGAATGCATTTGAGTTTCATTTGAATCAATTAGCTTTGTTGAATGCATTTGATTTTCATTTAATTCATTTAGCTTTGTTTGATTTTATTTAACTTTCATTTGATTCAATTAGCTTTGTTTGACTTCATTTGACTTTAATTTGATTCAATTAGCTTTGTTGAATGCATTTGAGTTTCATTTGATTTAATTAGCTTTACTGAATGCATTTGAGTTTCATTTTTTTCAATAAGTTTTGTTTGACATCATTTGACTTTAATTTGATTCAATAAGCTTTGTTGAATGCATTTGAAATTTATTTAATTCCATTAGCTTTGTTGAATGCATTTGAGTTTCATTTGATTCAATTAGCTTTACTTTAATTTGTTGAATGCATTTGAGTTTCATTTAATTCAATTAGTTTTATCGAATGCATTTGTGTTTCATTTTCTTCAATAAGTTTTGTTTGACTTCATTTTGCTTTAATTTGAATTAATTAGATTTGTTGAATGCATTTGAGTTTCATTTGAATCAATTAGCTTTGTTGAATGCATTTGATTTTCATTTGATTCATTTAGCTTTGTTTGATTTTATTTAACTTTCATTTGATTCAATTAGCTTTGTTTGACTTCATTTGACTTTAATTTGATTCAATTAGCTTTCCTGAATGCATTTGAGTTTCATTTGATTCAATTAGCTTTACTGAATGCATTTGAGTTTCATTTTCTTCAATAGGTTTTGTTTGACTTTAATTTGATTCAATAAGCTTTGTTGAATGCATTTGAGATTTATTTGATTCAATTAGCATTGTTGAATGCATTTGAGTTTCATTTGATTCAATTATCCTTGTTGAATGCATTCAAGTTTTATTTGAATCAATTAGCTTTGTTTAATACATTTGAGTTTCATTTGATTCTATTAGCTATGTTTAACTTCATTTGACTTTCATTTGATTCAATTAACTTTGGTTGACTTCATTTGACTTTCATTTGATTCAATTTGCTTTGTTTGACTTCATTTCACTTTAATTTGATTCAATTAGCTTTGTTGAATGCATTTTGAGTTTCAATTGATTCAATTAGCCAAGTTGAATGCATTTGAACTTTCTTTGATTCAATTAGCTTTGTTGAATGCATTTGAGTTTCATTGATTCAATTAGCTCAATTTGACGTCATTTGACTTTCATTTGATACAACTTTGATTGACTTTATTTCACTTTAATTTGATTCAACTAGCTTTGTTTAATGCATTTGAGTTTCATTTGATTCAATTAGCTTTGTTGAATGCATTTGAGTTTCATTTGATTCTATTAGCTATATCTGACTTTATTTGACTTTCCTTTGATTCAATTAGCTTGGTTTGACTTCCCTTAACTTTAATTTGATTCAATTAGCTTTGTTTGACTTCATTTGACTTTAATTTGATTCAAGTAGCTTTGTAGAATGCATTTGACTTTCATTTGACTCAATTAGCTTTGTTGAATACATTTGAGTTTCATTTGATTCTATTAGCTTTGTTTGACTTCATTTTACTTTAAATTGATTCAATTAGCTTTGTTGAATGCATTTGAGTTTCATTTAATTCAATTAGCTTTACTCAATGCATTTGAGTTTCATTTTCTTCAATAAGTTTTTATGACTTCATTTTACTTTAATTTGAATCAATTAGCTTTGTTGAATGCATTTGAGTTTCATTTGAATCAGTTAGCTTTGTTGAATGCATTTGATTTTCATTTGATTCATTTAGCTATGTTTGATTTTATTTGACTTTCATTTGATCTAATTACCTTTGTTTGACTTCATTTGACTTGAATTTGATTCAATTAGCTTTGTTTGACTTCATTTTACTTCAGTTTGATTCAATTAGCATTGTTGAATGCATTTGATTTTCATTTTGATTCAATTAGCTTTATTGAATGCATTTGAGTTTCATTTGATTCAACAAGTTTTGTTTGACTTTATTTGACTTTAATTTGAATGAATTATCTTTGTTGAATGCATTTGAGTTTCATTTGAATCAATTAGCTTTGTTGAATGCATTTGAATTTCATTTGATTCATTTTGCTATGTTTGATTTTATTTGACTTTCATTTGATTTAATTACCTTTGTTTGACTTCATTTGACTTAAATTTGATTCAATTAGCTTTGTTTGACTTCATTTTACTTCAATTTGATTCAATTAGCATTGTTGAATGCATTTGATTTTCATTTTGATTCAATTAGCTTTATTGAATGCATTTGAGTTTCATTTGATTCAATTAGTTTGGTTTGACTTTATTTGACTTTAATTTGAATCAATTAGCTTTGTTGAATGCATTTGAGTTTCATTTGATTCAATTAGCTTTGTTGAATGCATTTGATTTTCATTTGATTCATTTAGCTATGTTTGACTTTCATTTGATTCAATTAGCTTTGTTTGACTTCATTTGACTTTAATTTGATTCAATTAACTTTGCTGAATGCATTTGAGTTTCATTTGATTCAATTAGCTTTACTGAATGCATTTGAGTTTCATTTTCTTCAATAGGTTTTGATTGACTTCATTTGACTTTAATTTGATTCAATAAGCTTTGTTGAATTCATTTGAAATTTATTTAATTCAATTAGCTTTGTTGAATGCATTTGAGTTTCATTTGATTCAATTAGCTTTACTTTAATTTGTTGAATGCATTTGAGTTCCATTTGATTCAATTAGCTATGTTTGACTTCATTTGACTTGAATTTGATTCAATTAGCTTTGTTTGACTTCATTTTACTTCAATTTGATTCAATTAGCATTGTTGAATGCATTTGATTTTCATTTTGATTCAATTAGCTATACTAAATGCATTTGAGTTTCATTTGATTCAGTTAGTTTTGTTGAATGCATTTGAAATTTATTTGATTCAATTAGATTTGTTGAATGCATTTGAGTTTCATTTGATTCAATTAGCTTTGTTGAATGCATTTAAGTTTCATTTGACTCAATTAGCTTTCCTTGAATACATTTGAGTTTCATTTGATTCTAGTAGCTATGTTTAACTTCATTGGACTTTCACTTAATTTAATTAGCTTTGTTTGACTTCATTTGACTTTCATTTGATTCAATTAGCTTTGTTTGACTTCATTTTACTTTAATTTGATTCAATTAGTTTGGTTGAACGAATTTGAGTTTCATTTGATTCAATTAGCTTTGTTGAATGCATTTGAATTTTCATTGATTCAATTAGCTTTGTTGAATGCATTTGAGTTTCATTTGATTCTATTAGCTATGTTTGACATTAGTTGACTTTCCATTGATTCAATTAGCTTGGTTCGACTTCATTTAACTTTAATTTGATTCAATTAGCTTTGTTTGACTTCATTTGACTTTAATTTGATTCAATTAGCTTTGTAGAATGCATTTGAGTTTCATTTGATTCAATTAGCTTTGTCGAATGCATTTAAGTTTCATTTGACTCAATTAGTTTGTTGAATACATTTGAATTTCGTTTGATTTTATTAGCTTTATTTGACTTCATTTAACTTTCATTTGATTCAATTAGCATTGTTTGACTTTATTTGACTTTAATTTGATTCAATTAGCTTTGTTAAATGCATTTGAGTTTCATTTGATTCAATTAGCTTTATTTGACTTCATTTAACTTTCATTTGATTCAATTAGCTTTGTTTGACTTCATTTGACTTTAATTTGATTCAATTAGCTTTGTTGAATGCATTTGAGTTTCATTTGATTCAATTAGCTTTGTTGAATGCATTTAAGTTTCATTTGACTCAATTAGTTTTGTTGAATACATTTGAATTTCATTTGATTCTATTAGCTATGTTTAACTTCATTTGAGTTTTATTAGACTCAATTAGCTCTATTTGACTTTTATTTGATACAATTAGCTTTGTTGAATGCATTTGAGTTCCATTTGATTCAATTAGCTATGTTTGACTTCATTTGACTTTCATTTGATTCAATTAGCTTTGTTTGAATTCATTTAACTTTAATTTTATTCAATTAGCTTTGTTGAATGTATTTGAGTTTCATTTGATTCAGTTAGCTTTGTTGAACACATTTAAGTTTCATTTGACTCACTTAGTTTTGTTGAATACATTTGAATTTCATTTGATTCTATTAGCTATGTTTAACTTCATTTGAGTTTTATTAGACTCAATTAGCTCTATTTGACTTCATTTGACTTTTATTTGATACAATTAGCTTTGTTGAATGCATTTGAGTTCCATTTGATTCAATTAGCTATGTTTGACTTCATTTGACTTTCATTTGATTCAATTAGCTTTGTTTGACTTCATTTGACTTTATTTTGATTCAATTAGCTTTGTTGAATGCATTTGAGTTTCATTTGATTCAATTAGCTTTGTTGAATGCATTTAAGTTTCATTTGACTCAATTAGTTTTGTTGAATACATTTGAATTTCATTTGATTCTATTAGCTATGTTTAACTTCATTTGAGTTTTATTAGACTCAATTAGCTCTATTTGACTTCATTTGACTTTTATTTGATACAATTAGCTTTGTTGAATGCATTTGAGTTCCATTTGATTCAATTAGCTATGTTTGACTTCATTTGACTTTCATTTGATTCAATTAGCTTTGTTTGACTTCATTTGACTTTATTTTGATTCAATTAGCTTTGTTGAATGCATTTGAGTTTCATTTGATTCAATTAGCTTTGTTGAATGCATTTAAGTTTCATTTGACTCAATTAGTTTTGTTGAATACATTTGAATTTCATTTGATTCTATTAGCTATGTTTAACTTCATTTGAGTTTTATTAGACTCAATTAGCTTTGTTTGACTTCATTTTATTTCAATTTGATTCAATTAGCATTGTTGAATGCATTTGATTTTCATTTTGATTCAATTAGCTATACTAAATGCATTTGAGTTTCATTTGATTCAGTTAGTTTTGTTGAATGCATTTGAAATTTATTTGATTCAATTAGCTTTGTTGAATGCATTTGAGTTTCATTTGATTCAATTAGCTTTGTTGAATACATTTAAGTTTCATTTGACTCAATTAGCTTTGCTGAATACATTTGAGTTTCATTTGATTCTAGTAGCTATGTTTAACTTCATTGGATTTTCACTTAATTTAATTAGCTTTGTTTGACTTCATTTGACTTTCATTTGATTCAATTAGCTTTGTTTGACTTCATTTTACTTTAATTTGATTCAATTAGTTTGGTTGAACGAATTTGAGTTTCATTTGATTCACTTAGCTTTGTTGAATGCATTTGAATTTTCATTGATTCAATTAGCTTTGTTGAATGCATTTGAGTTTCATTTGATTCTATTAGCTATGTTTGACATTAGTTGACTTTCCATTGATTCAATTAGCTTGGTTCGACTTCATTTAACTTTAATTTGATTCAATTAGCTTTGTTTGACTTCATTTGACTTTAATTTGATTCAATTAGCTTTGTAGAATGCATTTGAGTTTCATTTGATTCAATTAGTTTTGTCGAATGCATTTAAGTTTCATTTGACTCAATTAGCTTTGTTGAATACATTTGAATTTCATTTGATTTTATTAGCTTTATTTGACTTCATTAACTTTCATTTGATTCAATTAGCATTGTTTGACTTTATTTGACTTTAATTTGATTCAATTAGCTTTGTTAAATGCATTTGAGTTTCATTTGATTCAATTTGCTTTATTTGACTTCATTTAACTTTCATTTGATTCAATTAGCTTTGTTTGACTTCATTTGACTTTAATTTGATTCAATTAGCTTTGTTGAATGCATTTGAGTTTCATTTGATTCAATTAGCTTTGTTGAATGCATTTAAGTTTCATTTGACTCAATTAGTTTTGTTGAATACATTTGAATTTCATTTGATTCTATTAGCTATGTTTAACTTCATTTGAGTTTTATTAGACTCAATTAGCTCTATTTGACTTCATTTGACTTTTATTTGATACAATTAGCTTTGTTGAATGCATTTGAGTTCCATTTGATTCAATTAGCTATGTTTGACTTCATTTGACTTTCATTTGATTCAATTAGCTTTGTTTGACTTCATTTGACTTTATTTTGATTCAATTAGCTTTGCTGAATGCATTTGAGTTTCATTTGATTCAATTAGCTTTGTTGAATGCATTTAAGTTTCATTTGACTCAATTAGTTTTGTTGAATACATTTGAATTTCATTTGATTCTATTAGCTATGTTTAACTTCATTTGAGTTTTATTAGACTCAATTAGCTCTATTTGACTTCATTTGACTTTTATTTGATACAATTAGCTTTGTTGAATGCATTTGAGTTCCATTTGATTCAATTAGCTATGTTTGACTTCATTTGACTTTCATTTGATTCAATTAGCTTTGTTTGACTTCATTTGACTTTCATTTGATTCAATTAGCTTTGTTGAATGCATTTGAGTTTCATTTGATTCAATTAGCTTTGTTGAATGCATTTAAGTTTCTTTTGACTCAATTAGTTTTGTTGAATACATTTGAATTTCATTTGATTCTATTAGCTATGTTTAACTTCATTTGAGTTTTATTAGACTCAATTAGCTCTATTTGACTTCATTTGACTTTTATTTGATACAAATAGCTTTGTTGAATGCATTTGAGTTTCATTTGATTCAATTAGCTATGTTTGACTTCATTTGACTTTCATTTGATTCAATTAGCTTTGTTTGACTTCATTTGACTTTAATTTGATTCAATTAGCTTTGCGGAATGCATTTGAGTTTCATTTGATTCAATTAGCTTTGTTGAATGCATTTATGTTTCATTTGACCCAATTAGTTTTGTTGAATACATTTGAATTTCATTTGATTCTATTAGCTATGTTTAACTTCATTTGAGTTTTATTAGACTCAATTAGCTCTATTTGACTTCATTTGACTTTTATTTGATACAATTAGCTTTGTTGAATGCATTTGAGTTCCATTTGATTCAATTAGCTATGTTTGACTTTATTTGACTTTCATTTGATTCAATTAGCTTTGTTTGACTTCATTTGACTTTAATTTGATTCAATTAGCTTTGTTGAATACATTTGAGTTTCATTTGATTCAGTTAGCTTTGTTGAATACATTTAATTTTCATTTGACTCAATTAGTTTTGTTGAATACATTTGAATTTCATTTGATTCTATTAGCTATGTTTAACTTCATTTGAGTTTTATTAGACTCAATTAGCTCTATTTGACTTCATTTGACTTTTATTTGATACAATTAGCTTTGTTGAATGCATTTGAGTTCCATTTGATTCAATTAGCTATGTTTGACTTTATTTGACTTTCATTTGATTTAATTAGCTTTGTTTGACTTCATTTGACTTTAATCTGATTCAATTAGCTTTGCTGAATGCATTTGAGTTTCATTTGATTCAATTAGCTTTGTTGAATGCATTTAAGTTTCATTTGACTCAATTAGTTTTGTTGAATATATTTGAATTTCATTTGATTCTATTAGCTATGTTTAACTTCATTTGAGTTTTATTAGACTCAATTAGCTCTATTTGACTTCATTTGACTTCTATTTGATACAATTAGCTTTGCTGAATGCATTTGAGTTCCATTTGATTCAATTAGCTATGTTTGACTTCATTTGACTTTCATTTGATTCAATTAGCTTTGTTTGACTTCATTTGACTTTAATTTGATTCAATTAGCTTTGCTGAATGCATTTGAGTTTCATATGATTCAATTAGCTTTGTTGAATGCATTTAAGTTTCATTTGACTCAATTAGTTTTGTTGAATACATTTGAATTTCATTTGATTCTATTAGCTATGTTTAACTTCATTTGAGTTTTATTAGACTCAATTAGCTCTATTTGACTTCATTTGACTTTTATTTGATATAAATAGCTTTGTTGAATGCATTTGAGTTCCATTTGATTCAATTAGCTATGTTTGACTTCATTTGACTTTCATTTGATTCAATTAGCTTTGTTTGACTTCATTTGACTTTAATTTGATTCAATTAGCTTTGTAGAATGCATTTGAGTTTCATTTGATTCAATTAGCTTTGTTGAATGCATTTAAGTTTCATTTGACTCAATTAGCTTTGTTGAATACATTTGAATTTCATTTGATTTTATTAGCTTTATTTGACTTCATTTAACTTTCATTTGATTCAATTAGCATTGTTTGACTTTATTTGACTTTAATTGATTCAATTAGCTTTGTTGAATGCATTTGAGTTTCATTTGATTCAATTAGCTTTATTTGACTTCATTTAACTTTCATTTGATTCAATTAGCTTTGTTTGACTTCATTTGACTTTGATTTGATTCAATTAGCTTTGTTGAATGCATTTGAGTTTCATTTGATTCAATTAGCTTTGTTGAATGCATTTAAGTTTCATTTGACTCAATTAGTTTTGTTGAATACATTTGAATTTCATTTGATTCTATTAGCTATGTTTAACTTCATTTGAGTTTTATTTGACTCAATTAGCTCTATTTGACTTCATTTAACTTTTATTTGATAAAATTAGCTTTGTTGAATGCATTTGAGTTCCATTTGATTCAATTAGCTATGTTTGACTTCATTTGACTTTCATTTGATTCAATTAGCTTTGTTTGACTTCATTTGACTTTAATTTGATTCAATTAGCTTTGCTGAATGCATTTGAGTTTCATTTGATTCAATTAGCTTTGTTGAATGCATTTAAGTTTCATTTGACTCAATTAGTTTTGTTGAATATATTTGAATTTCATTTGATTCTATTAGCTATGTTTAACTTCATTTGAGTTTTATTAGACTCAATTAGCTCTATTTGACTTCATTTGACTTCTATTTGATACAATTAGCTTTGCTGAATGCATTTGAGTTCCATTTGATTCAATTAGCTATGTTTGACTTCATTTGACTTTCATTTGATTCAATTAGCTTTGTTTGACTTCATTTGACTTTAATTTGATTCAATTAGCTTTGCTGAATGCATTTGAGTTTCATATGATTCAATTAGCTTTGTTGAATGCATTTGAGTTTCATTTGACTCAATTAGTTTTGTTGAATACATTTGAATTTCATTTGATTCTATTAGCTATGTTTAACTTCATTTGAGTTTTATTAGACTCAATAAGCTCAATTTGACTTCATTTGACTTTTATTTGATACAATTAGCTTTGTTGAATGCATTTGAGTTCCATTTGATTCAATTAGCTGATGTGAAATAGAAGTATTGGTTATGTAGAGTTCTAGTTCTGTTAGAATTCTATGTAATTTAGGGTTTTAATTCATAGTTTGTTTAAGAGTTTCAATTGAATTAGGACTTTATTTTAATTAGAGTTTGAGTAGTGTTAGGAGTCCTAATCCTAATCACATTAGGCGTGTGAAAAAATCAGTCACAGCCGTGTGATGATAGATTAATTTGGTATGTTTATCTTTTATGCTTTACTAGTTATACTAGGTTTAGGTTACTTTGCTTTAATAGTTCTACTAGGTTTAGGATTATTTGTACACTATAAATAGACCATTCGGTCATATTAATAAAGGAGAGTATGTTTAAGTTAATTCTTGTGAATTACAGATTTAGGAGAGAATCCAAACGAATCCGGAGAGAATCCAAAAACCCCTAGTTGAACTTTGAGACGAAATACGCCTAAGTTCTCCATATCCTGGTTAGCAAACGAGTTATTGAGACGAAATACGCCAATATACTTGATTTTTGCTACTGATTTCATTAAAGTTTCAATCTTTCATCTATAAAAGCCACTAAACTACATCAAAGAGCCTAAATTTCGTGAGTCTTGTTTCAAGATCCACATCAAGTGGTGTGGCTGCTGATTTCCACCCCCCCGCACTGCTGCTTTGCGTCAAATCTGACCCCAGTTCGGCAAAATTGTTCGTGTGGCTACGTTACAAGTCGGAATTCAGATTTTCTTGGTTCGTTGGAAAGCTAACAAAGAGATCTATCTTGTGTTAAAATTTGAGCGCATTTGAACCAGTAACGAAGTCGCAGTCATCAAATACATCTGCGTCAAATTTCTGTCGCCAGTTTGACACTGCTAGATTGACACGGCGCGTGACAGCGCGTGTGATATCGGAATTCTATGATTTTTGGTTCGTTGGACTGACAACATCTGGAGCTTTGTTGTGTCAAAATTTGATCACGTTCTAATACGTAACGAGTTCTGTACCGCGTTAAACTTCCACCATGCCTGATGAACCCGAAACTTGGCAACAAGCCATCCAACAACTTGCTGCTCAGATGGCTGCTATGGCCACGAAAGTTACTACCATTGAACGCGATGCAAACTTTGCTAAACCACCTCAACATCAACCTAGGCGTGAGGATGACATCAAGTTGGCTGATTTACCTTCGTTTGATGGCGACCTAGACCCCGAATCCTATTTGGAATGGGAAAGAAGGTTGGATAGGTACTTTGATCATAAGAACTTGAGTGAAGGCTCTCGTTTTTCATATGCTATTCTGAAACTCACGAAGTATGCTTCCCTTTGGTATGACTCTATGCGTACACGGCGTGCACGAGAGGACAAACTCGCCATTGATTGCTGGTCATCTCTCAAAGCCAAGATGCGTAAGCGTTTTGTGCCTCGTACCTACAAACAGGAGCTTTTTGTGCGCCTTAACTCCTTGCATCAGGCCAATTTGTGTGTCGAGCAGTACACTAAGGAATTTGAACGGCTCCATATGGCGTGTGACATTCAAGAAGTGGATGAACAAAAAATTGCTCGTTTTCTTGTCGGTTTGAACAAATCCATCGCCAACTTGGTTGAATTGCAGCAATATGTCACGTTTGATGATGTTTGCATCCTCGCTTCCAAAATTGAACGCCAACAAAACGACACTCGTTTTAAGAAGCCTTCATGGTTTAAAAACGCTGCTGCCTCGTTGGATGCCTCGTCGAGCACTCCTCCAACCACGACTGACTTGGCGAGTGATAAGCCCAAGGAGACCGAGTCCTCCACCACTACCACTGCTCCTAGTGCCACGTTAAAGGCAAAAAAACCTCAATGTTTTCGTTGCCAAGGCCTCGGTCATATTGCTCGCAACTGTCCCAACACTACTCTCACCACACGTGAGGAGTTAGTCTGCTATTTGGCTCAAGAGATGCATGCACATCACTCTTCTACTTCGGTCTCACTTGATCCTCCTATGGATGATGATGATTTTTGGTCGAAGCAACCAATTTGTGCTCCGGAACATGAGCATCCTACTTTGCTCATCCGCCGATCTTTATTTACTTCCAGCCATGATGAGAATGACGATGAGCAACGCAACAATCTTTTTCACTCCAATTGTGTCATCAAGGGTAAAGTTTGTCCCTTTATCATAGATAGCGGTTCATGTACTAATGTGTTTGATTTGTCTTTGGCTGAATCATTGAATTTGCAAACTCGCAAGCATCCGCATCCATATAAACTGAGTTGGTTGAATGATGATGGCGTTTGGGTGCGTAAACAAGCGTTAGTTGGCTTCCGTGTGGGTGAATATATGGATCAACTATGGTGTGATGCCTTGCCCATGACTGCATGCTCGTTATTACTAGGCCGTCCTTGGCAAAGCGATCGGCATGTGATGCATAATGGCAAAACCAATGCTTATTCAGTTTTGATGGGTGATAAACGCATGATCTTGCAGTCTTTGCCTCCTAAAACTAGGCGTCCAAAGCCCCTTGATGCTGCTGCCGTTATGGAGGAACCACCACCTAAGCATGGTTCGCATGTTTGCCTTGCTTCTTGCCACCATGAGCTGCTGGACACCGCCAACAACAAGAAGGAACGTCGAGCTAATTACCTCCATTGCGCCAAGGTAGTAAGGCGGCCAAAGGTGATCGTGTTTGGTTGTCTTTAAACGCTCAAAAACGCATATCAATCACAAGTATGACGAACCAATGGATGAAGGCCCTTTCGAAATCATTGAGCAAATTGGGTATGAAACGTTCAAAGTTCTACTTGGTGATGGTCTTTGTGCAACTCTCACTTCGAGTGATCTCGTCCCATGTTTTCCGGCTGACGAAACTTGAGGACAAGTTTCTTTCATGAAGGGGAGTTTGATGTGAAATAGAAGTATTGGTTATGTAGAGTTCTAGTTCTGTTAGAATTCTATGTAATTTAGGGTTTTAATTCATAGTTTGTTTAAGAGTTTCAATTGAATTAGGACTTTATTTTAATTAGAGTTTGAGTAGTGTTAGGAGTCCTAATCCTAATCACATTAGGCGTGTGAAAAAAATCGTCACGGCCCGTGTGATGATAGATTAATTTGGTATGTTTATCTTTTATGCTTTACTAGTTATACTAGGTTTAGGTTACTTTGCTTTAATAGTTCTACTAGGTTTAGGATTATTTGTACACTATAAATAGACCATTCGGTCATATTAATAAAGGAGAGTATGTTTAAGTTAATTCTTGTGAATTACAGATTTAGGAGAGAATCCAAACGAATCCGGAGAGAATCCAAAAACCCCTAGTTGAACTTTGAGACGAAATACGCCTAAGTTCTCCATATCCTGGTTAGCAAACGAGTTATTGAGACGAAATACGCCAATATACTTGATTTTTGCTACTGATTTCATTAAAGTTTCAATCTTTCATCTATAAAAGCCACTAAACTACATCAAAGAGCCTAAATTTCGTGAGTCTTGTTTCAAGATCCACATCATTAGCTATGTTTGACTCCATTTGACTTTCATTTGATTCAATTAGCTTTGTTTGACTTCATTTGACTTTAATTTGATTCAATTAGCTTTGTTGAATGCATTTGAGTTTCATTTGATTCAATTAGCTTTACTGAATGCATTTGAGTTTCATTTTCTTCAATAGGTTTTCTTTGACTTCATTTGACTTTAATTTGATTCAATAAGCTTTGTTGAATTCATTTGAAATTTATTTAATTCAATTAGCTTTGTTGAATGCATTTGAGTTTCATTTGATTCAATTAGCTTTACTTTAATTTGTTGAATGCATTTGAGTTCCATTTGATTCAATTAGCTATGTTTGACTTCATTTGACTTGAATTTGATTCAATTAGCTTTGTTTGACTTCATTTTATTTCAATTTGATTCAATTAGCATTGTTGAATGCATTTGATTTTCATTTTGATTCAATTAGCTATACTAAATGCATTTGAGTTTCATTTGATTCAGTTAGTTTTGTTGAATGCATTTGAAATTTATTTGATTCAATTAGCTTTGTTGAATGCATTTGAGTTTCATTTGATTCAATTAGCTTTGTTGAATGCATTTAAGTTTCATTTGACTCAATTACCTTTGCTGAATACATTTGAGTTTCATTTGATTCTAGTAGCTATGTTTAACTTCATTGGATTTTCACTTAATTTAATTAGCTTTGTTTGACTTCATTTGACTTTCATTTGATTCAATTAGCTTTGTTTGACTTCATTTTACTTTAATTTGATTCAATTAGTTTGGTTGAACGAATTTGAGTTTCATTTGATTCAATTAGCTTTGTTGAATGCATTTGAATTTTCATTGATTCAATTAGCTTTGTTGAATGCATTTGAGTTTCATTTGATTCTATTAGCTATGTTTGACATTAGTTGACTTTCCATTGATTCAATTAGCTTGGTTCGACTTCATTTAACTTTAATTTGATTCAATTAGCTTTGTTTGACTTCATTTGACTTTAATTTGATTCAATTAGCTTTGTAGAATGCATTTGAGTTTCATTTGATTCAATTAGTTTTGTCGAATGCATTTAAGTTTCATTTGACTCAATTAGCTTTGTTGAATACATTTGAATTTCATTTGATTTTATTAGCTTTATTTGACTTCATTTAACTTTCATTTGATTCAATTAGCAGTGTTTGACTTTATTTGACTTTAATTTGATTCAATTAGCTTTGTTAAATACATTTGAGTTTCATTTGATTCAATTTGCTTTATTTGACTTCATTTAACTTTCATTTGATTCAATTAGCTTTGTTTGACTTCATTTGACTTTAATTTGATTCAATTAGCTTTGTTGAATGCATTTGAGTTTCATTTGATTCAATTAGCTTTGTTGAATGCATTTAAGTTTCATTTGACCTCAATTAGTTTTGTTGAATACATTTGAATTTCATTTGATTCTATTAGCTATGTTTAACTTCATTTGAGTTTTATTAGACTCAATTAGCTCTATTTGACTTCATTTGACTTTTATTTGATACAATTAGCTTTGTTGAATGCATTTGAGTTCCATTTGATTCAATTAGCTATGTTTGACTTCATTTGACTTTCATTTGATTCAATTAGCTTTGTTTGACTTCATTTGACTTTATTTTGATTCAATTAGCTTTGCTGAATGCATTTGAGTTTCATTTGATTCAATTAGCTTTGTTGAATGCATTTAAGTTTCATTTGACTCAATTAGTTCTGTTGAATACATTTGAATTTCATTTGATTCTATTAGCTATGTTTAACTTCATTTGACTTTCATTTGATTCAATTAGCATTGTTTGACTTTATTTGACTTTTATTTGATACAATTAGCTTTGTTGAATGCATTTGAGTTCCATTTGATTCAATTAGCTTTATTTGACTTCATTTGACTTTCATTTGATTCAATTAGCTTTGTTTGACTTCATTTAACTTTGATTTGATTCAATTAGCTTTGTTGAATGCATTTGAGTTTCATTTGATTCAATTAGCTTTGTTAAATGCATTTAAGTTTCATTTGACTCAATTAGTTTTGTTGAATACATTTGAATTTCATTTGATTCTATTAGCTATGTTTAACTTCATTTGAGTTTTATTAGACTCAATAAGCTCTATTTGACTTCATTTGAATTTTATTTGATACAATTAGCTTTGTTGAATGCATTTGAGTTCCATTTGATTCAATTAGCTATGTTTGACTCCATTTGACATTCATTGGATTCAATTAGCTTTGTTTGACTTCATTTGACTTTAATTTGATTCAATTAGCTTTGTTTAATGCATTTGAGTTTCATTTGATTCAGTTAGCTTTGTTGAATACATTTAAGTTTCATTTGACTCAATTAGTTTTGTTGAATATATTTGAATTTCATTTGATTCTATTAGCTATGTTTAACTTCATTTGAGTTTTATTAGACTCAATTAGCTCTATTTGACTTCATTTGACTTCTATTTGATACAATTAGCTTTGCTGAATGCATTTGAGTTCCATTTGATTCAATTAGCTATGTTTGACTTCATTTGACTTTCATTTGATTCAATTAGCTTTGTTTGACTTCATTTGACTTTAATTTGATTCAATTAGCTTTGCTGAATGCATTTGAGTTTCATATGATTCAATTAGCTTTGTTGAATGCATTTAAGTTTCATTTGACTCAATTAGTTTTGTTGAATACATTTGAATTTCATTTGATTCTATTAGCTATGTTTAACTTCATTTGACTTTCATTTGATTCAATTAGCATTGTTTGACTTTATTTGACTTTTATTTGATACAATTAGCTTTGTTGAATGCATTTGAGTTCCATTTGATTCAATTAGCTTTATTTGACTTCATTTGACTTTCATTTGATTCAATTAGCTTTGTTTGACTTCATTTAACTTTGATTTGATTCAATTAGCTTTGTTGAATGCATTTGAGTTTCATTTGATTCAATTAGCTTTGTTGAATGCATTTAAGTTTCATTTGACTCAATTAGTTTTGTTGAATACATTTGAATTTCATTTGATTCTATTAGCTATGTTTAACTTCATTTGAGTTTTATTTGACTCAATTAGCTCTATTTGACTTCATTTAACTTTTATTTGATAAAATTAGCTTTGTTGAATGCATTTGAGTTCCATTTGATTCAATTAGCTATGTTTGACTTCATTTGACTTTCATTTGATTCAATTAGCTTTGTTTGACTTCATTTGACTTTAATTTGATTCAATTAGCTTTGTGGAATGCATTTGAGTTTCATTTTATTCAATTAGCTTTGTTGAATGCATTTAAGTTTCATTTGACTTAATTAGCTTTGTTGAATACATTTGAATTTCATTTGATTTTATTAGCTTTATTTGACTTCATTTAACTTTCATTTGATTCAATTAGCATTGTTTGACTTTATTTGACATTAATTTGATTCAATTAGCTTTGTTGAATGCATTTGAGTTTTATTTGATTCAATTAGCTTTATTTGACTTCATTTAACTTTCATTTGATTCAATTAGCTTTGTTTGACTTCATTTGACTTTAATTTGATTCAATTAGCTTTGTTGAATGCATTTGAGTTTCATTTGATTTAAATAGCTTTGTTGAATGCATTTAAGTTTCATTTGACTCAATTAGTTTTGTTCAATACATTTGAATTTCATTTGATTCTATTAGCTATGTTTAACTTCATTTGAGTTTTATTAGACTCAATAAGCTCAATTTGACTTCATTTGACTTTTATTTGATACAATTAGCTTTGTTGAATGCATTTGAGTTCCATTTGATTCAATTAGCTATGTTTGATTCCATTTGACTTTCATTTGATTCAATTAGCTTTGTTTGACTTCATTTGACTTTAATTTGATTCAATTAGCTTTCTTGAATGCATTTGAGTTTCATTTGATTCAATAAGTTTTGTTTGACTTCATTTGACTTTAATTTGATTCAATTAGCTTTGTTGAATTCATTTGAAATTTATTTAATTCAATTAGCTTTGTTGAATGCATTTGAGTTTCATTTGATTCAATTAGCTTTATTGAATGCATTTGAGTTTCATTTGATTCAATTAGCTATGTTTGACTTCATTTGACTTGAATTTGATTCAATTAGCTTTGTTTGACTTCATTTTACTTCAATTTGATTCAATTAGCATTGTTGAATGCATTTGATTTTCATTTTGATTCAATTAGCTATACTAAATGCATTTGAGTTTCATTTGATTCATTTAGTTTTGTTGAATGCATTTGAAATTTATTTGATTCAATTAGCTTTGTTGAATGCATTTGAGTTTCATTTGATTCAATTAGCTTTGTTGAATGCATTTAAGTTTCATTTGACTCAATTAGCTTTGTTGAATACATTTGAGTTTCATTTGATTCTAGTAGCTATGTTTAACTTCATTGGACTTTCACTTAATTTAATTAGCTTTGTTTGACTTCATTTGACTTTTATTTGATTCAATTAGCTTTGTTTGACTTCATTTTACTTTAATTTGATTCAATTAGTTTGGTTGAACGCAATTTGAGTTTCATTTGATTCAATTAGCTTTGTTGAATGCATTTGAATGTTCATTGATTCAATTAGCTTTGTTGAATGCATTTGAGTTTCATTTGATTCTATTAGCTATGTTTGACATTAGTTGACTTTCCATTGATTCAATTAGCTTGGTTCGACTTCATTTAACTTTAATTTGATTCAATTAGCTTTGTTTGACTTCATTTGACATTAATTTGATTCAATTAGCTTTGTAGAATGCATTTGAGTTTCATTTGATTCAATTAGCTTTGTTGAATGCATTTAAGTTTCATTTGACTCAATTAGCTTTGTTGAATACATTTGAATTTCATTTGATTCTATTAGCTATGTTTAACTTCATTTGAGTTTTATTAGACTCAATTAGCTCTATTTGACTTCATTTGACTTCCATTTGATACAATTAGCTTTGTTGAATGCATTTGAGTTCCATTTGATTCAATTAGCTATGTTTGACTTCATTTGACTTTCATTTGATTCAATTAGCTTTGTTTGACTTCATTTGACTTTAATTTGATTCAATTAGCTTTCTTGAATGCATTTGAGTTTCATATGATTCAATTAGCTTTGTTGAATGCATTTAAGTTTCATTTGACTCAATTAGTTTTGTTGAATACATTGGAATTTCATTTGATTCTATTAGCTATGTTTAACTTCATTTGAGTTTTATTAGACTCAATTAGCTCTATTTGACTTCATTTGACTTTTATTTGATACAATTAGCTTTGTTGAATGCATTTGAGTTCCATTTGATTCAATTAGCTATGTTTGACTTCATTTGACTTTCATTTGATTCAATTAGCTTTGTTTGACTTCATTTGACTTTAATTTGATTCAATTAGCTTTGTTGAATGCATTTGAGTTTCATTTGATTCAATTAGCTTTGTTGAATGCATTTAAGTTTCATTTGACTCAATTAGTTTTGTTGAATACATTTGAATTTCATTTGATTCAATTAGCTATGTTTAACTTCATTTGAGTTTTATTTGACTCAATTAGCTCTATTTGACTTCATTTAACTTTTATTTGATAAAATTAGCTTTGTTGAATGCATTTGAGTTCCATTTGATTCAATTAGCTATGTTTGACTTCATTTGACTTTCATTTGATTCAATTAGCTTTGTTTGACTTCATTTGACTTTAATTTGATTCAATTAGCTTTGTGGAATGCATTTGAGTTTGATTTTATTCAATTAGCTTTGTTGAATGCATTTAAGTTTCATTTGACTTAATTAGCTTTGTTGAATACATTTGAATTTCATTTGATTTTATTAGCTTTATTTGACTTCATTTAACTTTCATTTGATTCAATTAGCATTGTTTGACTTTATTTGACTTTAATTTGATTCAATTAGCTTTGTTGAATGCATTTGAGTTTTTATTTGATTCAATTAGCTTTATTTGACTTCATTTAACTTTCATTTGATTCAATTAGCTTTGTTTGACTTCATTTGACTTTAATTTGATTCAATTAGCTTTGTTGAATGCATTTGAGTTTTCATTTGATTTAATTAGCTTTGTTGAATGCATTTAAGTTTCATTTGACTCAATTAGCTTTGTTGAATACATTTGAATTTCATTTGATTTTATTAGCTTTATTTGACTTCATTTAACTTTCATTTGATTCAATTAGCATTGTTTGACTTTATTTGACTTTAATTGATTCAATTAGCTTTGTTGAATGCATTTGAGTTTCATTTGATTCAATTAGCTTTATTTGACTTCATTTAACTTTCATTTGATTCAATTAGCTTTGTTTGACTTCATTTGACTTTGATTTGATTCAATTAGCTTTGTTGAATGCATTTGAGTTTCATTTGATTCAATTAGCTTTGTTGAATGCATTTAAGTTTCATTTGACTCAATTAGTTTTGTTGAATACATTTGAATTTCATTTGATTCTATTAGCTATGTTTAACTTCATTTGAGTTTTATTTGACTCAATTAGCTCTATTTGACTTCATTTAACTTTTATTTGATAAAATTAGCTTTGTTGAATGCATTTGAGTTCCATTTGATTCAATTAGCTATGTTTGACTCCATTTGACTTTCATTTGATTCAATTAGCTTTGTTTGACTTCATTTGACTTTAATTTGATTCAATTAGCTTTCTTTGAATGCATTTGAGTTTCATTTGATTCAATTAGCTTTACTGAATGCATTTGAGTTTCATTTTCTTCAATAGGTTTTGTTTGACTTCATTTGACTTTAATTTGATTCAATAAGCTTTGTTGAATTCATTTGAAATTTATTTAATTCAATTAGCTTTGTTGAATGCATTTGAGTTTCATTTGATTCAATTAGCTTTACTTTAATTTGTTGAATGCATTTGAGTTCCATTTGATTCAATTAGCTATGTTTGACTTCATTTGACTTGAATTTGATTCAATTAGCTTTGTTTGACTTCATTTTACTTCAATTTGATTCGATTAGCATTGTTGAATGCATTTGATTTTCATTTTGATTCAATTAGCTATACTAAATGCATTTGAGTTTCATTTGATTCAGTTAGTTTTGTTGAATGCATTTGAAATTTATTTGATTCAATTAGCTTTGTTTAATGCATTTGAGTTTCATTTGATTCAATTAGCTTTGTTGAATGCATTTAAGTTTCATTTGACTCAATTAGCTTTCCTTGAATACATTTGAGTTTCATTTGATTCTAGTAGCTATGTTTAACTTCATTGGACTTTCACTTAATTTAATTAGCTTTGTTTGACTTCATTTGACTTTCATTTGATTCAATTAGCTTTGTTTGACTTCATTTTACTTTAATTTGATTCAATTAGTTTGGTTGAACGAATTTGAGTTCCATTTGATTCAATTAGCTTTGTTGAATGCATTTGAATTTTCATTGATTCAATTAGCTTTGTTGAATGCATTTGAGTTTCATTTGATTCTATTAGCTATGTTTGACATTAGTTGACTTTCCATTGATTCAATTAGCTTGGTTCGACTTCATTTAACTTTAATTTGATTCAATTAGCTTTGTTTGACTTCATTTGACTTTAATTTGATTCAATTAGCTTTGTAGAATGCATTTGAGTTTCATTTGATTCAATTAGCTTTGTCGAATGCATTTAAGTTTCATTTGACTCAATTAGCTTTGTTGAATACATTTGAATTTCATTTGATTTTATTAGCTTTATTTGACTTCATTTAACTTTCATTTGATTCAATTAGCATTGTTTGACTTTATTTGACTTTAATTTGATTCAATTAGCTTTGTTAAATGCATTTGAGTTTCATTTGATTCAATTAGCTTTATTTGACTTCATTTAACTTTCATTTGATTCAATTAGCTTTGTTTGACTTCATTTGACTTTAATTTGATTCAATTAGCTTTGTTGAATGCATTTGAGTTTCATTTGATTCAATTAGCTTTGTTGAATGCATTTAAGTATCATTTGACTCAATTAGTTTTGTTGAATACATTTGAATTTCATTTGATTCTATTAGCTATGTTTAACTTCATTTGAGTTTTATTAGACTCAATTAGCTCTATTTGACTTCATTTGACTTTTATTTGATACAATTAGCTTTGTTGAATGCATTTGAGTTCCATTTGATTCAATTAGCTATGTTTGACTTCATTTGACTTTCATTTGATTCAATTAGCATTGTTTGACTTCATTTAACTTTAATTTTATTCAATTAGCTTTGTTGAATGTATTTGAGTTTCATTTGATTCAGTTAGCTTTGTTGAACACATTTAAGTTTCATTTGACTCACTTAGTTTTGTTGAATACATTTGAATTTCATTTGATTCTATTAGCTATGTTTAACTTCATTTGAGTTTTATTAGACTCAATTAGCTCTATTTGACTTCATTTGACTTCTATTTGATACAATTAGCTTTGCTGAATGCATTTGAGTTCCATTTGATTCAATTAGCTATGTTTGACTTCATTTGACTTTCATTTGATTCAATTAGCTAATTCTAATAAAGCAAATAAAGATAGTTGGTGAAGTAATCCATGCAACAATTCTAATAAAGCAAATAAAGATAGTTGGTGAAGTAATCCATGCACGTATCTTGCATCATTCTCCCCCTCTTGAAAAAAAACTTGTCTCAAGTTTTGATGTAACCAAGCAATCATCCACGTACGATAACCATGAACCATAAGAACAAGTACACGGAAGAGAAATAGAAGTGGAATCCATGAGGTTTGTGGATGTGTATGATCATGACAAAAATCAGTAGAAGATGCTGCATATTATTTGCTTTAGCCTATCTTTGTTTGTTTTACTCCTTATTTCTTAATTTTCAATCATAAAACACCATAAAAACGTCACTTAGATTCTAGGGTATACATTGTGAATTTTCGGACTTTCAAATTCATATCAGTTTGGTATCAGAGCAGCAAGGTTGTAGAAGAGCGTGAGGGCGCGTGAGAAGGCGGATTGTTGTGAAATTTTGTGTGGATAAACTAGACTTCACGAAGATTGTTGTGTCAAAATTTCAGCGTATTTCAATCGGTAACAAAGTCACAGCAACTAGAAACATTTGCATAAACTTTCTGGCAGATTCAATCAGTTCTAAGGTAAACTTTAGGAAACTCGTTCTCCTAGCATATAACGAATTTTTGAGAGTTTTTTGGCTTAAAATTGGACTAATTTTTGTCTAGTTTAATACTGGAAAGTTTCATAATTTTTGAATAAATTTTCCTATTTAGTCGAATAAGTTTTTGATAATTGGGCAAAACCAAATTAATCTGGACCAGTTTTTGATGAATTGAAACTGCAAACAATTGGTCGGGTATTTGTTGATGAAATTTTGGTCGAGTGTTCCGGACACATAGGGATATCTTGTGTTAAAATTTCATGAAATTTCGATGTGTTTTACTTAGGTTTTAAACTTCGAACTTTAAGTGAAATTTCTTGGCAGTTTACTGGAAATATTGCAGTTGGTTGTTGTTGTTTGGTTCGTATGGATATATTTGATTTACCATGTGATGAGCTTCGTGAGAGGTTATGCATACAACCCTTGGGTCGTTCTAAAATTGTAAAAGCACTCCGTGAGGGATTAGGGAATGCTTTACATGATCTTTTTGCTGAAATTATTAAACCCGTCGAATATTCTCCATGCCATACATTGGAAGCAAGTGCTACACAACCTTCTCATGTTGAAGTTGAAGAAAAGATTGAAACTTTTTCTTGTTCTAAGGATAAAGATTTGATCTTTGAAGTTTCTCATGTTGAATATGGATTCAAAACTGGATCTTTGGCTTGTACAACCATCAAATTTCCAATCTTTGTTATTCCATGTGCGAAGAAAGCTACAAAAGAGCGTTGGGTACAACAATATGCGGCATCTTCTACTGATTTTTGTCATGATCATACACATCCACAAACCTCATGGATTCCACTTCTATTTCTCTTCCGTGTACTTGTTCTTATGGTTCATGGTTATCGTACGTGGATGATTGCTTGGTTACTTCAAAATTTGAGACAAGTTTTTTTTTCAAGAGGGGGAGAATGATGCAAGATACGTGCATGGATTACTTCACCAACTATCTTTATTTGCTTTATTAGAATTGTTGCATGGTTTTACTTTACTCTTGAAGTAGAGGTTTTACATGTGACCAAAAATATGTCATTTTATTTTGTTAGTTAAGTTAGTTGAGTTGTTTAAGCTTAATAAATCCGAAAATACTTAATGAAATTTCGGTGCATTAGAAGGTTTTGTCATGGTTGTATTTTAGGAAAGTCTAGTGTTCCTTGAGTTGTAAGGCGTGCAAGGGAATGCCCTAGCTGCTGCCGTGTGGTTTTCTTATTTAATGAAAGTGTTGCATCTCTTTCCTTAAAGCTTTTTGTTTCCTTAAAATAAGGCTAGATTCTAGGCTTTGGTTTAGGGAAACTTTCCTAAATTACTACTAGTAGGGCGTGAGATGTAAAGTCTTGGACGGCAAGAGTTGGTTGTTGCTCCTAGCCTTATAAATAGGCGCCTAAGTTAATAAAGAAAATCGAGAGATTTGAGAGATTTTGAGAAAAAGAATTCGAGTGCTTGTTGCATTGAATATTTGGTCGTCGTACCAAGAACATACAAATCGTGGTTTGTGTGCATCTCCTAATCGAGGTTGGTGAGAGATCCTCTAGTTCTCGTGGGAACAAGAGCCTATCTTTGTTTGTTTTAGCCTATCTTTGTTTGTTTTACTCCTTATTTCTTAATTTTCAATCATAAAACACCATAAAAACGTCACTTAGATTCTAGGGTATACATTGTGAATTTTCGGACTTTCAAATTCATATCACTTTATTTGACTTTAATTGATTCAATTAGCTTTGTTGAATGCATTTGAGTTTCATTTGATTCAATTAGCTTTATTTGACTTCATTTAACTTTCATTTGATTCAATTAGCTTTGTTTGACTTCATTTGACTTTGATTTGATTCAATTAGCTTTGTTGAATGCATTTGAGTTTCATTTGATTCAATTAGCTTTGTTGAATGCATTTAAGTTTCATTTGACTCAATTAGTTTTGTTGAATACATTTGAATTTCATTTGATTCTATTAGCTATGTTTAACTTCATTTGACTTTCATTTGATTCAATTAGCATTGTTTGACTTTATTTGACTTTTATTTGATACAATTAGCTTTGTTGAATGCATTTGAGTTCCATTTGATTCAATTAGCTTTATTTGACTTCATTTGACTTTCATTTGATTCAATTAGCTTTGTTTGACTTCATTTAACTTTGATTTGATTCAATTAGCTTTGTTGAATGCATTTGAGTTTCATTTGATTCAATTAGCTTTGTTGAATGCATTTAAGTTTCATTTGACTCAATTAGTTTTGTTGAATACATTTGAATTTCATTTGATTCTATTAGCTATGTTTAACTTCATTTGAGTTTTATTTGACTCAATTAGCTCTATTTCGACTTCATTTAACTTTTATTTGATAAAATTAGCTTTGTTGAATGCATTTGAGTTCCATTTGCTTCAATTAGCTATGTTTGACTTCATTTGACTTTCATTTGATTCAATTAGCTTTGTTTGACTTCATTTGACTTTAATTTGATTCAATTAGCTTTGTGGAATGCATTTGAGTTTCATTTTATTCAATTAGCTTTGTTGAATGCATTTAAGTTTCATTTGACTTAATTAGCTTTGTTGAATACATTTGAATTTCATTTGATTTTATTAGCTTTATTTGACTTCATTTAACTTTCATTTGATTCAATTAGCATTGTTTGACTTTATTTGACATTAATTTGATTCAATTAGCTTTGTTGAATGCATTTGAGTTTTATTTGATTCAATTAGCTTTATTTGACTTCATTTAACTTTCATTTGATTCAATTAGCTTTGTTTGACTTCATTTGACTTTAATTTGATTCAATTAGCTTTGTTGAATGCATTTGAGTTTCATTTGATTTAAATAGCTTTGTTGAATGCATTTAAGTTTCATTTGACTCAATTAGTTTTGTTCAATACATTTGAATTTCATTTGATTCTATTAGCTATGTTTAACTTCATTTGAGTTTTATTAGACTCAATAAGCTCAATTTGACTTCATTTGACTTTTATTTGATACAATTAGCTTTGTTGAATGCATTTGAGTTCCATTTGATTCAATTAGCTATGTTTGATTCCATTTGACTTTCATTTGATTCAATTAGCTTTGTTTGACTTCATTTGACTTTAATTTGATTCAATTAGCTTTACTGAATGCATTTGAGTTTCATTTGATTCAATAGGTTTTGTTTGACTTCATTTGACTTTAATTTGATTCAATAAGCTTTGTTGAATTCATTTGAAATTTATTTAATTCAATTAGCTTTGTTGAATGCATTTGAGTTTCATTTGATTCAATTAGCTTTACTTTAATTTGTTGAATGCATTTGAGTTCCATTTGATTCAATTAGCTATGTTTGACTTCATTTGACTTGAATTTGATTCAATTAGCTTTGTTTGACTTCATTTTACTTCAATTTGATTCAATTAGCATTGTTGAATGCATTTGATTTTCATTTTGATTCAATTAGCTATACTAAATGCATTTGAGTTTCATTTGATTCAGTTAGTTTTGTTGAATGCATTTGAAATTTATTTGATTCAATTAGCTTTGTTGAATGCATTTGAGTTTCATTTGATTCAATTAGCTTTGTTGAATGCATTTAAGTTTCATTTGACTCAATTAGCTTTGCTGAATACATTTGAGTTTCATTTGATTCTAGTAGCTATGTTTAACTTCATTGGACTTTCACTTAATTTAATTAGCTTTGTTTGACTTCATTTGACTTTTATTTGATTCAATTAGCTTTGTTTGACTTCATTTTACTTTAATTTGATTCAATTAGTTTGGTTGAACGAATTTGAGTTTCATTTGATTCAATTAGCTTTGTTGAATGCATTTGAATGTTCATTGATTCAATTAGCTTTGTTGAATGCATTTGAGTTTCATTTGATTCTATTAGCTATGTTTGACATTAGTTGACTTTCCATTGATTCAATTAGCTTGGTTCGACTTCATTTAACTTTAATTTGATTCAATTAGCTTTGTTTGACTTCATTTGACATTAATTTGATTCAATTAGCTTTGTAGAATGCATTTGAGTTTCATTTGATTCAATTAGCTTTGTCGAATGCATTTAAGTTTCATTTGACTCAATTAGCTTTGTTGAATACATTTGAATTTCATTTGATTCTATTAGCTATGTTTAACTTCATTTGAGTTTTATTAGACTCAATTAGCTCTATTTGACTTCATTTGACTTCTATTTGATACAATTAGCTTTGCTGAATGCATTTGAGTTCCATTTGATTCAATTAGCTATGTTTGACTTCATTTGACTTTCATTTGATTCAATTAGCTTTGTTTGACTTCATTTGACTTTAATTTGATTCAATTAGCTTTGCTGAATGCATTTGAGTTTCATATGATTCAATTAGCTTTGTTGAATGCATTTAAGTTTCATTTGACTCAATTAGTTTTGTTGAATACATTGGAATTTCATTTGATTCTATTAGCTATGTTTAACTTCATTTGAGTTTTATTAGACTCAATTAGCTCTATTTGACTTCATTTGACTTTTATTTGATACAATTAGCTTTGTTGAATGCATTTGAGTTCCATTTGATTCAATTAGCTATGTTTGACTTCATTTGACTTTCATTTGATTCAATTAGCTTTGTTTGACTTCATTTGACTTTAATTTGATTCAATTAGCTTTGTTGAATGCATTTGAGTTTCATTTGGATTCAATTAGCTTTGTTGAATGCATTTAAGTTTCATTTGACTCAATTAGTTTTGTTGAATACATTTGAATTTCATTTGATTCAATTAGCTATGTTTAACTTCATTTGAGTTTTATTTGACTCAATTAGCTCTATTTGACTTCATTTAACTTTTTATTTGATAAAATTAGCTTTGTTGAATGCATTTGAGTTCCATTTGATTCAATTAGCTATGTTTGACTTCATTTGACTTTCATTTGATTCAATTAGCTTTGTTTCGACTTCATTTGACTTTAATTTGATTCAATTAGCTTTGTGGAATGCATTTGAGTTTGATTTTATTCAATTAGCTTTGTTGAATGCATTTAAGTTTCATTTGACTTAATTAGCTTTGTTGAATACATTTGAATTTCATTTGATTTTATTAGCTTTATTTGACTTCATTTAACTTTCATTTGATTCAATTAGCATTGTTTGACTTTATTTGACTTTAATTTGATTCAATTAGCTTTGTTGAATGCATTTGAGTTTTTATTTGATTCAATTAGCTTTATTTGACTTCATTTAACTTTCATTTGATTCAATTAGCTTTGTTTGACTTCATTTGACTTTAATTTGATTCAATTAGCTTTGTTGAATGCATTTGAGTTTCATTTGATTTAATTAGCTTTGTTGAATGCATTTAAGTTTCATTTGACTCAATTAGCTTTGTTGAATACATTTGAATTTCATTTGATTTTATTAGCTTTATTTGACTTCATTTAACTTTCATTTGATTCAATTAGCATTGTTTGACTTTATTTGACTTTAATTGATTCAATTAGCTTTGTTGAATGCATTTGAGTTTCATTTGATTCAATTAGCTTTATTTCGACTTCATTTAACTTTCATTTGATTCAATTAGCTTTGTTTGACTTCATTTGACTTTGATTTGATTCAATTAGCTTTGTTGAATGCATTTGAGTTTCATTTGATTCAATTAGCTTTGTTGAATGCATTTAAGTTTCATTTGACTCAATTAGTTTTGTTGAATACATTTGAATTTCATTTGATTCTATTAGCTATGTTTAACTTCATTTGAGTTTTATTTGACTCAATTAGCTCTATTTGACTTCATTTAACTTTTATTTGATAAAATTAGCTTTGTTGAATGCATTTGAGTTCCATTTGATTCAATTAGCTATGTTTGACTCCATTTGACTTTCATTTGATTCAATTAGCTTTGTTTGACTTCATTTGACTTTAATTTGATTCAATTAGCTTTGCTGAATGCATTTGAGTTTCATTTGATTCAATTAGCTTTACTGAATGCATTTGAGTTTCATTTTCTTCAATAGGTTTTGTTTGACTTCATTTGACTTTAATTTGATTCAATAAGCTTTGTTGAATTCATTTGAAATTTATTTAATTCAATTAGCTTTGTTGAATGCATTTGAGTTTCATTTGATTCAATTAGCTTTACTTTAATTTGTTGAATGCATTTGGAGTTCCATTTGATTCAATTAGCTATGTTTGACTTCATTTGACTTGAATTTGATTCAATTAGCTTTGTTTGACTTCATTTTACTTCAATTTGATTCGATTAGCATTGTTGAATGCATTTGATTTTCATTTTGATTCAATTAGCTATACTAAATGCATTTGAGTTTCATTTGATTCAGTTAGTTTTGTTGAATGCATTTGAAATTTATTTGATTCAATTAGCTTTGTTTAATGCATTTGAGTTTCATTTGATTCAATTAGCTTTGTTGAATGCATTTAAGTTTCATTTGACTCAATTAGCTTTGCTGAATACATTTGAGTTTCATTTGATTCTAGTAGCTATGTTTAACTTCATTGGACTTTCACTTAATTTAATTAGCTTTGTTTGACTTCATTTGACTTTCATTTGATTCAATTAGCTTTGTTTGACTTCATTTTACTTTTATTTGATTCAATTAGTTTGGTTGAACGAATTTGAGTTCCATTTGATTCAATTAGCTTTGTTGAATGCATTTGAATTTTCATTGATTCAATTAGCTTTGTTGAATGCATTTGAGTTTCATTTGATTCTATTAGCTATGTTTGACATTAGTTGACTTTCCATTGATTCAATTAGCTTGGTTCGACTTTATTTAACTTTAATTTGATTCAATTAGCTTTGCTTGATTTCACTTGACTTTAATTTGATTCAATTAGCTTTGTAGAATGCATTTGAGTTTCATTTGATTCAATTAGCTTTGTCGAATGCATTTGAGTTTCATTTGATTCAATTAGCTTTGTTGAATACATTTGAATTTCATTTGATTTTATTAGCTTTATTTGACTTCATTTAACTTTCATTTGATTCAATTAGCATTGTTTGACTTTATTTGACTTTAATTTGATTCAATTAGCTTTGTTTAATGCATTTGAGTTTCATTTGATTCAATTAGCTTTATTTGACTTCATTTCACTTTCATTTGATTCAATTAGCTTTGTTTGACTTCATTTGACTTTAATTTGATTCAATTAGCTTTGTTGAATTCAATTGACTTTCATTTGATTCAATTAGCTTTGTTGAATGCATTTAAGTATCATTTGACTCAATTAGTTTTGTTGAATACATTTGAATTTCATTTGATTCAATTAGCTATGTTTAACTTCATTTGAGTTTTATTAGACTCAATTAGCTCTATTTGACTTCATTTGACTTTTATTTGATACAATTAGCTTTGTTGAATGCATTTGAGTTCCATTTGATTCAATTAGCTATGTTTGACTTCATTTGACTTTCATTTGATTCAATTAGCATTGTTTGACTTCATTTAACTTTAATTTTATTCAATTAGCTTTGTTGAATGTATTTGAGTTTCATTTGATTCAGTTAGCTTTGTTGAACACATTTAAGTTTCATTTGACTCACTTAGTTTTGTTGAATACATTTGAATTTCATTTGATTCTATTAGCTATGTTTAACTTCATTTGAGTTTTATTAGACTCAATTAGCTCTATTTGACTTCATTTGACTTCTATTTGATACAATTAGCTTTGCTGAATGCATTTGAGTTCCATTTGATTCAATTAGCTATGTTTGACTTCATTTGACTTTCATTTGATTCAATTAGCTAATTCTAATAAAGCAAATAAAGATAGTTGGTGAAGTAATCCATGCAACAATTCTAATAAAGCAAATAAAGATAGTTGGTGAAGTAATCCATGCACGTATCTTGCATCATTCTCCCCCCTTGAAAAAAACTTGTCTCAAGTTTTGATGTAACCAAGCAATCATCCACGTACGATAACCATGAACCATAAGAACAAGTACACGGAAGAGAAATAGAAGTGGAATCCATGAGGTTTGTGGATGTGTATGATCATGACAAAAATCGAGAGAAGATGCTGCATATTATTTGCTTTAGCCTATCTTTGTTTGTTTTACTCCTTATTTCTTAATTTTCAATCATAAAACACCATAAAAACGTCACTTAGATTCTAGGGTATACATTGTGAATTTTCGGACTTTCAAATTCATATCAGTTTGGTATCAGAGCAGCAAGGTTGTAGAAGAGCGTGAGGGCGCGTGAGAAGGCGGATTGTTGTGAAATTTGTGTGGATAAACTAGACTTCACGAAGATTGTTGTGTCAAAATTTCAGCGTATTTCAATCGGTAACAAAGTCACAGCAACTAGAAACATTTGCATAAACTTTCTGGCAGATTCAATCAGTTCTAAGGTAAACTTTAGGAAACTCGTTCTCCTAGCATATAACGAATTTTTGAGAGTTTTTTGGCTTAAAATTGGACTAATTTTTGTCTAGTTTAATACTGGAAAGTTTCATAATTTTTGGAATAAACTTTCCTATTTAGTCGAATAAGTTTTTGATAATTGGGCAAAACCAAATTAATCTGGACCAGTTTTTGATGAATTGAAACTGCAAACAATTGGTCGGGTATTTGTTGATGAAATTTTGGTCAAAGTGTTCCGGACACATAGGGATATCTTGTGTTAAAATTTCATGAAATTTCGATGTGTTTTACTTAGGTTTTAAACTTCGAACTTTAAGTGAAATTTCTTGGCAGTTTACTGGAAATATTGCAGTTGGTTGTTGTTGTTTGGTTCGTATGGATATATTTGATTTACCATGTGATGAGCTTCGTGAGAGGTTATGCATACAACCCTTGGGTCGTTCTAAAATTGTAAAAGCACTCCGTGAGGGATTAGGGAATGCTTTACATGATCTTTTTTGCTGAAATTATTAAACCCGTCGAATATTCTCCATGCCATACATTGGAAGCAAGTGCTACACAACCTTCTCATGTTGAAGTTGAAGAAAAGATTGAAACTTTTTCTTGTTCTAAGGATAAAGATTTGATCTTTGAAGTTTCTCATGTTGAATATGGATTCAAAACTGGATCTTTGGCTTGTACAACCATCAAATTTCCAATCTTTGTTATTCCATGTGCGAAGAAAGCTACAAAAGAGCGTTGGGTACAACAATATGCAGCATCTTCTACTGATTTTTGTCATGATCATACACATCCACAAACCTCATGGATTCCACTTCTATTTCTCTTCCGTGTACTTGTTCTTATGGTTCATGGTTATCGTACGTGGATGATTGCTTGGTTACTTCAAAATTTGAGACAAGTTTTTTTTCAAGAGGGGAGAATGATGCAAGATACGTGCATGGATTACTTCACCAACTATCTTTATTTGCTTTATTAGAATTGTTGCATGGTTTTACTTTACTCTTGAAGTAGAGGTTTTACATGTGACCAAAAATATGTCATTTTATTTTGTTAGTTAAGTTAGTTGAGTTGTTTAAGCTTAATAAATCCGAAAATACTTAATGAAATTTCGGTGCATTAGAAGGTTTTGTCATGGTTGTATTTTAGGAAAGTCTAGTGTTCCTTGAGTTGTAAGGCGTGCAAGGGAATGCCCTAGCTGCTGCCGTGTGGTTTTCTTATTTAAGGAAAGTGTTGCATCTCTTTCCTTAAAGCTTTTGTTTCCTTAAAATAAGGCTAGATTCTAGGCTTTGGTTTAGGGGAAACTTTCCTAAATTACTACTAGTAGGGCGTGAGATGTAAAGTCTTGGACGGCAAGAGTTGGTTGTTGCTCCTAGCCTTATAAATAGGCGCCTAAGTTAATAAAGAAAATCGAGAGATTTGAGAGATTTTGAGAAAAAGAATTCGAGTGCTTGTTGCATTGAATATTTGGTCGTCGTACTACAAGAACATACAAATCGTGGTTTGTGTGCATCTCCTAATCGAGGTTGGTGAGAGATCCTCTAGTTCTCGTGGGAACAAGAGCCTATCTTTGTTTGTTTTAGCCTATCTTTGTTTGTTTTACTCCTTATTTCTTAATTTTCAATCATAAAACACCATAAAAACGCCACTTAGATTCTAGGGTATACATTGTGAATTTTCGGACTTTCAAATTCATATCACTTTATTTGACTTTAATTGATTCAATTAGCTTTGTTGAATGCATTTGAGTTTCATTTGATTCAATTAGCTTTATTTGAATTCATTTAACTTTCATTTGATTCAACTAGCTTTGTTTGACTTCATTTGACTTTTATTTGATTCAATTAGCTTTGTTGAATGCATTTAAGTTTCATTTGATTCAATTAGCTTTACTGAATGCATTTAAGTTTCATTTGACTCAATTAGTTTTGTTGAATACATTTGAATCTCATTTGATTCTATTAGCTATGTTTAACTTCATTTGAGTTTTATTAGACTCAATTAGCTCTATTTGACTTCATTTGACTTTTATTTGATAAAATTAGCTTTGTTGAATGCATTTGAGTTCCATTTGATTCAATTAGCTATGTTTGACTTCATTTGACTTTCATTTGATTCAATTAGCTTTGTTTGACTTCATTTGACATTAATTTGATTCAATTAGCTTTGTGGAATGCATTTGAGTTTCATTTTATTCAATTAGCTTTGTTGAATGCATTTAAGTTTCATTTGACTTAATTAGCTTTGTTGAATACATTTGAGTTTCATTTGATTCTATTAGCTATATTTGACTTCATTTAACTTTCATTTGATTCAATTAGCATTGTTTGACTTTATTTGACTTTAATTTGATTCAATTAGCTTTGTTGAATGCATTTGAGTTTTATTTGGATTCAATTAGCTTTATTTGACTTCATTTAACTTTCATTTGATTCAATTAGCTTTGTTTGACTTCATTTGACTTTAATTTGATTCAATTAGCTTTGTTGAATGCATTTGAGTTTCATTTGATTTAATTAGCTTTGTTGAATGCATTTAAGTTTCATTTGACTCAATTAGTTTTGTTGAATACATTTGAATTTCATTTGATTCTATTAGCTATGTTTAACTTCATTTGAGTTTTATTAGACTCAATAAGCTCAATTTGACTTCATTTGACTTTTATTTGATACAATTAGCTTTGTTGAATGCATTTGAGTTCCATTTGATTCAATTAGCTATGTTTGACTCCATTTGACTTTCATTTGATTCAATTAGCTTTGTTTGACTTCATTTGACTTTAGTTTGATTCAATTGGCTTTGTTGAATGCATTTGAGTTTCATTTGATTCAATTCGCTTTGTTGAATGCATTTATGTTTCATTTGACTCAATTAGCTTTGTTGAATACATTTGAATTTCATTTGATTCTATTAGCTATGTATAACTTCATTTGAGTTTTAATAGACTCAAATAGCTTTATTTGACTTCATTTGACTTTTATTTGATACAATTAGCTTTGTTGAATGCATTTGAGTTCCATTTGATTCAATTTGCTATGTTTGACTTCATTTGACTTTCATTTGATTCATTTAGTTTTGTTTGACTTCATTTGACTTTCATTTGATACAATTAGCATTGATTGACTTCATTTGACTTTAATTTGATTCAATTTGTTTTGATGAATGCATGTGAGTTTCACTTGATTCAATTAGCTTTTTTGAATGCATTTGAGTTTCATTTGATTCAATTAGCTTGGTTTGACTTCATTTGACTTTCAATTGATACAATTAGCTTTGATAAACTTCATTTGACTTTAATTTGATTCAATTAGCTTTGTTGAATGCATTTGACTTTATTTTGATTCAATTAACATTGTTTGATTTCATTTGACTTTAATTTGATTCAATTAGCTCTGTAAAATGCATTTGAGTTTCATTTGACTCAATTAGCTTTGTTGAATACATTTGAGTTTTATTTGATTCTATTTGCTATGTTTGACTTCATTTGACTTTCTTTTGATTCAATTTACTTTGTTTGACTTCATTTTACTTTAATTTGATTAAATTGGCTTTGTTGAATGCATTTGAGTTTCATATGATTCAATTAGCTTTACTGAATGCATTTGAGTTTCATTTGATTCAATAAGTTTTGTTTGACTTCATTTGACTTTAATTTGAATCAATTCGCTTTGTTGACTTCATTTGACTTTTATTTGATTCAATTAGCTTTGTTTGACTTCATTTGACTTTAATTTGATTCAATTAGCTTTGTTGAATGCATTTGAGTTTCATTTGATTCAATTAGCTTTGTTGAATGCATTTGAGATTAATTTGATTCAATTAGCTTTGTTGAATGCATTTAAGTTTCATTTGACTCAATTAGTTTTGTTGAATACATTTGAATTTCATTTGATTCTATTAGCTATGTTTAACTTCATTTGAGTTTTATTCGACTCAATTAGCTCTATTTGACTTCATTTGACTTTTATTTGATACAAATTGCTTTGTTGAATGCATTTGAGTTCCATTTGATTCAATTAGCTATGTTTGACTTCATTTGACTTTCATTTGATTCAATTAGCCTTGTTTGACTTCATTTGACTTTAATTTGATTCAATTAGCTTTGTAGAATGCATTTGAGTTTCATTTGATTCAATTAGCTTTGTTGAATGCATTTAAGTTTCATTTGACTCAATTAGCTTTGTTGAATACATTTGAATTTCATTTGATTTTATTAGCTTTATTTGACTTCATTTAACTTTCATTTGATTCAATTAGCATTGTTTGACTTTATTTGACTTTAATTTGATTCAATTAGCTTTGTTGAATGCATTTGAGTTTCATTTGATTCAATTAGCTTTATTTGACTTCATTTAACTTTCATTTGATTTAATTAGCTTTGTTTGACTTCATTTGACTTTAATTTGAATCAATTAGCTTTGTTGAATGCATTTGAGTTTCATTTGATTCAATTAGCTTTGTTGAATGCATTTAAGTTTCATTTGACTCAATTAGTTTTGTTGAATACATTTGAATTTCATTTGATTCTATTAGCTATGTTTAACTTGATTTGAGTTTTATTAGACTCAATTAGCTCTATTTGACTTCATTTGACTTTTATTTGATAAAATTAGCTTTGTTGAATGCATTTGAGTTCCATTTGATTCAATTAGCTATGTTTGACTTCATTTGACTTTCATTTGATTCAATTAGCTTTGTTTCACTTCATTTGTCTTTAATTTGATTCAATTAGCTTTGTAGAATGCATTTGAGTTTCATTTGATTCAATTAGCTTTGTTGAATGCATTTAAGTTTCATTTGACTTAATTAGCTTTGTTGAATACATTTGAATTTCATTTGATTTTATTAGCTTTATTTGACTTCATTTAACTTTCATTTGATTCAATTAGCATTGTTTGACTTTATTTGACTTTAATTTGATTCAATTAGCTTTGTTGAATGCATTTGAGTTTCATTTGATTCTATTAGCTATGTTTGACTTTATTTGACTTTCCTTTGATTCAATTAGCTTGGTTTGACTTCCTTTAACTTTAATCTGATTTAATTAGCTTTGTTTGACTTCATTTGACTTTAATTTGATTCAATTAGCTTTGTAGAATGCCTTTGAGTTTTATTTGACTCAATTAGCTTTGTTGAATACATTTGAGTTTCATTTGATTCTATTAGCTTTGTTTGACTTCATTTTACTTTAATTTTATTCAATTAGCTTTGTTGAATGCATTTGAATTTCATTTAATTCAATTAGCTTTACTGAATGCATTTGAGTTTCATTTTCTTCAATAAGTTTTGTTTGACTTCATTTTTCTTTAATTTGAATCAATTAGCTTTGTTGAATGCATTTGAGTTTCATTTGAATCAATTAGCTTTGTTGAATGCATTTGATTTTCATTTGATTCATTTTGCTATGTTTGATTTTATTTAACTTTCATTGGATTTAATTAGCTTTGTTTGACTTCATTTGACTTTAATTTGATTCAATTAGCTTTGTTGAATGCATTTGAGTTTCATTTGATTCAATTAGCATTACTGAATGCATTTGAGTTTCATTTTCTTCAATAAGTTTTGTTTGACTTCATTTGACTTTAATTTGATTCAATAAGCTTTGTTGAATGCATTTGAGATTTTTTTGATTTAATTAACTTTGTTGAATGCATTTGAGTTTCATTTGATTCAATTACCTTTGTTGAATGCATTCAAGTTTCATTTGAATCAATTAGCTTTGTTGAATACATTTGAGTTTCATTTGATTATATTAGCTATGTTTAACTTCATTTGACTTTCATTTGATTCAATTAGCTTTGTTTGACTTTATTTAACTTTAATTTGATTCAATTAGCTTTGTTTAATGCATTTGAGTTTCAATTGATTCAATTAGCTAAGTTGAATGCATTTGAATTTTCTTTGATTCAATTAGCTTTGTTGAATGCATTTGAGTTTCATTTGATTCAATTAGCTCTATTTGACGTCATTTGACTTTCATTTGATACAATTAGCTTTGATTGACTTTATTTCCCTTTAATTTGATTCAATTAGCTTTGTAGAATGCATTTGACTTTCATTTGACTTAATTAGCTTTGTTGAATACATTTGAGTTTCATTTGATTCTATTAGCTTTGTTTGACTTCATTTTACTTTAATTTGATTCAATTAGCTTTGTTGAATGCATTAGAGTTTCATTTAATTCAATTAGCTTTACTGAATGCATTTGAGTTTCATTTTCTTCAATAAGTTTTGTTTGACTTCATTTTACTTTAATTTGAATCAATTAGCTTTGTTGAATGCATTTGAGTTTCATTTGAATCAATTAGCTTTGTTGAATGCATTTGATTTTCATTTGATTCATTTAGCTATGTTTGATTTTATTTGACTTTCATTTGATTTAATTACCTTTGTTTGACTTCATTTGACTTGAATTTGATTCAATTAGCTTTGTTTGACTTCATTTTACTTCAATTTAATTCAATTAGCATTGTTGAATGCATTTGATGTTCATTTTGATTTATTTAGCTTTATTGAATGCATTTGAGTTTCATTTAATTCAATAAGTTTTGTTTGACTTTATTTGACTTTAATTTGAACCAATTAGCTTTGTTGAATGCATTTGAGTTTCATTTGATTTAATTAGCTTTGTTGAATGCATTTAATTTTCATTTGATTTATTTTGCTATGTTTGACTTTATTTGACTTTCATTTGATTCAATTAGCTTTGTTTGACTTCATTTGACTTTAATTTGATTCAATTAGCTTTGTAGAATGCATTTGAGTTTTATTTGACTCAATTAGCTTTGTTGAATACATTTGAGTTTCATTTGATTCTATTAGATTTGTTTGACTTCATTTTACTTTAATTTAATTCAATTAGCTTTGTTGAATGCATTTGAGTTTCATTTAATTCAATTAGCTTTGTTGAATACATTTGAGTTTCATATGATTCAATTAGCTTTGTTTGACTTTATTTCACTTTAATTTAATTCAATTAGCTTTGTTGAATGCATTTGAGTTTCAATTGATTCAATTAGCTAAGTTGAATACATTTGAATTTTCTTTGGTTCAATTAGCTTTGTTGAATGCATTTGAGTTTCATTTGATTCAATTAGCTCTATTTGACGTCATTTGACTTTCATTTGATACAATTAGCTTTGATTGACTTTATTTCCCTTTAATTTGATTCAATTAGCTTTGTAGAATGCATTTGACTTTCATTTGACTCAATTAGCTTTGTTGAATACATTTGAGTTTCATTTGATTCTATTAGCTTTGTTTGACTTCATTTTACTTTAATTTGATTCAATTAGCTTTGTTGAATGCATTTGAGTTTCATTTAATTCAATTAGCTTTACTGAATGCATTTGAGTTTCATTTTCTTCAATAAGTTTTGTTTGACTTCATTTTACTTTAATTTGAATCAATTAGCTTTGTTGAATGCATTTGAGTTTCATTTGAATCAATTAGCTTTGTTGAATGCATTTGATTTTCATTTGATTCATTTAGCTATGTTTGATTTTATTTGACTTTCATTTGATTTAATTACCTTTGTTTGACTTCATTTGACTTGAATTTGATTCAATTAGCTTTGTTTGACTTCATTTTACTTCAATTTGATTCAATTAGCATTGTTGAATGCATTTGATGTTCATTTTGATTTATTTAGCTTTATTGAATGCATTTGAGTTTCATTTGATTCAATAAGTTTTGTTTGACTTTATTTGACTTTAATTTGAACCAATTAGCTTTGTTGAATGCATTTGAGTTTCATTTGATTCAATTAGCTTTGTTGAATGCATTTAATTTTCATTTGATTTATTTTGCTATGTTTGACTTTATTGACTTTCATTTGATTCAATTAGCTTTGTTTGACTTCATTTGACTTTAATTTGATTCAATTAGCTTTGTAGAATGCATTTGAGTTTTATTTGACTCAATTAGCTTTGTTGAATACATTTGAGTTTCATATGATTCAATTAGCTTTGTTTGACTTTATTTCACTTTAATTTGATTCAATTAGCTTTGTTGAATGAATTTGAGTTTCAATTGATTCAATTAGCTAAGTTAAATGCATTTGAATTTTCTTTGATTCAATTAGCTTTGTGGAATGCATTTGAGTTTCATTTGATTTAATTAGCTCTATTTGACGTCATTTGACTTTCATTTGATACAATTAGCTTTGATTGACTTTATTTGACTTTAATTTGATTCAATTAGCATTGTTTAATGCATTTGAGTTTCATTTGATTCAATTAGCATTGTTGAATGCATTTGAGTTTCATTTGATTCTATTAGCTATGTTTGACTATATTTGATTTTCCTTTGATTCAATTAGCTTGGTTTGAATTCCTTTAACTTTAATCTGATTTAATTAGCTTTGTTTGACTTCATTTGACTTTAATTTGATTCAATTAGCTTTGTAGAATGCATTTGAGTTTTATTTGACGCAATTAGCTTTGTTGAATACATTTGAGTTTCATTTGATTCTATTAGCTTAACGACTTCATTTGACTTTTATTTGATAAAATTAGCTTTGTTGAATGCATTTGAGTTTCATTTTATTCAATTAGCTATGTTTGAATGCATTTGACTTTCATTTGATTCAATTAGCTTTGTTTGACTTCATTTGACTTTAATTTGATTCATTTAGCTTTGTGGAATGCATTTGAGTTTCATTTTATTCAATTAGCTTTGTTGAATGCATTTAAGTTTCATTTGACTTAATTAGCTTTGTTGAATACATTTGAATTTCATTTGATTTTATTAGCTTTATTTGACTTCATTTAACTTTCATTTGATTCAATTAGCATTGTTTGACTTCATTTGACTTTAATATGATTCAATTAGCTTTGTAGAATGCATTTGAGTTTCATTTGATTCAATTAGCTTTATTTCGACTTCATTTAACTTTCATTTGATTCAATTAGCTTTGTTTGACTTCATTTGACTTTAATTTGATTCAATTAGCTTTGTTGAATGCATTTGAGTTTCATTTGATTTAATTAGCTTTGTTGAATGCATTTAAGTTTCATTTGACTCAATTAGTTTTGTTGAATACATTTGAATTTCATTTGATTCTATTAGCTATGTTTAACTTCATTTGAGTTTTATTAGACTCAATAAGCTCAATTTGACTTCATTTGACTTTTATTTGATACAATTAGCTTTGTTGAATGCATTTGAGTTCCATTTGATTCAATTAGCTATGTTTGACTCCATTTGACTTTCATTTGATTCAATTAGCTTTGTTTCGACTTCATTTGACTTTAAGTTTGATTCAATTGGCTTTGTTGAATGCATTTGAAGTTTCATTTGATTCAATTCGCTTTGTTGAATGCATTTATGTTTCATTTGACTCAATTAGCTTTGTTGAATACATTTGAATTTCATTTGATTCTATTAGCTATGTATAACTTCATTTGAGTTTTAATAGACTCAAATAGCTTTATTTGACTTCATTTGACTTTTATTTGATACAATTAGCTTTGTTGAATGCATTTGAGTTCCATTTGATTCAATTAGCTATGTTTGATTTCATTTGACTTTCATTTGATTCATTTAGTTTTGTTTGACTTCATTTGACTTTCATTTGATACAATTAGCATTGATTGACTTCATTTGACTTTAATTTGATTCAATTTGTTTTGATGAATGCATGTGAGTTTCACTTGATTCAATTAGCTTTTTTGAATGCATTTGAGTTTCATTTGATTCAATTAGCTTTGTTTGACTTCATTTGACTTTCATTTGATACAATTAGCTTTGATAAACTTCATTTGACTTTAATTTGATTCAATTAGCATTGTTCAATGTATTTGACTTTATTTTGATTCAATTAACATTGTTTGATTTCATTTGACTTTAATTTGATTCAATTAGCTCTGTAGAATGCATTTGAGTTTCATTTGAATCAATTAGCTTTGTTGAATACATTTGAGTTTTATTTGATTCTATTTGCTATGTTTGACTTCATTTGACTTTCTTTTGATTCAATTTACTTTGTTTGACTTCATTTTACTTTAATTTGATTAAATTAGCTTTGTTGAATGCATTTGAGTTTCATATGATTCAATTAGCTTTACCTGAATGCATTTGAGTTTCATTTTGATTCAATAAGTTTTGTTT
>CANSZD010002182.1:167500-180862 GCA_947648045.1 Beta corolliflora | reverse complement strand
GAGGAGCTTCGAGAAAAAGATGAAGAATAAATTCAGCGCCATCTTGAAGCACATGGGATTACCTAGTTTTGATGAGCTCAATGTCACTCTTGGGATAAATTAATCCAAAGAAGATACTGGTAGACACCTGTAGAGGTGCCTTGCTCGATACCCAAACCTCCACCACTAGATCCTCCAAGACTCGATTTAGAGGGGTAAATGAATAATTACTTTTTCACTTTCTTTCAAAACTATATGATATCCCCTGTTAATGTTTTATTTCATGTTTAAATAGGAGGAGACTCCCTTGCAATCTTTTACTTCCGAATCAACGTATTAAGTGAGTCAAGCCGTGGCCGCTATGGTCGAGCACAACCACCGAGAAAGGGCCAGGAGTATCGCACGGGCGCCGGGAGAGGTGTTCCTCCTTTATTTTGGGTGTGTCCATGCAAATCATTATATGTGGAGCTGAAGACTTCTCATTGCCTGACCCCTAGGGGCCGATTGGAGCCTTAATGGGTTCTTGGGCCAACGACGGTGCAACAGTTTTTGTGATATGGCCATGTGTCGGGGTGGGATTATCAAACGAGGTAAAAATATAGCGTGACGTATCAGCATGGTTATATCGACCATTTCTCCTTTCAATCTGACGTGACAGCCAAGATCTCGCCATCCTACATCGTAAGCCGAGGAGAACGAAACCTCTTTATATGGGAGGTGGATACCTCAACCTAGCAGAGGCCTTTTTGGGTAGACTTTGATTCCGCATCAACTCAACCTCGCGGCAGTGGACCACAGAGGGACAACATCTACGAGCGGGTCTGCCAGTAATGGCAATGATGCGAGTCGAGCCTCAGCTCGACTATACTCCACTCCAACCTCGAAAACTCATACCCCAACTCAACTCCCGAGCTTGAAATTTTCAAGCTCGAACTCGGGTAATCCGCAAACCCGAGCTCGAAGTCGAGCTCGAACTTGAACTCGTTTCAAGCTCGAACCCAAATCCCGCCTCCGTGGCCTGCAAGGGGCTTGCAGCGCGGACGCGTGGGTGAGTCTCGGTGTGACGCCCGGTAAAGTGGGCCAGGCCGCTCAAGTAGTCGAGCCGCGACGGGCATGGTTCGCAGCGCCGCGCCGGCTCAAGCAGTGGACGTGGAGCGGCTGCGCGCTGCTGTTCGGGGGGCCACCGTCGTGGTGTGCGGGGCAGTGGTGAGTTCGAAGCCGCCTAAATTAGGGAGATGGATTCATGGAGATGGAGATGAGACGGAGATCGAGAGGGAGGCGGGGTATGTGCCAAAAACAGGATTCATGTAAATGGAAGTTCTCAGTGTCTTTCACTCTTTCTTTACAATGGACGCCTAAGATTATATTGTTGGGCCTCTTAAATCCCATCCATTGATATAGTTCTATTTCTTATAGGAGAAATTCTTTACTTCGCCTTTTAGTCATTTAATGTACTTTTTTTTATAAGCTTTTTTTTTGAAGAAAAGTTCCAAGTATTTTAGAAAAAAAGGATAAATTTACCTTTAAAAAAATTTATATATATATATATATAATTTTTCGAGTATCTCACGAGCTTTCGAGTTGAGTATCGGGTTACCCGACTCGACTCAGCTAACATTTCGAGTCGAGCCCACTCCGAGCCGAGCTTGACCGAGCTCACGAGTCGACCCGAGTAGCTGCGAGCTGTCTCGACTCATTGCCACTAACTCACGCACACACCTAGGGGTGTTACAGATGGTATGAGAGGTAGGCCCATTCCGGTGTCCCTGTAGTGCCTGCGGGGACGCAGCTCTTTAAATGACGAGTAGGTGCCTAAGATCTTGGCCATCCCTTTGCGGGAAGTCGAGGAGAACGGCCATAGAGGTGGACACCTCAACCTAGAAGAGGCCTTTGGGTAGGACTTGGTTGCACCAAAGCAAATCCTTATGGTTAGGAATCCAAAGAATAATATCTACTAGTGGACTCCTCAACACCTAGGGGGTGTTACAAACCATATTTAAATTATTGTTCTTTTAAAGGCTTCAAAGTTATAGGGTCTTTCTGTTATTTTCTCCCAACGACAACCAATTCGAGTCGTAATTAATATCCTCACCAATAACATCACATAGGAATGATCTCCTTCTCATCTTCCGTAATCTTCCAGGTTCGAGCACTTCGATAATATCTCATCGCCATCACAACCGACAATCCTTATCGCAAGGTAGCATACTCTTAAATCGAGACAACAAAATTGAAAAACAAGACTTCTCACTCAAATAGAGAGCTTGGGGATAGACTCTTCTCTTCGTTTCTTAGAACTTTAGCTTTTGACAATTAGAGGTTAAGTCTAAGTGATTGCATTAGTTGTTAGTGTTTAGTTGGTTGTGTTAGCTAGCTTTGACTAGGCCCGATTTATGTTCTAATCGTTTATGAAAATATTTAGCCAATAGCTATTAAGTGATTCAGATATTTTATTAAATAAATGAGAATAATTTATTGTTGGGTTTTTTTTAGAATGTAGTAAATTTGACCATGTTTAAAATAGAATAGTTAGTACAATTTTATAAACCTTTCTTCTAAAAAAAACTCCTATAACAAGCTTATTCAAACTTAGCCTTTTAGGACTCTAACTTTTGTTCTACCGTCCCTCAACCAAACACTCTCATTATAGTTTTAAACTAGTTAATATGTCCCAAACCTCTCTCAAATAAGCTCTCTATATTAGTAAAAGGTAATCACATTAACTAATATTATTCATTATTGCAAACTACTACTTTATTCCGGTGAATTGAACTTCTTTTAATTGTTGACGCCGCATGGGACTTTTAAATAACTCTTTCTTCTCTGCTTTTTCCCTCCATTTTCCTACAAGAACCCTTGTTCCTCCCAAAAATTGTTATCTCGGCCAAATTCTTGTACCTCTAGCATTGTCTTTTGTTTCTTTATGTTAGATAAGATTTTTGGTTTCAAGAAGTGAGCCTTCCTAGAACTAACATAACTCCATCAAACTATATATCCTTTCAACTCCCACACTCAACAAATTATACATTATACATTATACATTATACATTATACATACTATTATATGTACTAGCTTTATCAAACCCACTGTACGTTAGCTGTACTTTACTCATAGCTATGATTAGTCATCACCCAATAATAATATCAAAATTAACCATACACTCTTCTCTTTTTAAAAAGTTTGCAAACAAAAGTGCACCATTTTCATAATGATAATAGAAGTATGGCCCGGAGGAGCGGGTTGTTGAGGAGCATTTGAATATTACTTACATGTTATCCAGCGGTTCCCCCACCCCTTTCTTTTTTCTTTGACCCCCCTTTCCCTTCTTTTCCTCCTTCATTTAATCAAACAATTTACTAAAATGGCTTGCTTAACTTTTTAGCCTCCTTCTAATAAAAGTTTGCACAATAATTTCTCCTCTTTGCCCTTCACCTGCTTCCTATAAATCCCAATAAATTCTACAACCAATTTCTCAAATCCTTCTCATTACCTTCTACGAGGCCCTCAACCTCGTAGAAGTGAATGATCTTCTTATCTTATATTATCATTAATTAGCTCATCATAGTATTATCCTTGATGAGCTAAGAACAAATACTTCCTTATAATTTTATCCTTTCAAGATAATATTATTTGGTCATATAAATATTATTATCTATCTCATTACCATTTCTTAGTTAAGTCATGAAGGTTCATTCAACAAAAGTTCAACAGTAGCCAAGAGGCTATGGAATTTCTTAAGGATCACCTTTCTTATGGTGAGGGAAAGGCTTGATCTCTAAGAAAAAATTGATTATGGATATAAACTTGTTCTTTAAGCGAGGGAAACTTATCCGCAAATCATTAAGCAATCTCTTACATCTCCACCACCACCACGGCCACCAGATGACACGTGGTAGCTTTGCTCGACGGGGAGTATGAATTCTCATGTAGTAATAGCCCTAATCCCGTTTTTTTCCACGTATCATCCTCGAAACGTAAGCACAATCACCACCACCATCACATTCATTTCCCTTGCATTAATTCACCACTCGTTCTCGATGAGCTCGAGTTTCAAGATAACTACGACATAGATCATGTTGATGATAATAATGCTATGGTTTTAGTGCCTAAGACTCCAGAATATACATTTAATTTACGCCTAGACGGCTATGATCTAGCACCTGGAGAGATGCGTAGTCCAATTACTACACCTATTCCTATTAAGATATCGGATTACTCATCAGAGGATGAACATGAAGAAGAAGATATCCAAGTTGATTATAAAGCTGAGGAGTTCATTAAAAAGTTCTATGATCAGCTAAGAGCTCAAAGTCGTGTGCAATTGTTACAATATTAGGTCATTGTTTCGTTCTGAATGGTAATGTATGTATGTATGTATTAATTACGGTGTTGTATAAGTAATATATGTGACTACAGTACTACACTATCTTTATGTTGTGCATACCAAGTAGTACTTGATTAATTGGCATGACGTTTACCTTAGATACTAGAGGTTGTGGGAATCAATTTCCCGAGTGTGGTGTTTAAGGGCAAGGATTTCCTTATCTTTCCCTTTACTCTTAAGGATTTGACATCAAATACTAGACCAAGAATTGTGAGATCAGGTTGGAGACTTGAACAATATCCTTCCCTTTAGCATTGTGTATTTTGCAGTTGATTTCCACTTGTGGTTGATTGTATTCTGGTGTTTGGACCGTTGGCCGTCCGTCGTCCACTATTCAAATGTTTTGAAAATGAATTAGGAGATGTTTGCTGTGATTATATTAAATTAGTTCTTGGTCCCTTTCTTTGGAGTCAAGTGTTGCTTTAATGTGCAGTTTCTAAATAAGTTGCAACTTCTACTTTTTGCCTTTTTGCCTTTTACCTTTTTTAGGTAATTAGTACCTCCTATCACCTTTTCTCATTGCTTTTAGGCTTGAAAGGTATACAACAGCTCCTCACATTTCTCTCTCCTCTCGCGCAATTTTCACTTTTCTTGTTGCATACATCATTCTGTATTATACTAGGGATTACACAAAATGTGTCGTGTAAACTGTAAAACAATTTTGATTGACTTTACGTAGAATTTGAGGTATCAATTCGGTTCAACAATTTAATTTCGATTTTAGTCAAACAGTTTAGTTCAAAACATAATATTAATAGTTCGATTCATCCGATTCAATTAAATTTTCATTAGTTTAATTCGGTTAAGCTAAAAAATTCGGTTGCAATTCGGTTCATTGCAATTAACTTCGGATTAAAACCAGATCAATTCAACGGTTTACTCCATGGCAGTTAACCATATAACCATAATTATTTTCAATTTCAGCTCAGTTAAGTTGCAATTTATTTCAAATTATACCTGATCAGTTCAATAGTTCAATGTATAGCAGTTTAGATAGCGTATCGACAGTATTCTTCAGTTTCGGTTCAGTTAATTTGAGTTGCAATTTATTTTCGATTATACCCGATCGGTCAACTCTTTCCAACCATATCGGGTCAAAGACGTATCAACAATTATTTTCGTTTTGATTCAATTAATTTCGGTTCTTGGCGAAAATCACATCGATTATTCTTGACGAAAATCATATTTGTTCGGTTATATATACTTCACAGTTAATTTCGATTCTTGACGAAAATCACATTAGTTTGGTTAGTTTCAGTTCTTAACGTTAAATGAGCCCGGTTATAATTCATTAAAAAACGTGTATGGAGTCACTTCATTGAAAGTACTTTATTGATATTGTACTTGATTGATATTGAAAATCACATTGATTCGGATTATGTTTAAGATAAGTTTAGCTCTAAATCCTAATTAGCAAAGATACGTTCGATCAATGTAGCAATACAATTATTTAAGTCGATAGGCTAATTAAAGATTAAAAATTGTTCATTTCAGTTAATCAAAAGTGAATTGCATTTTAAAATTAAAAATATCTATTTGAATTATTCAAAGTACTTATTGGACTAAATGAATGTGTCAATGGTAGTCGATAAGCTAATCGAAGATAACAATACTCCATTTAAGTTATTGTCTTAATTAAGTGTAAACTCATTTCGAAACTTAAAATATCTAATTGAATTGGAACAAGTTGTTATTGGATGATTTCAATGAATTTATCAATATAAGTTGATAAACTAATTCATGACTAGGGGTGCTTATCGCACGAGTCGAGCCCGAACTCTAGTGGGCTCCGGCTCGAGCTCGTTGCCGATTGGTGAGCTCGGCTCGACTCGTGAGTTCGACGAGCCTGAGGAAGTTGAGCTCAGCTCGAGCTCGTAAACTAATTATGTGACTCGAGCTTGGTTCTGGAGCTCGGCTCGGCTTAAGCTCGATTTTGCGCTCAAGCTCGTTTTGGAAGAAAATTGAAAATCGTACAGTAGAACGAAAAACAAAAAAAAATCATAAAATAGCTCAATAAAACAAGATTGACAGCCATGAAAGCAAATTTATGAAGAAAAGGTTAAAAAAATTAATAATAATCAGATAATCTAAAAAGAACCTCAACATATTCCATATTCTCAATTGGAATAGAAATTAAAATTTTGAAAAAAAATAAACCCAAAGCCTTATCTGCAGGCTGCAGCTCTGCCGTTGGTGGTTGGTCGTTGGTCATCGCCGCCTTCAGTGGATACAAGTAGTCACAGTCTCGCCGCTGGTGGTGGTGGCTGTTTCGAGTTTGTAACTAGTCTTTCTAAAGCTCGTGTTGGCTGCTTAGGGTTCTTCTAAGTCTTCTTCTTTTTTTTGGAAAGGGTTTTATTCTAAGTTGTACATTTGTAAATTACTCTTCTAAGAGCATCTCCATTGGTGAGGTTCCCCTTAATTTCGTCTCCTCACCTCATTAGTCCACATCACTTTCCACTAACTTTATCACCTACCCTTCCCATTTCACAATTCCATACCTATGTTCATCGGTTTTTTCACCATATACCATCGACAATTATTTTTTGCACCATATACCCACAAGTTTTCGGAATTCACCATATACCCCCGAAGTTTTTAGAAATACATCGAGAATACCCTTATGACCTGCATCTTGTGGAATTTTTGAAACCTCGGGAGTATATGGTGAATTCTGAAACTTACAGGGGTATATGATGCAAAAAAAAATTATCGACGGTATATGGTGAAACAAACGTACAATCATTAACATCCCCATTTACCTTCTCTCTCCTACTTTTCCATACCCTACTACCTTTTCTCTCTCCTACTTTTCAACTTCCACCAATATTAATAAAATAATTTGATTCATCACATTAATTTTAGATAATATTAATTAAATGAGAATATAGTAATTATAATTAAATAATTATCTTCTAATTAATTGAAATAATTCATGGATTGTATTACGTTAACAAAAGCGTTATTTTTAATTACGCAAATTAATTTTTTATTTTTTTATTACGAAAAATAAATACACAAAAAAACAACATAAATAAGAAATTATGGAATTGTTGAAGTGTTGAAAATATGTCACGATTGGTCTCTATTTATAGAGGATAAAAAAAATATAATCGTTGCTATATTTATTTTTTATAATTCATTATATTTAAAAAGTTATGGTATTTTTTGTAAACGGTAATATTACTATTGAAAAAGTTAAAAAAAAATGACAAAAGGCATCGCGTAAGTGAAGAGAAGCTTGGGGGGAAGCTTTCACCTCACGCGTGATACATGGCGAGCGCTCATTAGTCAGCACTATTTTTGTTTTAAAAAAAAGGAGAAAAAGCTAGAGAGAGAGGGTTGTGCCTTGTGTGTATGGGAAAAGGAAGAGGGGACCAGATTTTTGAAGCCACTTGGCGCGCGCTGATTGGTCCGAGTTATTGGAAGCATCCATATTTATTTGAAAATAGTTGGGTTCCACATTTTATGGGAAGCCTCCGTCATTGGTGGGAAGGTTCCTTTTCCCGTTTTTTCTCAAATAGGGAACCTATTTTCCCACCAATGTTGGTGCTCTGAGGGTTCTTCTAATCCCAAACGAGCACGACGGCACAGAAGAAGAAACCCAAGGTTTTGAGGGAAGGGAGTAAGTGACGAAGGGTTTACTTTTGTTTTACTGTTTACATTAGGACTTAGGTTAGTCTCCGTTTTCCCCTCAAAAAAAAAGAAGGTTAGTCTCCGTCTCTTACTCTTCTATCTTCTTTACTCTTGTTTTTTCTTTTTCTTTTTCTTTTAATTGATTTTACCTTTTCTTTTTCTCTTTATTTCAATGTATTATTTACTCATTGTTTTTTATTTCCAATGTAGTAAATGTAAGGTTTATTTCCAATGTAGTAAAATGTAAGGTTACCTTAGTTAGTATTTAAAATGTAATTCTTAATATAATTTTATAAATATATAAAATAATTTTTTAATACTTCCTTTGTTCTTTTATTATTGCAACATTTCCCTTATTTGGAAGTTTCATATTGATTGCAACATTACCAAATTTGACTATGTTTTCTCTCTATCTCTATCCTCATCTCTCTCATCTCCTTAAAAAATGTGATGAATTATTTCTATTAATTTGCGTAATTAAAAAAATGTCCTTTTTTTCATCTCTCTCTATCTCTCATATCCTTAAAAAATGTGCAACCCCTACATGTTGCAATTATTAAAGAACGGAGGAAGTATAAAATAATAACCGAGCTTTTCGAGCAAAGTTTTGCCTAACTCGGCTTTGTTCGTTAAAGTCTCAAGCCGAGCTCAAACCCGAGTTGAGCCACAACAAGCGGAGCTTTGACCTAGCTCAGCTGATCCCGAGTCAGGCTCATTATCACCCCTCTTCAGGACAGCAATACTCCATTATTTAAGTAAATCGTCTTTAAGTTAAATTCATCTAAAACTTAAAATATCTAATTGAATTGAGACAAGTTGATATTGGATTAGATAAATAAATGTATCAATGAAACAACTTAACAAGAGACATCAAATCTAATTATTTAAAAAATGCAGTTTGGTATGACATATAGGGAAGTTTGGTACTATATTTTATTGCATACTAACAAGATCTTAATCGACTAAATTTTATTGCTTATTAGCAAGATCTTGATACGAAGCAAAAATTGGTATACAATAAGGTTTGTTAATAACTTGTTCCTAATTAATATAGATTGAATTATTGATTATAGAGAATTAGCATTGGGAATTTATTTGAAAAGAGAATATCAATTTACTGAAAGAGCTTATTATAGCTCTGTCCACTAGTGGTTTGCTTATTCTATTTAATTTTTGATCGGCAAACTCATGTCGCAGATGAAAGGTCTGACAGTGTAATGGAGGAAGATATCCCCTCCCCTTAAAATCCTCCTCAAGTCCCTGAGGGATCTAGCAATGGTATTTCAGCAACAGCCCCTACGTCCTTTAGGGAGATGGTTCAAGGTTATGTTCTTATCCAGGTTGATCTAGTTGTGACCTACCCATGTGATACGTGTCGTTTATCGTATAAAATTAAAAATCTATTCTTAAACCTCAAAAATATTAACAAGTAGAAAAGGGTAAGAAAATGTCGATCTCACGGAGAGACTACTAAATTCCTAAACTCAAAGTTTAACTAAGAAAAATACTATTCACACAAATAAGCGAGATTATTCAACTATTTACCTATTTACATAGATTTGGGGGAGTTTAGATTATAACTACTAAAACTAAGTAGAACATAAACTAATCTAATATCTACAAGTGATGACAAGCAAGTCGGAAAATAACCACCGCAATAGATTTAAGCAACTAGCCATGATTTCCAATATAACTACTAAACTCAAGATTGGTACAACCAATTAATCTTAGAGATTAAGATAGCAAAATCTCTCAATCCTTCATATTAATAATTAGTATTGAACTAGGCCGATACTAACTCTAAACTAGACTCCACATTTTAAGTATGATCGCAACCTACAATGACGAAATCTTAGAAGCATTTGGAGTAGGACTTTGACTTTCGTAGAAGTTTAACATATTCAAATTAATCCCATTGAAGTTTAACATGAATACTATTATCAAATTACATTTTAACCTTAATTCAGACCATTCGTGGATATCAATTAAGATTAGTATTACTAATAGTATATAATTTAAACTAGGCCAAATTATACACTTAGCATTCAATCGTAACCCAAACACAAAAAGATAGCAAATTATGCTTCAATTATGATAGTGAAACTGAAATTCAATGTAATGCAAAAATTAAACCAAACCTTGAGTTTATATAATTAATCTAAAATCATACAACTAATACAAAAATCAACCAAACTGCAAACTCATTGAAGTGAGAATTCTAATAACAGAATTAAGAGAAACAACATAAGGAGAATATCACTTAAGCTCACTGAGTATTTGCCGACGAATCGAACCTCCTTGAACAACAATCTTCTCGGTAGAATTGAACTCCCGATTCCGCTCATCGTGGAATCACAAAACTCTCTTGTAGTACTCTCCCTAATTTTTTACAATACTTGCATACCTAAGGGTGTGTTCTCTTCGCATAAAACAATCGAATCGAACTAAATTGGCGGGCGGAACATGCAAGCGATCAACCGGGAACCGATTGCAACCGAGGCGAAGCGAACCGAATCAAGTGAACCGAGTAATTTATAACTGATAGTAATGATAATAATTTAGGAACTGAACTAAACTAAATTGAAATGAACTAAAGCGAACCGATTGGGCCGAACGGAGCCGATTGTAACCGAAGCAAGCCCGGGCGAACGGAATTGATTTGATTTGAACGAACCGAACCGAACTAGGCCGGCCGAACCGAAAATAAGTTGGGGAGAACAGGCCCTAAATTGGAAGAAGGGCTTCCAATTTATAAACAGCTCACCCCAAAGAATAGTGGGAAACAAGGAAATAATTCCCATATTTAGTTGAATGATTTTCGTCCCTGATTTGTCATACTTTCCTAGTTGTGAAGTGAAATCCCTAGCTTCACTGACACAATTCGGTGTTGATTTTGTGGGATATAAAATGATAAAGAGAAAAAGGTAATTGGGGTAATTTGATTTCCTTCCAATTTCATGATGCACATAAAAGAAGAAAGTGAATAGCAGCTCTCTTGTTGCTTGTGTTTATTGCATAGCAGGCTAGGAAAGGAGATGAATTTGGGTTACTTGAGTAGTCGTTCGACTTCATCCTGGGAATATTTATAGTTTACCTGGGTGTACCATGCTCATGGTACACCCAAGACTATTTTCTCCAAATGAGAAAAATGAGCAAATGAGCAAAATGAGCAAAATGAGAAAATGAGCAAAATGAGCAAATGAGCAATATGAGCAAATGAGCAAGCATTTCTACTCATTTAAGAAAATGAGCAAACTTCATTGAGCACAAATTACTCATTTAAGAAAATGAGCAAACTTGAATGAGCACAAATTATGTAAATGAGCACATAATTTGCACTGCTTCACACTACCACCACCATGAACAAACTACTTTCTCTCTCATTGAAGAAAACGAGCAAAAATAGATTGAAGAAAACGAGCAAAACAACAACAACGGATTAAATGAGCGAAATGCAAAGTACTCAGATCTGGAAATTGGAGTTTTGATTTCCAAGTTTCTTCTCGTGATTCCGGCGAGCGTATCGGCATTTTTATTGATCTTTCGCGAATTTCAGATCTGGAAATTGAAGTTTTGATTTCGAAGTTTCAGATCTGGAAGTTTTGATTTCGTGATTCCGGTGAGAAAGAGATGAGCGAGAAAGAAGAGCGAATCTCCGGCGGAAATCTGCTTCTGCGCCACTTTTACAACCGCCGTCGTTTTTTGGCGTTGAATTTCGCAAAGTAAATGCTTTTCTCCTCGTCGAAATGAGCGAGCAAATACAGTAGGACTCCAAACGATGAAGGAACATCCGTCATCATTCCACGAAATGACGTCATCAATGGAAGGATCTTCAACAAGTTGATAAGTCTTCGTCAAAAATGGCGTCGGAATTGACCGTTGAGCGTCTCCTCCACTACCACCGGCGACATTTTTCACCGGCAATTTGATCTCCCATCGTCGAAAAGTTTAACTTCTTTTGCTGATGAGGAAGATGATGATGAAGCCGCGGAATTTGTCAACGTGCCCCTAAAGTTCTAATTTATTACAAAAATACCCCTGGATGTACCATGCTTATGGTACACCCGGGTGTACCATGAGTGAACTCCTTCATCCTTTTCTTTTCTTTTCTTTTTCTTTTCTTCTTTTCCTTTGCTTCCCACGTAATCTTGAAGACTTTATTAGCTTTGTTGTAAGTTGACTACAAAATTATCTAATGTCAACAAAGGGAGCTAATTTGTGCAAATTATACTAGATTTTAGCAAAGGTAATATTTGATCTAACATTATTAAAAGTAATCTAAATACCTAAAACATTGACCAAATAATGACATAAATGACCAAAAAAGGAATTAAAACATACTCAATTATGAACTTAGACATGGGTGCATCATTGCTTCGCATAATGATTAGTAGTTTTTGATCATGTCCAACATCGCGCTGTAAAAGGAGACTACAAAGACATTTGTTGGAATTGCTATACTCTATGTGCGAGTTATGGGTGTACAAGATTGGAGAAGTCCACCTATGGCTATAGGATTGGTATCGTGGCCTCTTGAATAGTAAGAACTGAAAATGCATGGTCGTGCTCAAATGGATTATGATAAATTGATAATCATTTATTTCAGCAATTTGAACTCGAATTTCAAGACAAAATTTGATGGAAATTATTTGTGGTTGATATAAGATGCCATCATATAGTCAAATAAGATATTAAGAGATAAGGAATTTTAAGATTGCAAGCTTCTTCTAAGATATGTGGGAGATTGAAGGAGTTGTCCTTCGATCAAGTTTTCAATTACCATATTTAATATAGGAATATTTATAAAGATAAGTATATTCAAATATTCTAGGTGGTTGCAATGTTCTGCTAGAAACCAATTACATTCTATAAGTCCTAATTAGATTAGACTTATTGTTAAAAATAAATTTAAATCTTATTAGGTAACACATGTTAAGTAATAGAGCAAGATAAGGAAAGTAACCAAAGTGCTTACCATCCTTAGGGTATTTCTGCCAACATGGGATAAGGGAAGGAATATCTTTTAGAGATATTATTTCTCCTAATATATTATCTAATAGGATTATATATATAGGAATGAGTTCAGGTGAGAATGACATTTTATATGAGAAGTGAGAATATATATATAAGGGAAGGGGGGAGCTATGGTGTCCCCCTATAAATTTACTTGAATGCCCATTAGTAAATCAGTAAATCAACTACTACCAACAAAAGGAGAAAACCAAAGTCAATCTCAAATATATCATTAAAAAATCAACTTAAATGTTGAAGGCAATCAAGTTATAATTGAGCCACCAAAAAAATAAACATTGACTATAAGATTTAGTACATTTATGATGAAAAAAGTAAAAAGGAATATTACATC